>CM062572.1:18892017-19444137 GCA_031468815.1 Morus bassanus
CCAGCCAGACCCAGTACAGCCTGTCACATAAGCAAAGCAGTTTTCCTGCTTGGCCCTGCCAAAAGTAACTTGAAGGTATCTGCAGAACATCTTAGTAACAGATGCAGATACCTGTGGAGGTTAGAAACCTCCAAAGTTAGGAAGGAATTGGCAGGGAGAGGGAACAGAGGTGAAACCCACTCCTGCAGATTGGGAACTGGGCACCAAAATTCAGCCTTCGTCCTTTCTGGGTCTTGGTCTTATATCACTCTGTGGATGGAGTGCTTAGTCATTAGTGGATGTTTGTATAAATGCAATAAAACATCAGACAGTGGCACTTGCTAGCCCAGCAAAGGTTAGGGCAGAGGTTCTTGCAGGTAAGGCTCAAAAATGGTGGCAGAACTGAGGGGGGAAAGTAAGTGAGTTTTGCTCAACTTCATCTGGTGCATGCTGCACTGGTGGAAGGGAACCAGAGCATCCACCTAAACCCCCTGGTCCTCCCCAGGGCCTCTGCACTGGCAGGCTGTACTGTTAGAGCAGGAGGCTTTGGTATAATGTTTGAGCTACAGATGGGCCATGTCTGTGTTACGTGCGTAACCTTACTGTCCCGTGGAAATGTCTGCTCCTTACAGTCCTTTCTGGCTTCTTTCTGGGAGCTTGGAAAGGTTTGTCACTATTAGTAAAACAAGTTCCCTAGAGAGGAAGGATGTGAGTGTGCAAAAGTCTAACTAAAAATGCAATTTAATTCTTCTTTGCGAGTGAAATGGAAAACTATTACTTTCTGTGCTCCTGGAGGATGCATTTCTGAAAAGAAGATAATTTTCTGAATTCTCTTAAAGGCCTGCAAATTAATTGCTCAGTTTCAGGTTTTATTATAGTCTTGAGGTTCGGTAGGAAGTTGCTAAAACATTTGAGCAATGCTGATTAAACATTTGAATGAATCTAGTGGAATTCAGATTCCAAATGAAAGTCACATGAACATTACTCTCACTCAGCTTTCACGAAACAAGCAAAATAAGGGCATTGGCTTTTGCTTTCACATTATGGACCGTATTCAGAGGGAAAGAACTGCTGCTGTATCTAGACAATGAAGAGAGCAAGGCACATCCAGAGTGATTTGCTGAGCCTGTCACTGGTTTGCGTGGAAACCCTTCTAGAGTCAGCTAAGAGATAATACCCAGCCCAGGAATCCAGGTGTGATTGAGGCTGTCTTGTATGGCCCTTCACACTGTAGAGGTTCCCTTCACAGGAACGCCACGTGCAAGGTGAAGGAAAGGACAAGTAGGCCATTACAAAACAAGAACAAAGAAAAGGCTCACCCAGCATGTGGGCAAACAACGATACCCCCAAGTGGTAATCTAGTTCTTCTTATCAGTGGTTCTCTTCCACAAACATGATCACCCACTGTCCTATTTTGCAGACAAGGAAATGGAGTTACAAAAGTTAAATTAGTTACAAAAGGACCTTCACCACTGTCCAGCATTGCACGGGCAAAGCCAGGAGTAAAGTATTAGCATTCAGTGATCTGTTGACAGGGCCTAACTCTGCATTCATTAGTTAATAACAGTCTCCGTAATTTCCAGCTGTTTGAGCCTAAGGCTAGTGGCTTATTACTGAAAATTTCAGACTTATACCTCCTAGTGAGCCTTACAAAATGCAGCCACTGGGGTTTGGTACAGGTTGTGATCTACAGATGTCATGTCTGGTTTATTTGCAAGACCTGTCACCTGAGATTCGCTGTTAATTCCCCACATTGCAGATATATATACCCAACTCCTGCCAGTATTACCAGGTATACCAGAGCTTAGTGCATGAGCTTCTGATTTCAGTAGCTGGCTTTGAAACATTGCAAGTCTGAAGCACTACATTATTTTCTCCCCTCTACTTTTATTGAAACATTTATATCTAGGTCTAAAAATTAGAATGGAAACCAGTAACCACTTGTTGCTAGTCAGTAACTACAGTTGTAAGAGTACAAAACACAGAATTTACAGAGGACATATCTGACCAAAAAGTACCTCCCATTTTCTGTTTCTGTGGGGAAAAAGCCTTGCAGATTTGCATGAAGGAAAATTGTCAGAAATAACTGCCTTTTTTTTGGGTATTCTGGTAGAGGCAGATATTCACATCTGTGATCAAGTTAATTCATCCTAGCTTTGTTCTAGCTGTCAGTGCTCAGAGAAGTGTCAAATGTGCAGAAGGAATGGGCACAACTTCTGCTGCATTTAGCTCTGGTACCAAATAGCATGGGGGGAGTGGGGGTGGGGGTGGGGTGGAAAGCCACAACAGGCTCAGCCTGTCAACTTTCCCCAGAATTTCCAGCACAAAGGGGAGAGCCATTCATCCAAGTGTAGTTGTCTACCTGATTTCAGGGTGTGCTTTGCTTCACTAAGATCTAAAGATCTTTTAGACACCTAAAATAGGACATATGAATGATGTGACTTTTGCCCTAGACTATGGGCTGGAGAACCGGACAACTAGCATAAAAATCCCAACAGGCAATGGCTGTTTTCACCTTCCCTTCAGGGCATCACTTTCTGGCTGCACCATCAGCTTGCATAAATCCCAAAATGATGTTACTGTTGGCCCAAAGAAGAGCCTTTTGCCAGTGCCTCTGTGGTGCAGATGGCTCTTCCCCGTTTGTCCTAAACACCAGGAGCTCCCTCAGCTCCAGGTCCTACAGTCGGCACCCCCATCACCTGCCCTTTCCCCACAGAGGTACCTAGCTCCAGACTTCCAGCGTCTCTGCCTATATCTGTACTGCTAAATAACAACAGGACCAAGACTGAGGCCAAGTGACCCACAGTGGGTCACATCCACACTGCATAGACTTGGCCCTGCATGGCCTCTGGGGCCATGTAATGCTTTGTGGCCTTATGACATTATTGGAACAGGGGATGGTGTTTAATTCAAAACGCCTGAAATCATGGGACTTAAACACATCATGTGATTTCAGCAGAGTGATAATTTTATAGCAAGTGCATGTGAAATACACGTGCCATGCAGCATGGCATAGGGCATACAGGAGGGTTTGAGGAAGCAAGGCTTGCTGGAGTGTGTCAGGGGACTGAGGAGGGAGTTGGATGCTGCACAGTGTCTTTGTCCTGCCTGTGAGGGATGGTCTCCAGAGCATCATCTTCACTTAGCCATGCTGACTGCCAACTGGCATAGCCCCACCATGGCAGGGAGTAACCTGCCAACTAAATGATATTGATAATTACTGTCCAGGGCATAAGCTCACTACTGCATGGTGTTTTATTTAGCTATATGGACACAGAGTCTTATACCCAAACACTTTCCCGGAAAAGGGCTGTATCTTAGCAAGAGAGGGACTAGCCCTAAAAGTGCAGATAACCTTGCTACCCCAAGAGCCCAAATCTCATGGAATTTTTTGCCATTACTTTCTCTCTCCCTCAATTTCCTATCAGCAAAAAGTAGATAATAGCAAACCAGGGATGGGGCAATCAATTCACTGCAGTCCACAGAGCATGGAGAGGGCAATAAGCACCAGAAAAAAGTCTGCCCAGAAAACACTAGTTCTGCTTTCAGAGGGGACTCAAAGAGCACACAGGAAATACTGCTGCAAACCCCACTGTGAATAATAAAAGCAGCCTCCAACACATGAGACTGGGTCCTGTGCTCTGCGATGCTGTTTTTAACTCCACTACAGATGCACAAAGGGCATGAAGCAGTAAGCTGGATTCATGCCACCACACTTCAGCCATGTCACTTGAGTCAAACATGTTAGGAGCTCAGTCACCCCTGGCTTCTACTGCTAATGGAGAGAAACGAGGCACAACTTTGTAAGATCCACCTAAAACCTCAATTAGGTTAGTCATCTACAGTGGAGAAGGATGAATCTAGAAGTGAAGGGTTGATTTTGCAATTGAAATTATCTTTTCAGGTTGTTTTTCTTAGAAGGGTCACAGCTGAATGATGCAGAGCCAGCAGCATGCTGTACATGAATGTGCCAGTGTATATGGCCCTACAAAGGAAACAGGCAGCAGAGAGGCTATTTTAAAAAATTAAAGAAATGGATTAGATTTTTTCTAGGCGAAATGTAAAAGGCGATCAGAGAAACACAAGTGAAAGTTTCTTACACAATCCCATTTTCCATAATCTGAAAAACTATTAGCAATTGCAGGCAAGGAAGACATTTACAAAACCCAACGCTGTCTCTGTGATAAAAAAAAAGAAGTTACTGAATAGTGTTTGCAAAAAGTTTTGAGCTGTCCTTTACTTAAGAACAGGGCCACCTCAAAGCAGAGCTAAGTAGGTTGCTCTGTTGCAGGCCGTCACAGATTTCTTCAACTGGTGTCACTTATAAAAAGACCAAAAGAGGGTATTGGTGTTAACAGTGAATAATATATGTGGATGTTCTCTGTCATCTTTTTGATACTGTTCTTACAAAAAGGTTTCTAGAAAACAACAGAAATCTTTTCAGAGGCCATCTCCACTGAACTGGGGACTGAGAAGCCTCACAGTCACTCTCACAGATAGCTGTGAGAACAATCAGTGAGGCAGAGCAGCGTTTTGGGTGTGATGGCTTTTTAGGTTTTTCTTTTTGTCCAAATGCTCTAAACAGATTTGTGATGGGTTAAAGAAATTATTTACAACAAGATGATGGGGGAAGAAAAATAAAACAATTACTTTAATTATCATAAATAATTCATCATTTGTTAGGAAAAATATCAAGGTACTAAATTTGTTTCAGAGTATATGGAAATGTCTTCAGGGTGTATGTCAGAGGATCTGCTCATCTATTCAAAGATCAGCTGCAGAAAATGTCCTTGTTTGAGATCAGTGATGCAAGACCTTCATCACCAGTGACATCACAACTCAACAAAGACAGAATTGTGTTTCTAGACACCATAAGCTAAATGTGTCCTTTCACTCTAAGTCACATATTTGATGAAAATACAAACATTAATATAAATTCCTCACTAAAGAGAGAAGCTGACCTCATGGCTCTCTTACTGAGTTCCTCTAGACTGGATCCTGGCTGTCAAAACAGTACCTATGCACAGCTGCAGGAACACAAAGAAGCCATAAATCTGTTCCAAGACGCAGGTACGCATTGTCTCTGCATGGATAAATCTTCCGGTAGTGTTCAGAAGACAAGATAAACTTTGGCTGCTCTTAATGCCCAGGGTGCACGCCCTGGAGGGAGAAAGTGCTTGCAGAAGGGCCCTGGAGAGATCTAACCAGCATAAGCATGCTGCTGTGAGTGATCACGAGCCCAGCCAAGTCAGAGCAGCACTGAGGCTGCTTTAACACTTGCTAGGAGAACATCAAGACCCTGGGCATCACAGAAGCTGTGCTGGGCGCTCTTTATGCATGTCAGATTCCTCTATTGAGTACAACTCAGCCCTGACACCGGACCTTAGGTTTTCATCCTCCTAGGCAGCCTGCTTTCTTACCTTTAAAGACACAGCACTTGCAGCACTAGCACAGGAGACATGCTTTGGTAACATGCAAAGCTGCCACATGCTAGGAGCTACCAAGACAAAAATATTCAGTGAAAAACGAGCAACCTTCAGAAATGCTGGACAAAGATTATTTGCAGCATGACTGCAATCTAGGTTCAGTCTGATTTGAGGCCTCAGACCAGCTGCAGTGCTGAGTACAAAGACTGAGGCTAGCCAGAAATCTTATTTCAAAACTTTTTTTCAACAGACAGTATACAATTTATATGAAAAATGTATATGATCTGAAGAGAAACTAGAGCATGTTTCAGCCAAATACTTCTCTGAGTAAAGCTCTTTTAAAAAAAAATATATTTTCCTTTGGAAAGCTAAAATATAGATAAACTTGGCTAAGGTGAAAAACTGACAGTTTCCTGGTGTTCAGTTGCTGACAATGAAAAAAACCCCCCTGATTTTAATGAATTTTATTTTTAATTAGCATTTTACATGGAGGGAGATGAAATATTCACCATGTCTAAGTTGGCATTCATTTACCTAGCAGCCTTCTGGTCCTGTTCTCCCCACTGTTGCCCCTCTTTCTCTTCTCCGTCCACAGCTAAGATTGTCACAAAGATTTGTAGAGAGTAGAGACCAGTAAGAGACTTAAATGGCGGCTTTCCTCTAGGAAGCCATATGTGACCAAAAGTAATACTGAAAATAGCAATAACAATGGGAAAAGAAAGAAAAGTACTTGCTTTGGTCCACATTTCAGATATGCCTCTCTGTTATCAAGTCACCACGCTAAATTTTCCTAGGCCATGAATCTATTTGTAGCTAGAAACATTGCGGCTCCCCAGGTTCCTGGTGCATACATGTAACCTCATTTCTGTAATCACCATTTTCAGGATCTGTGAAGGCATTCTGGCACAGCTTCATCTCTCAAAAGTGTAAGTACAGGGAACTTCAAGATTTTTTCAAGGATACAAACAGAGAAAGCTGTATGAAATAGGAAGGATTTAAAAACCTACAGCAGTTTAAAATGTGCAGAAAGTTAAAAAGTGCCAATGGGGCTAAATACTGTTCAGATGACAAAACACATGTAGAGCAACTTAGTTTGGAAAACTACACTCTGATTTTGGAAGAGCAATACAACATGACCTTTTTACCTGTTTCACATATATGAACAAGTGGATAGCTTATGAAACATCACACAAATCTCATGATCTTTCAAGTGGTCAGTCTCTCTTTCAGCAGCATCTGCAGTATCACACCCTGACAGATGTCAGATCCCCAGGGGCATGCCCTTCCTTGCTATTTCTTCAGTAAAGCACCTTCCATCTGATACCAAACTGTAAAAGAAAAAGTGAACACTTTCTCAGTGGCACTAGTGAAGAGGAAAAATATGTGCTTATGACCTGGGTCTTGAAAAATTTAATCAGATCAACCCTACAAGCCAAGCCCCCTCCCTCAGGAGCAGGTTGAAAGACATGCAGGGTTAAAGCCTGTCCCTGTTGCAAGCAGTACGAGTTAGATCCATGGTATTGGAGACTACCCACAGGCCGCGATATTGAGGAGGGATAAAGCTCTAAAGCATGGCATCAGAGCAGTAACATTTGGTACTATCTTCCCCACAGAATTCATTACACAAGGTCCAAGACAAAGCTTAGCTCTGAACATATTTTCGACAAGATTCTATCACCTTGATTTTCCAAAGTCTGCATTTTTTTCAATTGTGGCTTTCTCTATCAAGGAGTGGAGTGAAAAATGACTATCCTTTTCTGTCACTTAGAAGATGACTATATCTTTGAATGTACTTTCATTTAATTCTCATACATAGCACTACTAGAAGAATTACCTAGCTTAGCATTGGAAAAGTGCTGTATCAGATTGCAAAGTATTATTAAATCTACACAATAGCAACAGTGGGGGGGGATGAAACTCAGCAGTTCCCAATTCACAGCAGCAGAATGTCAAAAGGAAACAAGCCAGCAAAGATCAAAGCACATTTAGGGTGATGAGGTTCCAGTTAAAGGATGTTGAGGCTCAGCAACGATATGGCCTGAAAAGGTTTATGTAGCCACTCAGAACATAACTGAAAAAGGTATATAGCAAGCAGGGACTAGCAGCAGCTTTGGGGCACTAAAATAAATTTCCTGTACGTGATCATGTGAGAATCAGGAGACCATCCTGTGGCTTGTGAGCCATGACACACTACCCATCAATGAAAAACAGCAAAAAGTAATTCAGAGCAACAAAAATCTGACTGAATCTGTATGTGTGAAAGTAATTGCTCACATGTCAGAGGGGACACACGCACAGAGGACAGACTTGGAATAGCAGAGGTGAAAAAACAATATTGCAAATTGCTGTTTAGCTCCTAGACTACACGCTTCTCGGTTACCAATATTATTGATAAATATTTTGACAGCTCTTCAGTATGATAGATTTCAAAGGGGAGACAGCAAGCCCCTGTCATAAATATCAGATCAGCCAGAGCTCACAAACAAGCCAGCAGAGTCAGCAAGTGATACTACAGGAAGCTCACGGACCAACTTCTGCACTTTGTGACAGCAATGGCAGAGCTGAGAGATTCCAGCAACTTATTTCCACAGGCACAAGAGGAGAGGTCCCTTGGGAGATCTGTACTGGGAACACTGCTCTAACCCTCCTCCCCTTCTCTCCCTTTCTAGTGGAGGGAAAAAGGTGGAAAAGAGTAAAAAAAAAAAAGTCAGGCAGATATAACTGGATCCAGAGTGGAGGCTGGTGATGAGAACCTGCTGACAGCAAAGAGTTTTAAGATATCTCTTGAAAAGGAGAGGAGGAGGCTAACAGAGAAGTAAAAGGAAGTCTGAAGTGTGAAAATTTGCATGTCTGTGTATTTATATAGATGATATTAGCAGGATCTAAAAAGAAAGAGCGGAAGCTGGAAATTCCTGCACACATTTCAGAATATCGCACATTCCCAAACATTATACTATGTGTAAGGTTTTAACAACTTTAGCATCTCCAGCAGGAAAGAAGTTTGCCATAAGTATTGGAAACTGCTGAAGATCCAGTCAAACGACTAGAGCAAATGACAGCTGGTTTTCTTATTAAACATGATGTAAAACATTAACACATAGGCCTGCCATGTTAAATCCTCCCTCGGGGTACTTGGCCTCACTTGTGTAAGCCTAAAGCAGCTTTTGCTGGAAGCAAATGAAACTAGCAAATCTATCCCGCAACTATGTCCGAAAGCTAAAATACTAGTGAGGCTCTAGCAGACGCTGCAATCAGCTACAGCAGTCATCTGGCTGCTTGGCCCCTCTTCTATTCAGGATATGTTTCGGATGTAATGAATTTATGCAATTGGGAAAAAGGTGGCAGGAAAAGCTCAGGGGACTTGTCTGCAGCAGCGTAAGTTTTCTGAAGGAAGAGTCCTGCTGCACTGGTGATACATCAACGGGGGTGGTATTGGGATGCCTCCTATCACTCACAGGTCTGGAGTTGGCAGAGCGGGAAGAAGGAAAGGGGTAGCAATCCCAGGTGCTCAGGAGGTGAAAACAGCACTAGGAGACCCACCGCAGTGGAGGGGAAGAAGGTAGGAGGAACATCCCAGCTCATTCGGAGCAGAAGGAAAATACAGAGAGGTTAAAGCCAGGTATCGAGGGAGGGAAGAGCAACAGAGTTTCCACACATTCATAGGGGCAATGGGGAGGAGGACACAGGTCCCTTCTGGGGAACACCCATGAAGGGTCAGGACAACCTGCCCCAGACAACCCACCAGAAGCCTGCGGGGTCTCCAGTCATTCCTTTGAGAAGTAGGTGGGGGGGTCTTACCCCTATTTCTCCTTTGCTACAACAGTGTTTATGCAGGGTCACAAACACCGGCAGCAGAGGTAGAACAGAGCCTCACTCTCCCCATTTGAAACGCCCATCTTAAGCCATAACAATAAGAATATTAACTTATGTATTTTTCATCAACAAATCTCAAAACAATCTATGGAAGGAGAATAACCACCTATTCTCAGTTCACAGATACAGGCATGAATTGGTAAGAAACTTTCCTAAAGCCAGAGAGCAAGTGAGGAGACGGTAGGAGAGCCCTGTTTGGGGACTGCCAGGCCTCCTTCCTCTTCAACCAGGCAGGAAGGCACAAGTCAAGAAGACCCCCTCTCTTCCACTTCTGTTCACATGCCAGTTTGCATATCAGAAGTGACAAATGTGGGAATAACAGAACCAAATTAAGCATAAATTGGTTTTGATATCAAGGATACACCTTTTGCAGAGAACTCATACTACTGCTTCGCCAAGCAAATATTTGAATGGAGTGGAACCAATTGGCAATTTTCATGTGTTATTTGCAAGTGAATACACCAGATCTTTTACTGCACTGAGAAAACAAATAATCAGACCCCCAAATTCATGTACTTTCCCTTTAGAAAGAGCCACATTGTGTTGTTACATCAGCAATTGAAATATGACAGGGTGCTTGTGTTTATACTCAGAGAAGTCATATACAGATTCCATCTGTTCAACATTTGGAGCAAATTTGCAGTGATTACTCAGGCTGAAAATTGCCTTGGAGTTTTGTCTGCTCTTGCTTTATTTGAAATAAATCACTTATGTGGTGCCTCACTTCTGAACACAGACACGCATGTCAAAGCGAGAGGACAGCAGCTGAACTTTGGCTATTCTGATTTGCAAGACATTCAGGTGCTGCTGACACTAATAGGGTGGTTTTCTCATAGGCTTTGGAGAAATCCAAGTAGAGCTGAAGCTGCTGCTGAAGTGAGGAATAAATTTCCTGGAGGTTTGTCTCTGCAAACTAAGACTCATTCCACTTTGGACAAAGTCCATCCCATGCCGTCAGCTCTGGGACAGAGCCGTCAATAGCAAATGTCACATCACAGAGTTGCAGCTGCATTGCTAAAAGTGATTGCCCAGTAGTCTGATAGATGTATCAGTTAAACTGAGGCGCAGATGATTCCCAGCCTTTCGAGCTCATCAGGTCCAGACTTACATCCAAGCTTTGAAGTAGCAACCTCCAATAGGACACAGCCAAGACTCTGGATCTCAACAATATCAAGGAGAATTAAGAAACTTTGGTGTTTGCTCTAGCTTTGCTGACTGGGCTCTGAAACAGAGCAAGAGAGAGATTAATTTCAAACTCGATCCTTGATGTGGCCAAAGAAGAAAAATTAATTTTAGTCATTCAAATGCAGTTGAATATGCTCAGCTGCAACTTCAGGGAGAAATCAGAGAGGAATAATTTAGCTGACTGGATTTTGAGCCAGAAACAACTTCCATTAAAGTGACAGATGTTCAATAGTAGTCACAAATAATAAGGGTTAAGCCCGATATCAGCATTATCCAATCCTTCAAAATCCTTGACTGATGGGAGGCTTTTTTATGTGAGGGTAGACTATTCTTCCAACACTCTGCCTAGCTCGCATGATCAAGCGGAGTAAAGCAAGATGACTAGCTACCCCAGCTAACAAGTTAGAGGGATGAGAGTGAAAGCATGTGTTGCTCTGAGAATCAGGCTAACTATCTACGTGGGTGGTAAAGAGATGGGAAATGGGGTGGAGGGAGTCAGTATGCATTACCAGACCCTGATCCTCTGCAAAACTTGTTGACAATGGTACTGGAGCCAGGCAGCTTTGGAAGATGAACAGCTTGGCTGGTGGAAAAACCTGTTCTCTGGCCACCCACACCATGGAAACCAGCAAGTAGTTGGCTTCAGATGGATAAAAGGTTATTTCTATGGATGAAACACACTCAACAATTAAGGGTAAAGTGGCAAAGTTAGGCATCAACTGAGTCCTAGCTAACACCCAGTGACTGCAGCATGACTTGTGAGACACTGACACCATGACACCATCTGTTTATGATTTATGCTGAACAGACTGCATATAGAAACAGATGGGAGGTGTCAGCTTTGATCAGAATTGTTATGCCGGTGATTCCACAGCACATTATATAGCTGAGAGCCTTACTTTCCCACATACTTCTATAAAGAGGAAGGTGTATTCATAGGAGCTCCATGTTACTCAGGGAATTATTCTTGCTGAATCCCCACTGGACAGAGTCCTAAGGTTATGCAGCTGGGACAGATCTTTATTATTGTACTGGATATGTTCAAGAAAGACAGTTGCTTTGTCAAGTCCAATATTCCTAAAATAAGGTCCCAAAGTGTCTTTTTTGGGCTAGCTCTCAAGGTCAAATTGGAAACTTGCTGAGACTGTGTTCAAGTTATGAAGTGAATCTCAGGCACCACTGTCCTTCAGCACTGCCATGCTTGTTATTTCAAGTCTCAATATATTAGAAGGTTTCCTTTATGCTTTCATGACTTCATGTGATTGTAAAAGTTAATTTTAAGTTTTCATGACTGTGGAAAAAGCTGATAAATGTAATTCAGACTCAAAATAACAGAAATGCCTGTTGGAAGGGACCCCCTGGACAGCTCTTGTCTAATTTCTCACTCAGAGGAGGATCATTTCCCACACTGGAACAGGTCAGCTATGGCTTTGTCTAGCTGGGGCTTGAAAGCCTCCAAATTTGGAGATTGCACAACTGAACTGCAAACATAAAAGAACCAAAACATATATTTGCCAAGCTTGATTTATTATTTTTAACACAAACTCCTAGCATGGATACCTTCAAGAAGAGTTTTCTAGTATAAACAACAGACCATGAGGTCAATTTTCTTTGTAATCACTGTCTGTGGACTTTCCTTAGGCCACACAGTTGTTAGGAGACTCAAGTCAACAAATACCAGATCAAAATAGCCAAGAAGAATGCTACACATGAAGGCAACTGTTAAAAACTAAACCTGAGTTTAGTTCAACTAGATTAAAAAAATTCAAGTACCATTTTTGTAGGAGTGCAGAGGCTTTCTAATATTTCCGGTTAGCTAAACTGGAAAGCCACTGTTAGGAGAGACTTTCAGTCAGTTCTCAGAAGTATGACAGATTTTTTTTTACCTTTATCCAGAGGTGTTCTCCAAGCAGCGGTGCGTTCAAAACTAATCTCACTTAAATAGCAGTTAACTATGCCCTGAAATGAACAAGGCATAAAACTACTGTGAGAAACCACACCAGTGGGCAGTACAGTGTAATGGTCTGCCATTGCTTTCCCAGTTTCTGGTCAGGATTTAAATGGGTGAAAGTAAGGTACAAATGTCGCTGAGTGACATGAGGCAGAATGGAAGCCCCCCTGTCTGCTCACACACACTTACAAACCTGGGGTAGTCCTACTGCAACCAGTAGCACTGAATGTAGGTAAAATGAGCACAAGAGTGGGACAAGCCGTCTCATCTTACTTCCACTGATCACTGAGAACGTAAAACGTCTGTGCCTGTGGCTATCGATGTCTTAAACACTACGCACCTTTTTGCCAGTCAGTGGAAACCAGCTTTCTCGAATGCCAAGGGACTCAAGCCTGTTTACATCAGCAGGATGCTGAGGCCCACTATCTTTTTAAGCATGAATGTATGTGCCAGACCCTCAAAGTACAGGTGAGTAAAATGACACAGATACGGATCACGTAGCATGGAAAACTCTGGCCACCTTTCCCAGGAGGCGAGGGAGTCCTGCTAGTGCTGCTCCAGGGCACAGGCCTCAGGACCACAGCGTGCAGCTGCAGGTCCTCACTGCTACTGAGAAAGCAAGCACCCAAGTGGTTGGCTAGCTACATGGCACCCACCAGGTTCAAGAATAAAAAGCAGCAGATGGCACAGTAAGAGTCCCTACAGAAACAAAACAAAAAATTGTTTTTACTTTTTCCTGAAACTAAGGTTTCCTGAAACTATAACAAAATGAAGCCTTGTACCACTCGGAGCTGATACACATTTCCTGGACACTGTGTCACCTGCACTGTCTGTTGGGAGCTACAGACATGGGGGCATGCACCAGCCATTGCACTTGCAGGACACCAGCAAACATGGGGACTGCTTGTTTTAGGGATTCTTTGTATTTACTGTATAGACAAGAAAGAGTGAATTAAGAAGCAATCAGGTTTAGGCTGAGGAAGTTTTTCCCAAATTTCCCCAGGCACTGGAGAAAAAAAACACTGTAATTCCCAAACACTGCTGGCTTCCCACAGTCTGCACTGCCTCACCTACCTGGCATTATCAGAACTGATCCTGAAAATCACCTGCCAGATCAATCGCATTAACTTGCCAGGGCAAGATCCAATTTTGCACAGTAACGATGCAGAGCCCAGGCTGGCCTGAAAGCACACAGATACAACGGGAGCATTGGGTCTGGCGGGGAGGACACTCAATGAAACTGGCTGGGAGCTGCTTTCTCAGTAGTCAACATAATGAATGGTTTGCAACTAGGGACAGAGCCACAGGAAGCAGCTACTGGCAAAGAAAGTTTCCCATGTGTTTAGGGCAGAGGAGGAAGACTGTGGCCTTTGGCCAGATGCTCTCCCTTTGGCTGCTTCTGTGCTCGGTGCTGCTGCTGGATTGCTTCCCTCTGCTCAGCCACCGGGTGGTTGTGCTGGTGGGCTAGGAGTCACCATTCAGTGCTGTCACGGACACTCTTGAGATAGCTGACTGCACAATTACGGTAGGGAAGCACACCCAGTTTGTGACAGGAGGAACAAAGCACTCCCCCATTCCTCCAGCATCATCCAAGTTCCCTCAGTTCAGCTTTACAGGCCCTATACACAGGCATATAGAAGTAGCACAGTCTATGGACACCTAACACAAGGATGACCAGCATTAGACTGCAAGAACATTTTCCAGCCTCATCTGCACTTGTTAGGCATCTTGCAGCCAGGTCAGCAGAGCAGGAACCCGACAAGGAGGGGTTTCAAACTTGGCCAAGTGTTCAAGTAGAGGGGAAATACTTTCATTTCTTAACTTTCCCTTAAAATAATGCACATGATCTGTTCTGGGAACACCCACCCAGTGAAAATCCCTCTGGAGGCTGCCTGCCAAAGCCTGTGAAAATCCCTTCTGGGAGCCGTGTCCGCTATTTCAGACACAGCCTGTTCATAGGAACATAAATCTGCTGTCCTCACTGATGAAGATTATTCGAGCTGGATTTAATGTGCCTAGGCACATCTTTCTTAACTTGGCTCAGACAACCACCTGCTACTTCACGTGCATTTGTTGCTCAGTACGGATCTCTTAATAGAGTCACCCATCCTGTTGATAGCAGCTGCAGAGGGCTGCACGCTTCCCTTTTCCACACTACCTAGCACAGTCTATGCGTATAACTGGTGCTAGTGAAGAAGCCATTGCTCTCTGCTCTGCCTGAGTATTTTACCTTGGGATTCTCTCCAGTTGCAGCACTATTTTGACATGTTATCAAATCGGGGGCAGAGGATACCTGATGTTTAGGAAATAAAGTAAAAGAGTATGGCACAACTCCCTAAAACATAATAGAGATGACACTTACGGAAACTTAACATCTGTAGAAAGTTACGTAAGCATCTATACAATTTACATGAGAGTGGGTTTGTTTTGCTGAACCTCTGTCTGGAAGTCCATACCAGCAACAAAGCACCTCCTGCATTTCACTGCAGGGTCAAAACCACTGGAGGAGCATTCTGAATTCTATAGGACATCTGTCTCCATTACAATAATTCCTATAGTAAAGAAGAGAGGTGGGGAGAGCAGGAATAAACCCCATATTTTAGCACTTCTTCTCCTGGCAACTTGTTGAATTGTTTAAAACCAAAGCAATCCCCCACATTTTTGGGATGTCAGAACATTGGCACACACAGACCTTTGGAAGATTTGGCATAAGACGACACTGTTTTCACCCATACCCAAAGAGTACTGCATACTGCCAGCCACTCCAAGCACACTGCCATTCCAACATGCTGTTGGCGCCAACTCCACCTGCAGGAAACAACCTAACACCTCAGCTGAATTCAAGTTTTCTGAATGCAATTGCTATATTAGAGAACTTGACTCTGCTAACATCCTTGGTGATTTCTCAATATTACCCCCCAGAATCAACGAGTTCCTGGTGCTTTAAGGTTTCATATCTTTCTGAATTAATGGATCAGAAGTCAATCCTTGTTCTAATGCAATGGTTTAACTCTCTCCAGGTTATTTATAGTTCACCCCTTTATCCATGTATATCAGAAAACTGAAAAATATGTCAAAAGTAGAAAGTTTATCCTACGCTCTCAGTTTTTTGATACTTTTAAAGACAGAATCAATTCAAACTATTTAGTTTATCTAGTTTGATATAAAGTAGATGAAATAATTGCAACGAATTATTATTTCTATCTCCCAGCCAAGGCTCCTGGAACATGTTACAAGCATTATGCATAATAATTCATGTTCACAATTCCCTTCTAAGGGATGATCAGACCCATATTACCGTCATCTTATGTACAAGTACTCAGTGCACAGGATTTCACATGGTTGTTCCAGTTCTGAATCCACTATTTATAAGGCTCAGAACTTTGAGTTGAAGCAAGCCTTCACAAGATAGTCAGCTTCAATTTGAAATTCTACCCAGGGGGGAAACTACCCTGTCAACTGCTATTGCACTCAATTGTTAATTACCATCCCTGTTAATGTTTTGCATCTTACCTCCAGTGTAATTTCATTTCCAAGAGATGATGGGCTATTATCGTCCCTTAGGCTGCCAAGCAAAGCACACTCTATTAGTAGAAGTGTCACAATGTGGATGTTTATCAGCTGAATAAATTATCACTTAACCTTCCCTTTAAGCTAGTCATATTTTTATCACTCTTGCATTCCTATTTTCCAATTGATAAAGAGGAAAAAGGGGTACGGCTGAAATCTAAACAAGACAATAGCAGAATCAAGCACGCCTTGCAGGATCTCGATACTCACACCTCTGTCCCTGACACTACTTTCTCCTAAGAACAAAGTGACATTTCTGCTTCTCTCCCAATACTATTTAATAGCAACACAACAGGCTGGTATGTGTTGAAAATTCCAAGGATACAGAGTGCAAAATGGTAGAAGAATACATGCATTATAAAAACAATATTTTAAACAGCTAGGAAACCATTCACTCAGATGAACTAATACAAAGGTATCTTGTGATTTAAAGGTTAAGAAATGGTGATTATGAGTTTTACTGCATATTATAGTCAAATCAAAATTAATTATTTGCAGAAACAATTCTTTGATTCATCTGATCTGAGAATCAGCAGTAACATCAGGGTTTTTTAAATCATCCAGTGTGCTGAATCCACGGTTCTCTAGGTGTCTTACAACATATTTGCTGAAATCAAATACATTCAATCATTGGAAGTATCTGGAAAACACCTACTTTTTTTTTTTTGTTGTTGTTCTGAGCTTTTCAAAATAAACTAAATGATCACTTAATGCTCACAGATAAAAGCAGGCACAGGAAAGTTCATGTAATGCTGTGTTACTTAGTTCACGAAATTGCTGGCATTTTTCCCAATAATTCGGTGATTTGATTTTCCTAGTATGCCTTTTTGCAATAGACAGATTAAACTTGTACTTTCTGAAGATACCATCAAAACACCTTCATTAGCATTCTGTGTGATTCAAAGTTTTTCTCATGGCTATATACCACTGCAGTAGCTATGATGGTCTAACAACATCAGAGGTAAAATTTGTTGGTAAAAGCAGAATTTTTTTAGAAAAAAATTATGTATTTATGAAAAAAGGTTTCCATTTTCAAAAGACATCACTTATTCTAATAAAAAAGCTGCTCTCTTTCTACCAAATTTTCAAAGTGTCTTGAGTCAGTTTTAGATCATTCAAATATCACAAAACGTCTTTCCAGTAGTAAAACAGAACGGTAGTTGCAAACATATTCCTCAGAACATTTCTACCTCTGTTTACATCAAACCTTGCCTTCAAAATTATATGGTAGTTCCTCGAACCTTATGCTAGTCTTAATGTGTTACGATTCCTAGAAGATAGAGGCTGTAAGTTTGTCTCAATATTAGGAACGATTATCTACAGTTGTAGCGCTCTCTCATCAACACTCAAGATGTCACCCATTTACTATGTGAGTGGAATGACTAGCTTTTTTTTATTTTTAAAAAACCAAACAAGCATGAAATATCCCAAGAAGAGCTTTAAAAATAAATTTCTTTTTGATTAGTCTGTCACTTTTGGAAAGGCATTTAAGCTTTATCAAAGTGTGTCGGGTGATAATCTCAAATGTGGCAATCAACAGCAGGCACAACTTTGATGCAACACAAAGCATGCACAGCAAAAGGGCTTTTTGGATTTTGTTCCAACAATTAAAATCTGCTGCCTTTTGCAGGAGCTGAACTGCTGTGTGAGTAAGCTGAAAGTGCACTCGAGTGAGATCTTCAACAAGCTTCCACAGTTTTCACATCAAGTCAGGACTGTGCAGCTTACGGTTTCAGTGAGACCACTATACCAACACTTGCCATAGTAGAGTCTGTGTTGCATCTCTTTCAGTGTGGGCATGAAATAGTTATGTTCATTGAATGCTGGGACTTCTCCCATCTCTGGAGTTTTGTCAACATTTTCTCAGTATTGATAAATTAATAATGAACCATTACCATTTGGGAAAAATGAGAGAGAGATTGAAACTAAACACTTGCAAATGGAATTAAACACATTCTCTTATCATGCATTATATGTGCTCAAATCACGCAGAGTATCTGCTGCAGGTCTGCTGCTCAGCATCCATGTTTCCATCATGGGTTACAAACCGTTTTTTCTCCTTTTACATCAGCATTTATTCTGGTGCAACTCAGATAACTGCTCTGAAATTATTTGCTTACCGGCCACTGCAATACTGCATCATATGTATGCACATACTGTGGCGCTGGACAATTTTTTCCTTCACATTTTTTACCTCAAAATCTTTTCCCCTCCCTGCAATGCTCACCTAGTGACTTCCTTTTACAACTCCAGCACTGACTCCTCCCCCTAAAAAAGGCCAAGATCTTGAGCATAAGCCATACTTTGCGCCTGTGGAAATTTTGTCATCTTATTCATACCATACCTGCTGAAATCAATCTGCAACAATGTATGAGGACACAAGAATGGGCATTCATTGAAAAGACTTTAAAGTATCTGGTTTTGCACCTGAATATCAGATCAAATTCTTTTGTACCATAAAGTTAAGTTTTTGTAGTCCTTTTCTAAGTTATGTTTATCAACATTATCTGCTAGTTATGTAGAAGAGGTCTATGTAATTTTTCAAACAGCTGCTTTTTGACAAGCAATGTGCTCAATGAGTTTTAAGTTAGTTTATTTATGGAACTATCATGAAGTAGCCACTCACTCACTTCTTTAAGAAGTCCTTAAAAATCCCTCAAACAAACAATAAAGAACAGAAAGCAGCAAATTTACTTTTTTTTCCCCTCCCATTTTTTGGAGGTAACCTACCTGATAATAAGCTTCCATTAAACATTAATAAAACAAAGGTTACATAATTCACTATCCAGCAAGGACTAAGCAGGATAAAACCAGATACTAATGATGGTTTGTTTGGGATTAATGGTAAGCGTTGGATTAGTTGAGGGCTTCTTGGTATCTGCATTTCCCATCTCTCAACAAAAACTCCAACTGCAAAAGACTAGTGCCACCTTTGGATGAAAATTAGTATTAGATCTCTCAGTCAATCTGATCTGTTCCCTACAGACACTGTTTTTTGATTAGATATTTTGTCACACTTTCAGAAAGTTTAGTAAGATTTAATCAGAAAAGCCTTTTTTCCTTCTCTCTCTCACCTTCCTTTTTCCTTTTCCCTCCCACTCAACTTTAATTTTTAAGCAATGAAGAAAGAAAGAGTCCTTCCCTCTTCTTAGTGCTCATATGTTACCTCATCTCTTTGGAGTTTATCCTTGGAAATGTATCAGAAGGTCTCCTAATAATCATCATGACATTTGATTAAGGCCCATTTGTAAGCTATTTCCACAAAATTGTTAAGCATTTGAGGAAAAAAAAAAAAAAAAAAAAATCAGTGAAACTTTTAACCTAAGTCTAGGTAAAGGTTTACCTAACTTTTTGAGTCCTTTTTTTGGTACTTCACCCATTTCCAGACTATCTTTATTTTACCTTGCTTCAGATAGCCAGAAATGTTAATAACCTCATCAGTCATCAGACCTGCCGCACCTAATTCACCTAACAAGAAAGGACTGCTTCATTTTGAAAGATGGTATCCAAGTGTGGTATACCACATCCGGCTGGAGTGGAGTTCACTTTCTTCATAGCGGACCATGCCCTGCTGTGTTTTGGATCTGTGACTAAAACAGTGTTGATAACACACCGGTGGTTTTGGCTATTGCTGAACAGTGCTTGCCTGGCATCAAAGTTTTCTTGTTTGTCACTCAGCCTACCCAAGCAAGTAGGCTGGGGGTGGGCAGGGGTTTGGGAGGGGACACAGCTGGGACAGCTGACCCAAAGCAGCCAAAGGGATATTCCATATCATATGACATCATGCTGAGTGATAAAAAACTTGGGGTAGGGGATGGAACATCTTCCAGCGTAGCCATTGCTCAGAGACTGGTTGGTCTATCATGAGAGATGGTGAGTGCACCTTTGCAGCACTTTCCCCCTACCCTCTTTCCCTCACTTTTAAACGACATGACTCTTTACCTTGACCAAGGCATTTTCTTGCTTTTGTTCTTCCTGTTCTCTCCCCGACCCTGCTGAGGGAGGTGGTGAGCAAGCAGCTGTGTGGGTGCTTAACTGCTGGCTGGGGTCAACCCACCACACCAGGATCTGGAAAACATCTGTCTCCAAAATAGGCACCCAGAAGCATGCAGTATCTTATTTCTTAAGGCAAAATGGTATAGCATAACTGACAATCAAATCTACATTCATGTTTGGTATTAACAAAGAGTGGAGACTGTAGGCTAAAATCCCAGAGAGAGGCAAATGATAACGTGCTAATTGGCTTTGGTTTTCCACTTCTGTGTGGGTTTTATAATTACATGTAAGCTTCATTTGATTTCAAGAGCTCTACTTTTATTTCTAGCAGTAGCACTTTCCAGATTTTATTGGATGAACCCCTGGAGACCTTGCACTAGCAAAAAAAAAAAAATGTGATCAACCAAATGCTTCACTTCATGTGTTCAGGCATACTTCTACAGCAAAATGAAACAGATGCCATTTAATCTACCACACACAGAGGCAAGTGACAACTTGAGAAAGACAGTCTGGAGTGAGTCAAATCAAAAGAAAGGTCTTTTCTTGATGATTTCCCAATGCAACCAATTAAGTCCACTCGCTGCACACTGCATGGCCTTGTTTTTCAATTTTTCATGATTTCTTTTTTCCTAATGATTTCCTTTATCCCCTTAGGGTTGAATGCACAAGTGTTTGCTTTCTGCTGAGGAAATGCTCTGACACCAATGCCCCCGTATGGCCATCCTAGTTTTAAAGCCTCTGATTGCAAAGCTGAGGAAAGTTTCACCAGCTGACTTTCTTTTTTTTTTTTCTCTAGAAGTATCTCCTACCACTTTAAGAAAAAATTCAGGCTCATCTGCAAAAAAAATTGTTTCACACATCAACATGTAATTGAAGTGATATCACTAATACCATAACAATTTATTGGGGAAAGGGCTCATGTTCTCAGTTCAGTTCTTATGACTGTTCTTCATCTCGTCTACACGTTTGGCCCTAGCCATGAGTTGCAGTGAGATGCCTGCTCTGTCAGAGGCTATCCTTTTGAACTTACTCATCAAACCTAATTTTAATTCCCTGCTATGACAGGAGGAATCAGAGACAACAGTTATACTCTGACCTTACTGTAACTCATCCACGTGGGTCCCCAGTGAATGATTCGCTACAGTCACTGTAACGAGGCTTGATAACTTGCTCCATCAGAATGAATATCTCATTTTAAAGTCTTGTGGAAAGAAAAGTAAGCAAAGAAAGTAAGAGAGAAAACAGTCTATTTATATGCTAAAAAATAAAAAATATGCTTGTATCCCATCACTATAATCACTTTGATCAGGCTAATATTCATCATCTAAAATTTTTTTCTGTGATCATTATAAGTACTTATATTTATGCTGCACTATCAAATTGTTGATTTCTGAAGGTCATTTACAAAGGCCGTGACTACACAATTTAATACAGTCTAAAAATTCAGAGTTTCTCCATATGCCCTACATGAGTGCCTGTAACTCACTTACCACTTGAGTCCAAGGAAGGTGACTATTAGGGCAGCATATGTCAGAAGATTCCTGGAACATCTGACATGCTAGGAAGGTTTAAAGAGTAGCTAGAAATCACATCATGTATAACAGCATCTCTTATTCATGTTTGATTTACATGAGAGTCAGTCAAGGAAGGAAAGGGTATGTGCAACTCTTCTACTAACTCCTATTTCACCCATTTCTATTGAAATAAATTTAGTACCTGTCCCAGAAGTAACTTCGGAACTGCAAGCATGTCGTTGTACATTTAATAAAATGAAAGAAAACCAAAGTAGATAAAAAACACCAAAACAAACAGAAAATGCTGCACTCTCCTCAGTCCAGGCTCTGTTTCTTGGCCCATCTGGCGCTTAAAGCCACCTTTACACTTCCACCAACCCAGGGCCATATGAACCCAGATTATATCCCAAGATAAAAATGAAGTTGAACAGCTCCAGACTGTGAAAGCTAGATTAAACCATTTGACGTGTACTTCATCCCTGCCCTGCCAACGTAAAGTGCAGCAGCAAGCAGGCCCTTTCTGTCCATACAACCCATTTATTTTATCACTAACCCACCACAAGCCTGCAGTTCTTGTCCAGTTTGCTTACATTAAAGCTGACATTCACTCATACTTCTTGATCACACCCAGCTTTAGTGTTGTGGTGGGACATATCCAGTGACTGACAGCTGACCATATTAGTATTCACAGCAGCATGGACCATCACTAGCTGTTACAGTCAGAATTTTAATGCAGAACACAAAACTCAGCAGAGGTTGGAAAATGCATCCAAAAAGCTAGATAAATATTTGTCCAGAGGATCCAGCCCTGGCCTCCGAGACTGGCTAGTTTAAAACATTAACTGCAGCAACAGAGAAAAACATGTAGATTCTCATCAGGTAATTCATCAGAGCATGTAGCTCACAACCAACAGGCAATGCTCTACTAGACTTACAATACCTCAAGCCTAAGCATACATGATACCATAATGATGAGCTTGTGTCGGTATCGTAGTATCTAAATTTCTGTATTACCTTGCCCAAAAAGTCTAACACCATTCCCCCTAACTAGGATGCTAATACAGACAGAAGCTAGTAGGCTTGCTAGTGGGCCTTGCCTCTCTTTTCTCTCCCTGACCAGGTAGGATTCTTCCCTTTCTTCAGCAAACTGCTAGAGTTGATGTGACTGCTCTGCTACAAGAAAAGGCAAAAGAGGAATTTTGTTCAGACCAGGGGTGGGGGGACTCTGTCACAGCCAGCACCATCTCACCTTGCAGTCTCCCTGGGACAGGTTCTGGCTTTCCAGAAGCCAGATTAACACCTCCCACCCCACATAAACATTCTCTCCCTCCCAGGCACCACCCTAGGAAACCATTAGGCATTTGTCCAACAGGTTTAGTAGTAGTACAACTGCAAAGGGTACAACACCACTAAAGAGAAGCATCGGTATCATGAAAGATGCAAGAGATGTATAGCTAAATGTATTCTGATGTTTAACAATATGGTAGGCAATGCAATTCTAAAAAGTCAGTAAGACACACTGTAATCCAAATTTAGGCACACAAAAGTGCAAGTGGAGCCCTTACGGCTGAGACTGTAAGTACCAGCTAAAAAAATAAAGAAATCTTTCTCTTGCAAGTCTATCAGAAATCCCATGTCTCCCAAAACTTCAGTGCTGTCAACTTTCAGTGCTTTGTTGGAACGGCTTACCCCAGCCAGGATCTCTCCATGTGCCTCCTCCAGAGCGCAGAGCACACGGTGCACTGCACTCAGCTCGACAAGAGCAAAGGGAAAGTCACGACTGACACCGTAAAGATGTTTGTTCCACATATGGTTGCAGCTCACACTTCGTTAGTGTCTGTTCCTAAATGACAAGTTTATCTGTTGCTTTGATGCTTGCTGGCTCATGCCTGCCTAACCACACCGCAAGCAACACGACTCACCCAACAGCAGTCTGGTTCCAAGAAATTCTACATTCCATGTAGTTTACTTATCTGGCAAAAAATCATACACTGCATAAGGGTGTCCATAGCAAACGGGATGTTTGATGAGGTTTGTAACGTTGCTAAGCAGTCACTAATGGCTGACACCATTTTGAACGTTTACACAAGCCTGTAATCGACCCTCTGGCTCGCCAGGTCAGCGGGCCTGAAGGGACCCTCTCTCGGGGTGGGCAGTCCCAGCCAGAACAGCCTGGGGGCTCAGGGGTGTTTTCTTAGTGTAATTTATTGCCAGTTAACACCAGCTTCTGATCACTGATCTGAGTACTGGGGGCGGGGGGGAGAGAGCATAAACACACCCATGAGCAGCTCTCCTGCTTTCTAGTCTCAACTTCTGCTGGGCCAATGGCCAGTTATGGTCAGCCCGTCCCACCTCCCCGTCAAAGCGATGGACGAGGCAGGCGGTCAGGGTGGCATGGCACCGGTCTCGCCTGCTGCTCTTTCCTTCTTACTGGTTTTCCATCGCCACTCCACACCTTTGCGTCTCCAACCTGGTGGTGCACCCACAGCTGCCATCCCTTGGAGGATACCTCCTCTGGCGTGGGTCGCCTTCTTCCAAGAGCAGCCATCCCCTCAGCATGGTGTCTCCGGCCCCTCATGGCTGCCGCTGTTGCTCAAACATGTCAGTGCTGATGGCCATGGGCTGCCCATACCAGTCAGAGCCGGCTGGCACCAGCACAGGGCAAGCAATGGCTGCCTCCCAGCCAGGGCAGCCCACAGCCCCTGCTGCCCAGCTACAGTACACTGCCATGTAGCAACAAGCTGCTCTGCATCACACAGCTTAAAAGTGTTAGAGCTAAACTATTAAAAAAACCCACAGTAATCTCAGTCTACCCTTGCTCTTACACCACTGGATAAGTCAAAATATTGAAATAATATAGTATTGGGTTTGCATGGCAGGGTTGTGGTAGCAGGGGAGCTACAGGGGTGGCTTCTGTGAGAAAGTGCTAGAAGATTCCCCTGTGTCTGACAGAGCCAATGCCAGCCGGCTCCAAGATGGACCCGCTGCTGGCCGAGGCCGAGCCCTCCAGCAATGTGATAACATATTGGGGGGGGGGGGGGGGGCGGGCAGAACTGCACAACACCAGCAGCAGTCAGAAGAGAGGAGTGAGAATAGGCGAGAGAAACAACTCTGCAGACACCAAGGTCAGTGGAGAAGGAGGGGGAGGAGGTGCTCCAGGTGCCAGAGCAGAGATTCCCCTGCAGCCCGTGGTGAAGACCATGGTGAGGCGGGCTGTCCCCCTGGACCCACACTGGAGCAGTTTGTGAAGAACTGCAGCCCATGGGAAGGACTCACGTTGGAGAAGTTCGTGGAGGACTGTCTCCCATGGGAGGGACCCCACGCAGGGGAAGAGTATGAGGAGTCCTCCCCCTGAGGAGGAAGGAGCAGCAGAGACATGATGAACTGACCGCAACCCCCATTCCCCATCCCACTTGTGGAGAAGGACATGGAGAAAGCAAGAGTGAGGTTGAGCCCAGGAACGAGGGAGGGGTGGGGGGAAGGTGCTTTAAGATTTGGTTTTTATTTTCTCATTACCTTACTCTGATTTGATGGTAATAAATTAATTTCCCCAAGTCAAGTCTGTTTAGCCTGTGACAGTAATTGGTGAGTGACCTCTCCCTGTCCTTATCCTCAACCCATGAGCTTTTCATTCTATTTTCTCTCCCCTGTCCAGCTGAGGTGAGGAGTGATAGAGCCACTTTGGTGGGCACCTGGCATCCAGCCAGGGTCAACCTCCTCAAATGTTAGAGTAGAACAGCACTAATACTTCAGCAGTCTTTGACATGAAATTGTGGAAAATCCTCTTGTGATTTACTTTGGATTTGTTTATCTGTTCTAGATTTGGGATTTTTTTTCCTCCTGCAGATTTCCATTTGTTTTAGCATACATAGCAAAACTGGGCTGCTACCACTATACAAATTTTTTCATTCAGATTTTTTATAGCTACTTTTGTTTCAAAGGCTTGCATAACTTGCTAAGGAACTCATGCTTTAAAAAAAAATACTGAAAACAACATTTTCTGCAGGTGGTTTCAAATATCTGTACAAACATAAAAAATAAAAGAAAAAATAATTACCCTTTTAAGTGCAGTATCAGAAGTGAGGCTTCTTAAGTTAGTTGAAGATTATAATAGAGGAGCTTGTTCAGACACAGAATGCAATTTCAAACACAAAAGTATCACTAGTTCTAATTGTGCACTTTTCTGAAGTCTTTATTTTGGGCACAGAGACACACATAGATCCTGCTTTTCCAAAGAAGCTTCTTTATGACCACACTGAGCTGCACCATCGATGCCCCACTTTGGCCTTCAAGGCTCCAGACCACCACTGACACACAAGACGTGTCCCAAGCCTGCAAGCACAGGCTTTGCGTTACGGCACTGTATGTACTGCAGCACAGAACCTGAAACTGAGTTGATGAATGTGGTAGGCAACACATCACACCCAGACATGGCATACAGACAAATGAATTAGGTTTGTATGACAGGATTGGTCTTCACTAATGTTAGCCACACCATTTTTTATTTCTAGCCAACTGTAGAGCTGGTATCACAACTGCCTTTTTTTTTTTTTTAATCAAAATGACTTGCACTTACAGTCATTTATATTAGGATTTCTTTTCAAACACAGGAAAAGCACAGAGGAGATGTTTGCACTGAAATTCTTTAGTTACTTTCATCTGACTGTAGCAAGAGCATGTACTTTTCATCTCTGAACTACAGTGCCTTCTTTAATGATGTGGCTAGTAGTAACTAGCAAAGAGAATTCTGAAATGAGTTATTTCTACAGCTACTGGATATGATGAAGAGCACTCAAAAAAAAATCTAGAACCTCCATGATATTTTATCATTCAAGATGGCAAAAGAAGATTCTGCATTATCACAGGAATGCAATGTTCTGAAAAGACAGGGGTGGTTTTAACAAGTTCTGCACATCAAATTTCACCAGAAGTCATGGAAAACAAGATGTTTTTTTTCTCAGTTAGGTTTTTCTAGGAGTAAAAGACTTCACAGTTCAAACACTGCATGACAGAGTCTTTATAACTTGTACAGACTTTGTGATTACATTATTGGGATGTTTATTCCATGAATGCACTAGTTTGATTTAATCAGACAGCAAGGTTAAAGAACAAGCAGCAATGCAGAGGCAGACAACTTCCATTAGCCTGATATCCCATTTCTTGACTGAAGAATTCAAATCGAGAACAGCCTTGCCCTATACAGGCGTCCATACATCCTCGAAGAACAGCAAGTCCTCTCTCAGGAAACAGTCAACGCGCCGCAAGTGTTAAGAGGTAACCCCCAAGCTTTCTGAGCTACTGAGACTCTACATGCTAATTTAGGCTTGATTTCAGAACTGCCAATTCCACAAGCTGAAAAGCCTAGAGAAGTGGAAACAACAAGTCATTGTTGGTTGAGTAAAAGAGTTCACAGAAAAGACAAAGCAGTGCTGCTGAACATCCCAAAAGAAAATCTGAAAAAGCCAGAATGTATGGAACTGTAAACTGGAGTAAGAAATTCACATATGCTGCTTTAAATGCATTCTTCTCTCGAGCTTAGTCCCCCCACTAAAAAAGAAAGCATTGAAGACAACCGTCAGTCCTCTGTATCCATGAGTGAACAGAGACTCCTAAGGGGAAGAAATGCACAAAGAACTCAGGAGACCTGGTGCAGAAACCCAGTTGATACCAAAGGAAGATCTCAGGTTCTCGTTCTGAATCACATCCTCCACAGGCACCATGGGAACACTAGGCTCCTATTCACCTAAATGACATACCTGGTGTTAGTAAGAGTAACTGCTCTTCTCCCCACACACGGTAGCAGATCAAACAGTGGAAGACTTGCACTATCCAATGTAGAAAAGAGAAAAAGGCCTTGTGCTTGAGGAGATAGTTATGCTAAAGCAGAGTATTATAAACAAAAATCACAAATAGGAAGAAGCTGATGATCCAGAAAGTAATTCTTAGGCATATTCCAGAGAAGTATATTTAGACAACCAAGTAGGAATCTGCCTGTCTTCACCACTTCCATCTTTTCCCCCTTGTCTTCCCTGAAGCATACCATTTTGTCAGCATAGATAGATGTCCAACCAGACTAGACATTAAAGGTGTCTTGCTAGCTAAATCTGAGCTGCCTGCATAGAGTCATAAGCTAGTTACCAACTCCAGGGCTACAAATTTGCTAGACAATGAAAAAAGGGACCTTGGAGTCAAAGCCAAGCAGTTGACTTGACAGTTTTCAAAATAACATAAAAAAATGCTGTACTTCAGCAGTTCTCAGTCACACAAAGGAAGTCAAAGCTCTGTGTAATAAGTGTGCTGCAATGCTGATAGGAGAGAGATTTTACACTTGTACACACATCAGTAAGCAGCAGACTTTCAAAGTGCAATACCCTATTCAGAGACTTCCATGCATCTGCCCTTTTAGAGCCACAATACACAGAAGATGTGGCAGAGCACTTGCAATAAGAAATCAAGGCTTACAGAAGTATACATTTAGGAAATCAGTATTGTTCTAAACACAATTTTAGAAAGCTCACAGAATTAAAAAGAGGTCAATATCATAACAAAAAGTCATTAAATACTAGGCAGATTTTTCAATATTTAGGAGCCCAACTATAAAAACTCCCTTTAATTCCAGATTTCATAGAATTACATTGCATATGATTGAACTATCTAATGAATTATTAAGTGGCAGAACGGTATGATCAATGCAATGAAACAAAAAGCAGAAGTAAATACCGTTTAGCTCAACAAGTTACACAAAGCTGTGTATACATAACCTTACAGACCAATGCTTTGACCAGCAACAGTGAATGGAGTGTCACATATATTAAAAGTTTATGAATAGACAAGAAATAAAAGTCTTGTAATTTCCTGTTGTTGGTGTCAACCCAGTATCAACTGATAAGGTGTAAGTTGCCAAGAATACCCGTGATTTGCCTTCGGTGCTCTACCCCATTTGTATTATCAATACCAAACCTCATTCTAGCTTCTCTCACCATCAGACTCTACAAAATTTAGATTTGTAACCCTGGTGCCCCCAACCCTCTCCTTAGCCATAACCTAAACTGTAAATCAAATAAGCCAAATCACCCAACACAGGACATTTCATAAACCACTTGCAGTCATCAAACCTAGACCTGCAGACCCTACTGTGTGGTCCATGAATAAGTCTAACTCTTTCTGATGCTGTTCATAATCCTAACCTCATCTTATCCTGGAGAAAAACATATACCATTCTTTTCTTCTGACATAAGCTTACAGACACTGAAAGATCTGCCAGTAAAACTCTCCAGTTCCCCTCCCACATCTTAAACTCATGCCAAATTCTATGGGGAACGGTTGACAAGACATCCATAACCCTCTCAAGCAGAACAGAACACCATCTCCCTAGAAAAGTCATCACAGTTATGGTTATTTTTCCTTACCTTCCATGTTGTCTAAAGCTCCTTCTTCACTCCATCTGTACCTTATTGCCAAATCAAGAATACCAAGGCAGATATCCTTCCCCAGTCTCAAGGAGATGGTTAGTTTCTTTAGGCAGATCAACTTTTTCTTTAAAGTATTCTCCCCCATAGCTAGAAGGTTTATTTTAGAACAATTTCAAAATTGTTAGAGCACATGTTCTGACAAGCAAAGGAAAATTCCATTCACAAATCAAAGAAATAACTGTATAATTTGGAAGCTATTTCTTTCTTAGAAAACAGTCAGCTGAATAGTCCTGCAAATGTAGGAGTAAAATTACCAGAAGTGTGAAGCACTCAAGTTCTGTACTCTTAGGTATGTAACTATTGACTTTTGTACATACAGCCAACACAATGCAGTCTCTAGCTGGTTTTGAGATCACACACACATGCGCTAGAAAAATAAGCTTCAATTTTGTATTAAAAAAATCATGTAAATTACCCATTTCTGTACCTCAGCTTAAAGGCACTGATTTTTATATATAAATAGAAGCAAGGCTACTAGTCAAATGTTCAATCTTTCCAACGGGTTCCTTGAATACAAAGCTGATGACTGCCTTCACTATATAATCTAATACTTCAATTACCAATGCAGAGTCTTT
Organism: Morus bassanus; assembly: GCA_031468815.1. Classification (NCBI taxonomy): domain Eukaryota; kingdom Metazoa; phylum Chordata; class Aves; order Suliformes; family Sulidae; genus Morus; species Morus bassanus. Next base: position 18,921,559 of record CM062572.1, read on the forward strand.
TTTTTTTTTAAATAAGCTGGCTTTTTACAGCAAGCTGTCAGCTATGACATAAAACTTGTGCACGTATGAAATGAAGACCACGCATCTTGACTGACCAAAGGCAATGCACAATATTGCAGGAAATAAAGTCATTAATATATGATAGTATGACTTTATGGCTTTTCCACAATAATTAAGTTGTTAAAACAGTAAGAACAGGCTACACAGAATGAACAAAGAGGTGCAGTTTTGCAGGATGAGGCTGTCATGCAGGTATTTTACAGCTACTCAGTTTGGAAGGTATGAACTACATATATGATTTCTACTTTTTCCAGTTTAACATTTTCTTTTTGCCTCTCCATACAAGAGCCAGAAGAATTTAACATGAGTTAAAATATCAACAGTCCCCTCCTCCCAACCAATGGAGCAGTAGCCTTTGGGCTACTCAAATCCTATTTTAAAAAGTCAAGAATTAATGAAAACAATGCCCAAAAGTAATAGAAATCCTATTTCACACAAGAACAAAAGTAGTACTTTGACACCTCTGGAAGAGAAATCAGAACTATGAAAAGTCGCTACTGAATTTCTATGATAAACACAATGTTAACTATTCAAGTCATCAACACACAGAAACACAAAAGCTGCGCTGAAGAACTGTTGCCATCGACTCCAAGAGGAAGCAGATTAGGATCATGGTTTGCAATACCAGAGTATTTTTTGACTGCAACAGAAACTAAATTTAGACCCAGTTACATAAAAAATACTAATAGCCTTAACACTTTTAATCAGCGTAAGAGGTTTAGAGATACACAAATGATTTAAAGTCTGTTGACTAGTTTTATACTGCATTTGCAATATTGTGCATTAGTAAAATCAGGAAGATTATGAAAGAAATACTGAAGCATAATAAAATTACATAAAAATATGAAAAGCAGGCTATACGGAGCGACTCCAAACTTTGATACTACCAAAACTTTACCAGAATACATCAAGAACATAATTTCTCTATGGATTCCTGCAGCACGGGGGCTAATCTACCCAGGTAATGCAACACAAGTAGCTGGTAGGTTCAGAAAACAGGTTGGACTCTTTATAAATGCAGCATTAACTCGTGTGATCCTACAAAAGGCAAAAAATAAAACGCTTACTATCTTCATACTGTTGCACACTGCTGATCCATGGCTAGCGCCACAGCACAAAGCAATCTGTCAGGCTTTCAAATGCCAAGTCTGGCATGGTGACGGGCAATATGCTCTGCCAGCCGTGCAACTCCTTCAGGAGCTGCAAAATGGCAAAAAAAATAATTCCCTGATGATTTTTAAGGATAGTTCATTATTATGGCTTGCAGAGCACCTGCCAATAATTTATGAAGTATTGATCATATCATGCTCAGGGTTTTTTCTCCACAGCAGCTAAACAAGTTCCCTGAAAACAACAGAAGACAACAATTATGTCCTAATACAAATAATTACTTGGATAAGCTACACTTGCAATTGCCCCGGCATGTGGCAAAACTGCAAAATAGGTGGCAATGTTATCATATGTCCCACCTCCCACTTTTTGATATGTAATCTACACAATGAAAACATTTTCAGGTTCGCATCTGGAAGTATATGCAAGAGGCCAGTTAGCTAAATGTGGGTAATTTTTTTTTCTTATATTTGAATAGTTCATTGCACAAATGTCATCAGAAAGTATTCCTTAAAAGCCTGTTTCTAGCACTGAGTACTAGCAGATACAGAAATTAAACAGCTGACAGTTAGTTCTACTAGGTTTTAGTGATGTCTAAGTTCTATATACATTCTATTTTTTTTTCTTTCAAGGATCTTTCAAAATCCTCTTGTACAATTTTTCTATACAATTTGGGTGTTAGTACTCAAAGACATATTACCTACCCCCTTCAGAATTATTTCTGAGAAACACTGGTAGTAACAGCTGAGACCAGCATACTATAAAACTTACCTACATGGATTTAAAAGAGAAAAAAAAATACTAACTTTGAAGTAATTACTGTAAAATATACCTACCTTAAGGCAAGTATTATCACCAATACCTGGCTGGTCACTTCTGAAGCCAATATTCTTTCTACAAAAATATAGACATCCAGAGAGGAAGCAGTAGTTTCTCCAGATTAGATTAACTGCAATTGTTTTACATAAAACTACAACTTTAAACAAACCCCAATAAAAGCATTCAACTTCTAAGCTATTAATCATTTTTTCTCCACAGGAACTCATTCTCAGTGATCTAAGCAGGCTCACTCTAGATCAGAGTTCCTGTTCCAATTTACTTAGCTGAAAAGCAGTCTAGAAAATGACTGTGCTCCGTGTCACAAGATTATGGCTTAGAATTGGTGAGACAACTAAACCAGACTCCTTGCAGACAGAGTTAAGTGACAATTCTAAGAAGGTATCGATGAAACCACCAGCTTGAGAAACTGATCACTCCAAGTGTTGTTGCTTAACAATTGTGTTGCTAAGAGTTCATTCTTCATAATAGACACCTAAATATTCCTATAAGTTGATTAGCCACAAAGAAAAAAAATAATTTGGTTGTATCTAAAAAAATCCTTTTAACACATTGGAGATGGAATAGTTACTTAGCTGCAAAAGTTCTAATGTTGTTACTTGACATTAAATATTATGCTTTATTTTCTACATCTTAAATACCAGCAAGGGCACCATAACTACCACACAATGAACTCTGTCCATTGATCTCCCTATGTAATTTTCCAAAGTCAATTTTACAAAAACTGCTATCAACCTTGGGCTGAGTTCAGAAAAACTGCACTGAAAACGAGAAATATTTAAGAAAAGCCTACACAACTGAAATCACCTATTCACTCGTTATCAAAATTTGTGAATACCAGATTGCAGTTACAAACTCTACTTTTCGGCAGATGCTTAGGTCATTATCATTCAGCTGTTGAACCACATATCCACCTTGCATCACCTAAGAGGATTATGCAACAACAGGCAGGTTATTACTGCTTAAAGCTCACATACCAAACTTGCTTCCTCATAACGTTTTGAGTTTCTATGGATCCTTCTTTTCCAGGAAAACAGCTACATGGCTTATTGGAAGTCCTATTCAAAAATGCAGTCATGGTTTTTTTACTTCCTATCACAGTGTTAATATATAACCTATCAAGGAGAGTTTAAATTTAAAGTGCACTGCATGAAACAATCTAGTTCTCCCGTATCTTTATATCTCCCATATTTATCAAACTTCCACACTCTCACTACACATAAGAAAACATACTTGTCAGTTAACAGATATTTTAAATACTACTTCTATACTCCTCTTCTACCACTGTGAGCAAGTGTTACTGAGCTGAAAGGAGTGATCAGTTCACTTACCGCAGAACTGTAACCACTCTTCAGAATCTCTGCCAAAAACAATAAGACACCTTTTAGGACAAGGAATTAAGAATTTTACTAATGTAATTAAAGTAATTTAGATCAATCTGAAACAATGCGTTCTTTCATCCCTTGGTTAACACTTGTCAAGCAGTGTGATGTACACCAACAGTTTACAACATATACTGCTTATCATGCAGGGAGGATGCAATTTTAGACCATCCAAAACATTCAATGAAATACTTGCCCTGCTGGTAAACTTCATGGAGGATGATTTTCTACAACAGCTTGTGTTATTATAATAGAAACTTCCAACTTCACTGGAAGGAATAAAAGTACTTTTTAAGATTAACACTGCTCACATGAACTTGGGCTAACTACCCTGTTCTGTACTTGCACAAAACAAGCCATGCAATGGCCTCCCATTTACAAAATAAAACTTAGTGATGCAAATTTTGATCTTTGTGTCGTATCTCTTTCAGATTGGAAAAAGAGTCTCAAACATAAGACTTAAGACTGCTTAAAGTATTTTTAAAATAAATTTCAACAGGCAATTTTAAAGATTCTTTTGATCCCATTTCTTTATCCCAAACTACCCTTGGTTCTTTATACAGTTTTCAGATCAAGACCTAAAATTCTGTTTACTGGACACATTTCTTTATCAGATTTGAGTGCGAGATCATCTTCCCCAGCACCACCTTTTTAAAGCTATGAAAACATCTATAATAGCCATGAAACAGAATACTGTACAATGTTCAGATCCTTACTGTAAGATTTATTTTGCCAAAGTCTCCAAAAATTTTAGTGATTTACGTGTTTTCCCCAGGCAATACACTCCCCTTTCCTAATGGAATTTAATACATGTCATGCCTTATCAAAAAATCTCGCTTCTGCACAATGTAAGTATTTAACGGTACAACCATCTATAACAATTATTTAGACTGGGGGGTGGGGAGGATTGGTAGGGTGTCTCTGCTTGTTTATTCCAAACGAATAGTGTTTGACCACCATTAAAAGCTAGTACAGATACGGGATAATTCCTACCTTTCCAGGCACATTTTACCAGCAAATAGATCTCAAATGCTCTCATGAGACTGTTATTCTGACTGAATGCAAGGCATGCTACCTTTCCATTAACAGCATATTTTGAGAATTGGATCTGGTTAAGTCTAAATATTTTTCATGGAAGAAAGATCTTCAGCTTCACCTCACCTCCAGTACATACTGTCAAAGTAAAATGATTAAAAATGAGACTGTCACCCACATGAAGTTATTTAACTTCAGGGTAAAACTATGTTTAGACAATGCAAACAGCTTAACAATTAATTCTAGAACTATTTTTTTTATTATTGAAGAGTTCTGCTTCTACATTCCCTGAATCTTTTGAACTATGTCTTCATATTCTACTACACAGGCACAGGAAGAAGAGAATACAAAAGCTAGGATTTACCCACAAATACTACAGACTTTGGGGATGGGGGAAGGCAAGTTTCTGCCCTTCCTGTGTCTCCAAACTCTCTTGGCATGTCTTAGCTGAGGAATCTGAATTATCCAAGACCCTTGGAAGGAAATAGTTTTAAATGGTCAGTAAGTACCAAAACTAGGTTTGATTTCAAGTTAATATTCTGGCCCTCAAGAGCAATAGAGCAAAGAGAAATGGTACTCCTTATCAAACTTTTACTGCTAATGAAGAAAATGCAGAAGTCAGAAAATACAGCTTACAGTCCATGGCGGCACTGACATTTTGTGGAGGTAAGGGGAAATGAATCTTTCATTTCAGATACAAACAATAACCAGATCAGTAACTCTGAAACTTACACAGCGAAGTTCTATTATTGCATAAAGTGAATCACAGTTAACAACAACAACAAAACAAATAGAAAAGAACAAAAATGATCTATCAGAGAACTGATGGTGGACTAGGCAAAATTCATGGGAATTTGCTTCAGTTCCGCACTGCTTACAAGTAATAAATGCATAGCTGAGGAGCACACCTGCCCCACAGCACAGCTGCATCCTGTATTCCCCTTCATCCCTTTCACCACCAGAGTTGTCCACAAATCCAGCTTTCCCCAGTCCCAGCACTCAGATGACTATCACCCTGCATATCAGCTTTCCAGGTCTGATTTCAAGGCACAGTCATGCTGAATAGACGAGAACAGTCAGCCGTTTTGCTCATGCTTGAGCCTTTTCCTTAGTGATGACACTAATTTGGGGTTCTCCTCTTTACCAGAACACACAGGAATTTAGTGACTGATAGCACTAAACTTTGGTTAAACTTAACTGGATTTGAATCAATAGGTTAAAAAAACCCTAAAACTGATAGAAAGTTGTATGATCATACTGTCTTGTCTTTATCCCTTTCTTAAAAGCAGCACTATTTTTAGTTTGATTTTCTAAGGGGTATTCGCTGTATTAGTATATTCCATGCAGGCATGCCTGATCTCTGCCCACCTTAAGCCCTGAAGTTAAAAGTCCTAAGGCCAATATGATTACGTGCAAAGTAACTCACTTTATAAAAGTTCATTAGTATCAGCGACAATAGTAATACAACAGTATTCACCAACAGGCATCCAGTATCATATAGATTTACATAGCATTGATACAAAACAGCTACAAAAACAGAGCATTTCTATGAAGTTCTGGCTGTCAATATAATGGAAAATAAACATTTTTCTACACTGTTTAAAAAAAAAAAATGCATTGAGCCATTCAGTCATTCCTAGCCAAGATTTTCTTTGTGTAACAAAATACATTCTCATTCAGCATTAAATTTTCAAGTTTTTTTACATTTTTAGTATAGAGTTCTAGCAGGTTTGTTTTGGTTTGTTTTTTTTGATTTTGTGGTTGGTTTTTAACATGGTCTTCAGTTTTAAGTTACTATTGTAAACAGAATAAATAGTATAGTCTGTAGATCAGATAGAAAACTATTTGTCAAGAATGAAGTGCAAAGTAAATTATCTTTCCATTGATAGCCCACAGGGCTATTTTTTGCCACTTTTTCAACAGGTTTTATTTAAACATATACACAGAGAGCACATATTACATTGCTGTTGTATGTAAAAACAAGCAAGCAACCCTCCACTGCCAAAGCTGGTGGTTCACATGTGGACATGGGAAAAAAGGATTAAATAAACTCTCAAGAGGCCATTTGTTTGCATAAATTAATTTCTGAGAAATTAAGGCGCCCAAAAGTGTGCTCATCTTCACCTAAAAAGTAAGGTCAATTCCTAGCATCAGCAACTACAATAAGTCCCACTGTCAACTAGAATGAAAAATGGCACAGAACATGCAACTAGAACAAAACATGGCACAAAAGCATTAAATACATCACATGAACTCAGATTTCAAGATAAAGGATCTTCCTGAACTCAGCTCACGGCACTCTGAACAAACAGCAGTGCATGGATAAAGGCTTTGAAAGTATTAAGGTCAGAACTTAGAAAAGACTTTATAGCTGGCATAATTTTGCAAAAGCTAGAAGTTACAAATTCTCTAAGTTTTTACAGAAGTTACTCTGAAGTACACAATTACTGGATTTTAAACTGCCTGACAATATTTATCCAGTCTTCTTAGAGCACCCTTCCAAAATAATTTTTTGATCCTGCAGATTAATACTTTATATAGAATATGAAATGCTGATCTGGAACAAATCAGTAAGATGGAGCAGATACAACATTAAGATGCAGCCAGATCAACACCGGGGGAAAGTTTAGGTAGTCTAGCTTTAAGTGGGCTATTAAAAATGTACTTTAACTAACCTCCATTTAAAAAAAAAGGAATCAAGACTGTCCCCTAAATCGAAGTTATTTAAAAAAAAGAAACAAAAAACAAAACCAAAACAGACAGAACCAAAAAAGAACAAAATCAAAGAAACCCACAGTTCCCTATCTAATCTTATTTTAGAACCAAAGAATTACTTTTATATATTTTGTACTCTTTGGCAAGGAATCTATGGAACAAAAATGTGTCCTGACAAATTGAACCTTTCCTCAGAAGGGTTCATAGTCATAAACTCGTTTATAATGTGTTATGTGGGAGACAGCAAGTCATAACAGTTTGAAAGTCAACAACATGGAATGTACCAGCAGATTTATGAAGAACGACAGTAGCAGTTATTTACATGTTCAGGGTAGTTAATTGTTCTTTGTGAATTAGGTTTCCCCTGTATAAATTAGAAAACTACAAAAAGTCAAAATTGGGAGAATTCTCCATTGTCTGTAAAAGTTCAAGTAAAAACATCTTTGCAGCACTTTCCTCAGACAATAGCGTATTGCTCATATAAAAGGTCTCTTATCCTATAGAAGTCCTGACAGAGACAGCCTTCCAATCCAATGCGTCCTGTTTCAGTCTGAAACAAAAGACATGTTTCAATTTATTGCCTTTACACTAATCAGAAACTTAATTTTCATTTTGAATATTTACCAAAGTGTTTAAGACACAGAACACCTACCCTGCGAACAGCCACCAGATTGTTGCACACAAGCACTCCTCCTACAAATTCAGCTTGTATACCTTCTCGCAAGAGAACTTGCTTGAAGTCAGACAGTCTTGGCTCATTCATAAACACAGACTGATGTCCAAGAACCTTTAAACAACACATACAGTTTTAATATTTCTGCTACTTAATACCTTCCCATTTTTCCAAAGACCTCATCACTGCGTTGGCAGCAGCGTGACCTAGACTACAGGACTATGAGTGAGAAGATTGGTTCTATTTCTGTTCACCTGCAGCAAGACATTTCCAGGACAGGAAGGCCTTAGAAGTTATCCATCCAGTAAAGGAAAAGTTTCCTTCTTTGCTCAAATATTGAAGGCAAAGGGAAAGCTGTCATTGAAGATCCCTCTTCTAAGCCATGTTATGTCAGGGACAGAGCTGCAGTAAGCTGTACTGCTGATCATTACACACTTCTATTACAGTTGTCATGAATCTGAACAGACTTTAGAGTTGTCTCCACATTTACCTAGCTCCTACAGCAGACGACATTTAGGACTGTGCAACAGTATCTTAAAAAGCAATTTGAGGATTAGAAGTCACTGTAATCATTCAATTAAAAGACAAAATAATATCTACTCACATGTGAAGTATTTTAAGAGTAAATTTATAGAAAAGATTAATTTAATGAACTCTCAAATCACTACTATAGAAGCAGAGACATACGAATTTTAAAGATCTGTATCTCAAGTATATGAACTATTTTCCAAGGCATCAACAAAACAGTAAAATCCAAGAGTGACTAAATGCCAACTAATTTCAAAATCTGCAAGTACTATTTACAAATATGAAACACGCTAATTAAAATCTTCACAAATAAGATGGTACTGTATGCTAGGCACTGTTAGTGGATGCAAGAGATCATCCTTGCTGAGAAGCATAAAATCTGAACAAAGAACAGTACCAGCTTTAACAAAGAGAAAACCAAACAATGAAAATCCAGTTTCAGTTAGGCTTTCATTCGAGTGAGATAACAGTATCAACCTCTAAGCACTAGAAAAAGACAAATGAACACAGAGCTCTTCAAAAAAGAAGTCCAGATCAGCACAATTTCTGTACCTCATGAGGTGGCAGAGGTTCCAAAGTAGGAATGATCTCGCTCTCCTCACACATCTCCTTGTCATCGTCACCAAAGAGGCTTTTCATGGCCTTCTGTTGTGCAATGACACTAGAGTCTGAAGAAGGCATATCCACTTGCATCTCTAAGTCTTCATCTTCTCTCAGCTCTCCCTCTTCCAAAATAACTCCAGTATCCACTTTCGAAACCCGCATGTCCAGAACACCATCTATCCAAGCCAACTCAGCATCCTTGGCTTTACAGAACTGAAGAGAGCTGACAAGAGAATCTTTTAACCTGACCTGGGTTGCACAAAAATAAAAGTACTATTGGTTTGATGGAAAACACAGAGTGAGTACTTCAAGCTTTAAAAATTAGCAGTTTTCCTTTCATTGCCTCTCCACCTAGGCTTGATCCATACTCTTTTGGGGAGGGAAAGGGGAAATCAGTATCATCAAGGCAAGATGTTCTATACTTTCAAAATATAATCTGTATAACCCTCATGTCACTACTCAACTTAAAAAGCAGTGGAGATCAGTAACATTCTGTCTTGGTTAAAATAAAAAAGACAACCTATATGACTGCAACCTGAGTTAAACTTACAGCAATTTAAAACATCAGAAACATTTTTTGCAGCCAAGGAGTTCCTCAGATGGCGTTAGTAAATTTAAGGAAAGTTTCTATAGATGCATTTAGGTTACTGAACAGCAGTTCCACATTTCAACCCTCCAAAAAAAAAAATAAAAATTATAATTAACATTTTATTTTAAGAAGGGAAGTTGTAAATATCAGATTTTAAAGTGACCAAAACATTACCTTACCCTGATTCCTCTGGTGCATTCCAGGGCTTTAACCCATTAAATAAGGCCTACTCTGAAAGACTTATCCACATTGTGCGTGACCCCCACAGTGGAATCAAGGCTGCAACTGTATGAAGCACACTGCAACTAACTATCCACCTGCAGCACAGTCGACTCAAGAGACACTGGGATTCTGATGCCCCACTCACATCTATTATTTTCTAATTCAATGGCTCCTGTGTACTTCATCTGTTCTGAAAGCTTCGAAGAGAAGAAACAAACTAAAGCTATGTGGAAGATTGAACTTCCCCTTTATATAAAAAACCCTGAAATTAAATATGAAGCAATTACAATTTTATTCAGATAAATATTTAGTGAAAAATCACAATTGTATCTTTTCTGACACACTAGCAATCCTCATACCTTTAAAAAAAAAACCAAACTAACAAAAAATCCCAAAAAAACCCCCCAACAACCAACAAACCAAACACAGAAAACACTGGTGTTTTAAGACTGTCAGAACTGGATAATTTTGAATAACTGGAACTTTCCACTTCCTACAGGGTAACAAATTTTTCTCTGGAAAGAAGCAGAAGTACCTCTTTCAACAGTTCTACTGATGTTTTTCTATCAACTTTAAAAGGACAGAAGAAATAAAGGACTAATGCCTAAAGTGCATGTGAGAGACTTTTCTCTAAACAGCTTCAAAAGTTGAATCGGACCATATACAGTCCTCACATATTTCACTCAAATTATTCAAGTTTTCTTATTTAGAGCATAAACATGAAAATTAAATGCAATATATTAACACAGTGCAACATATTTTCATAACCTCTCTTCCTAAGAGCCATCAGATTAACTTTGTTTTTAGGGGGTAGAGGTGTCTTGTTTATTTATTTTCAACATTAACTTGCTCCTAACTTTACATATTCATCCTTAGGTACTATTAGATACAAAGGATTTTTTTTTCCCCTCTTTGCTCTCTAAGGCTCCCCTTCAGATTCCAAAAAGAATCCTGAATTGCAAGTAGTGCACAGTGGTACTCTAAATATAGGCATAATAAATCTATTAAGACTTGAGTAAAGCAAACTGATGTACCCATGGACACAAACCTTGCCTTCTGCATTACAGGTAAAAGTGTGCTGATCTCAAGTTTAAGCTTTTAAACGCTTCTTATGAATAATAAGCACAAGGAGAATGCTTACCTAGAAGACAGAAAAAGGCTACTACGTCTTGATCACACAAAACCAAGCGTACACATAGGACATACCGTCTTTCCTCTCCCACAGAATGGAGGGCCAAATTAGAGTCTGCCAGTACAGCTCTACTACAGTTCACAGTAGTTACACAACTAACAAATTCCAGTACCTTACCTGGTAAATGTGAGTTTCACTGGTTGCATCTACAGTTTCATGCAGTTTCGGCATGTAAACTTTAATGTCTTTGCCACCAAAAGCTCTGCAACATTCTGCAAGGTCCTGACTGGCCTCAGGTGGTCCATGGACAATGATCAATTGTCTTGGTTTCATTTGGTTAATAATTTTTTTAATTGAGTCCCCATCTGAGCGTCCTTCATAGTCAATGTATGTAACTCTGGCTCTAGTTTGAATTAAAAACCCAAGAATAACATTTTTTAGTTTAAAAGATTAAACCTTTGAGTGCTCCAAAATATTTCATTTAAAAATGGAAGATATTTTGAAATTATTCTACATCAGCAAAAGCTGTCAGCACAAGGTATATTATAGATCAGTAAAATACAGATTTGTCAAATATCAGCATGTATGTGTGTTTAACATTATAAATTCCCAAAATTCACTTACACTGTTATGCAAAACACGAGGTAAGTATATTTGAATTAGTTCTTTTAACAAAATATATATATATTTGAGTATCTATGCTAACACACTATTGTATCATTTGTTCTTCCTCTTTCACTTGTCTCCATCAGAGAGGAAACAAACTGCAAAATTCTTAAGAGCAGGGAAGCCTAAGACTCTGTACTGTGCTCCCAGAAAGACTAGCAAAACACTAACTTAGATAGCTTGGGGCGAAAAAAAAACAATCAAAAAGCAATCCCTTTCCCCACTTTCTTAATTCCAAGCCATTTACCCAATTTGCACTGTCCCCATGCCACCATTCCAGCAGAACTGCCAAGAACAAAGCCACTCACTTAATTTCCATGGATTCTGTTGCAGAAATACATTTGGTAGGAACATCTGATAAATCCTGGTCCATAGGCTCTTCTCCATTTGTCAAACCAGATTCTAATTTGCTTTTTTCTTCTTCTGTTGCTTGAAGTTCTGGAACTAGAAAATCCTCAGGTCTAAAGAATGAAAGACATTTTGCTTTTAATAGTCTTACATCAAAACCAAAGCACTACATAATATAAAAACAATCAACGCTGACTATTACTACTGAGATGTTTTATAATTGCTATTGCCAACAATTTTATTACACTGGCCTTCAATATTTCCATATTTGAACAGAATTCATGTGGAAAATATCACCTTCCTATCTTAAAAAAGAACTCTGAGATCTTGGGAAATACTAGCAAACTGAGGTTTTCTAGCAAGTATTCCTTATGTAAATAGGACAAGTATTGCTAGATTTTTCTAGGATGAACAACGTTCTTTCCTCTCATTATAAATGTATCAAAATTATGTGTAATTTAAAGCAGAAAAAAGTCAGGTAAAAAAACTTAAATCTTCTATGTTGTAAGATAAAGAAAAAAAAAGAAACACATCCTAAGAGGTGTGAACAGGCCAAGGATCAGCACTCTGCAGCTTCAATCCCATCATAAGCTTCCTGCGAGACACTTAGCACGAACTGTCCTAACTGTTCAAAAGTTACTGTGGTTGAAGAGCATATAACAGTGCTGCAAAAGAGACAAAATTATTATTTTTATTACTTCTATTTTTGAATTATTTCATAGCTACTACGAGTTAGCATGCATTACACCACAACATACTTGATAATCTCGCCATATTCATCCCATTTAATTCTTTCTTCCGGGGCTGGAAACATTGGATAAGATTTCTTTGCCTGTTTGAAGAAGCTTCCTTTCCGACTGCCTTCACCTTTCATCATCAAATCATGTTTGGTCTTATGTACAGTTGGCTGATCAATATCCTCTTCAGCATCACTCTCATCGCTGGAATCAATATCTGCCCTGAAATGACATTTAAAAAAAAACCCAAACCCCAGTAAACCAAAAACCAAACCTAGCACTTTTTCTTCAGGTTTAAAACCACATAAACACACTGACTGGAAAATAACAGTTGGCATAACACTAACCAAGGACAAGGGCAGTGTATGTTTCTGAGAAAGAGCTCACAGTCAAACAGCAGATGAAACAGGTCTATCATAACAACAGATTAAAGACAACCATTCCCAATTCCTCAGTGCCCTCAGACAAGTCTATCAAAACTATGACTTTCATTTATCCCTGTAAATGGTTGAAGTAGCAGAATGATCAAACAGAAATCTCAACTCTGACCATAAGAGCAGAATGCAAGAACAGCCAATATACTTACTCTTTAGACTGCTCTAACTTCTTAGCTGCTTCTTTCTTCAGTTTCTCCTTTTCCAGGTATTCTTCAAGTTCTTTTCCTTCCAACTTGACACGTTTTCTCAACTGCAGATAGAATTAAAATTAATATTATTGTGAGTAGCTGACATGATTTTAATACTTTTCCTACAGACTGCTGACAAGAATATTTGTATTTAAGTACCAAGGACAAGTACAACTTGTATGTCACATACAAGACAAGATTATGCAAATGCATGGCACCTTGGCATGGCAAGATCATGAAAACATTATCAATTAGAAAAGTATACTTTAACAGAAAAGCATTTCTAAAAATATTAAAATCCAATAGCTTTACAAAAAAAATTCTTAAAACATTTTCAGGAAATATGCCTCCAACAAGTGAACACAAATACTCTGAGATGAGCAATGTTTTTTTAACTTTCGTGTCACTAACATCAAACCAGAAGAACCTGGCAAAGTCACAATAGTAGGCAAAACGACAGCAAGTTTTGTTTGTTTTCTGAAAATCAAATTGGAGTATAGGTCACTTTAAATAATACTGAATTCTAGTAATAGTCTAATACTGTAATTCAATGCTTCCAATCCGATCTAAAACTAAAATAAAAGCTGCATCATCAGGATTGAAAATCTCACTGTGATCACAGGGGACTCCCATAAATCAACAACGTTTACCAGAGAGAAGCAGACACAGATATATAAATTAATGAAAATAATTTGAAAGCATGAATAAATATTAAATTAAATAGCTTTTGCTAATCTTTCTAATTCTGGTGGGATATATTACACTAATTTGACTTGATTCTCCCCTCATCCAAAACCAGAGTATTTTCCAGCATGAATAATCCATCGTATAGTGTGATTTGCATGTCAGCTGCAAGCAGAATTTTTTCTATTCTAACAAAAACACATAGGAAAGTGTTGTCTGAAGATAAGTATTTAAAAGTAACTTCATGCTCATCTCTATGGAATATTAATTTTGCCACACCATCAAAAAGCATTTTGCAGTTCCTAATATGACACCTGTTTTTATGTAAGTTTATCCACAATTGGTTAAACAGGCAACACATTGATTTCAGATTTCTCTCTGCCACTAGAGGCATTTTCAGTAGATCAAAAAGGAAACTAAAGTTCAGTTTTGCTCGTATTCCCCCAAATGGCCCGCAATAAAAAACTGAGATATACAGACAACTCTTACCTCAATATCTATAACTTTTTCAGAAGGATTATCAATCAGGAATCGTGCTAATGTTCCAGGTGTAGTGCGGTAAGTTAAAATTATAGAGTTTTTGGAATCCTGGCACCACTGAATGAAAAGATCTCTAGAAAACCCACACTCTAAGTCAGGTTGACTGGCAAGAACAACTTTTGGACTAGGCACTCGAGCCAGATCAGACAGACTATGACATAAGGAGAGATGGCGGAACTGAAAAGGATTGTTTCTCTTGTCTTCAAAGCACCTCATCAACTTGTCACTCATCCATTCAACCTAAAATATGTATTAAGAAAAAGTTACCTATAAGAATACAAGTTCCACAATAATGTACAAACCTGATATGAAGTACAGGATGCAATACGCACGGGATTACATCAATGTTTCTCAGCAAGTGTAGAAATAATGCTGAGTGTAAACAACACAGAAACAAGTACTTTAAGTCCTCTTTTTTAACAGCTACAAACTATGCTAACAAGTCTTGTGATAAAACCAGAAATAAGTATCAAACATGCCCATAGCCATGACTGGACTTTGTGTTACTTGATCGAAAGATCTGAGACACAAACACGCGCTCTAGAATAAGGACAACACCTAGTATTTAGCCATTTTTTACTGTTAAAAAGAAAAACAAGATGCTTTTGCATACATGTCCCATTACCCTCTTCCTAATTGCATTTTAAAACGAAAACAAACCTGTGATTTAGAGAACTCCACTACATTGTAGCTGACGTTATTCAAAAGTGCTAGAGAGTAGACTCCTAATCCTGCATCTTTCGTTCTCCAGATCTGATCAAGAAGTTGAGCAAGTTCCAGAACTCTGCCTGCTGTATCCACAGCTATTAATACGTTTCCATCACCTCGTAATGTCTCCAAAACATTTGCTAAGAAAAATTACAAACAAAACAAAGACCTACTTATACTTTGAACCAAAATTAGAATGTTTGTGGCTTGGGTTTTTTTGTTTGTTATATCACACTAGCAATCATAATCAAAAGCAAACTAAACACAGAAATAAATTAAACTTCAAAAGAGATCCAAAACCACAGTTCCACCAAAATTAAAGGGAGCTGGAGTTTTCTTGGTAGCTCTAGAGATCTCACTGCCTTCGTAGTACTATTTCTTTTTCTTTACTAAAAAAAATAAAAAACAACCAAAAAAACCAACAGTAAAATGGAGGTTAAAAAAGAATGTGCTGAGGAAGGTAATTTAAAAATCCCTCAAGAGATTAATTGATACTGGGTAAAATACAGTTCATTGTTTTCAGGAAAGTGTTTAACCCACAGGATCAGTACCATCAGAAAAGAGTAATTCAAAATTTATTAAATTTTATTAAAAGTTCTTAGTTTGGATGTTGATCAATTTCTCATAGATAACAATTTACGGTGGCTAATAAATCCCACTACTGCTACTTTCAAGCTCAAACAGAGTACATACTCAGTAGCTGTTCATCCCTTTGCTTCCTCCTGGGTTGTACATAAGTAGCATTAAATGAATCTGTAATAAGCAATGAAGGCCTGCTCAACATTTCCAAGGAACATCCATTCAGATGGCTGTGGAAAAAAAGGCAAAAATCTCACTTTTGCATTTCTGTTCTATGAGAAAAAAATAAGACAGCTAGCTTCCAGATGTTTGCACATACAGAAATCAAACTCCTCAGTAGCTGAATGCTTCCTGTTTCAAACTTACAAATAAATAAAACTGTGTGGAATGAAGAAACCCAGAGCTAATGCTTGTTTCAAACTGATTAATCTGAATGCAAGTGAAATCAGTGGTCTTATCAGAGAGGGAAAGGCACTACTTCCACACCTGTTTATCACACACTGAATGATACACACCTAACACGACGTCTAAGAAATACATACTGCTGTGTTGAACTTACATCTCCCTCTTGTGGTTGAAATCAACTGCATAAACAATTTCTTCCTCTCCATCCTTGACAATCTTCCAAATTGTGCCTCCTATCATGTGGCCAGCTGGCAATGGTGTGATCGATAAACCATGTCCTTTGCCTACAAAAGTTTTCAATATTTTAGGTACCTTACATGTATTAAAATCCATTACTCTGAAAAAAGACAGTAATTTTAAACAACTGAACACCAGCATTATTACTGGGGAAAAAAGTCAAATGAAGTATGAAAAAATCAGTAACATATCTGTCCTTCCCATCTAATGAGTAACTTCAAAATTCTTTGCAATTCACTTCTATTTTGCCTCCAGAAAAAGAAACTGAAGATCACTTCATCCCTCTACCTCCCACCAGTACTCAGAGGCACTGCAGAGCTGCCATAACTAGACCTAAACAACAGTAAATTATATTACAAACATCACATGAAAGCAAGTACACTGGTGAAAAGCAGACCACTCTCTGCGGCAACACAAAATGTTTACTATATCATTCACTGTCTAGGTACTTACAAAAACACATATAAATTACACAAATGGGAAGTTTTGCAGAATGACAAACACGAGTCAAACAATACCAGGAAAGGTGTTCATGTGCTGCAGTCAGGGATGACAGATCTTTTCAGCCCCTGATGCCTTTTTTTAATGCACTGTTGCTCCTTGTCATTGGTGCTAGCCTATATCTTTGTCAGAGTAAAACTATGCCACCCATGACTATTACTCACTGACTTCGCTGCATTCCACCAACCTGAACAGAATTGCACAGCTTTAATAATAAAAACATACATTATCTTCTTCGATGCATCCATCGAGTCTTTCTGAATCACTTCCATTAAATACAAAAAAAGCAGGGTGTTTTAAAAAGCTGTTCACTAAAATTACTTCTAAGATGTAAAAGTCGGCAGCACAGACATAGCCTTGCTACAAATATCTTGAAAAAGGGTCAGCAGCCTTTCAAGGATGGCATCCCACTTCTATTTTCCAATTTATAGGGCAAGTATTTTGGCAAGCAGTATTCAGGAACTGGGAGATACTGCATCTCAGAGACAAGCTGCTGGTGGTCAGCTTGTATGTGTCTTTGTTCAAGACCAGGGTTTCCATTTCATTTTGGTCTTTAAATTCAACAGGATTGAGAGGCTGCTGATTCCCCAGATGCCACAGTTCCAAGCAATAAGCTACACTGAGTATCATTCAGAGTCAGTGCAGACCTCCTCGTTAAATCATCCACATGCTGTAACTTAATCTCTGCAACCTATTCATTCTCTAGGAAGCTTTCCTTTGTGTTACTGGTTACTGAAGAGTTCTGAGTTCAGCCCTGCAAAATGCACAACATTTCAAAACTTACTGCTTTTAAAAAAAAGTTACTTTAACTCTTAATGACCCTGTTGCCTTTCACTAAAAGTAATTTATTGAAACTTTGGTGACAACTTTACCTTTCAAGTTCACAATCTGAGAAAACTTCAGCTGTTGTATCTTATCAAAGGCTGCATCTACATCATCCAATGTAAAGAGCGTGAAATCTTCAGTATTATGGCGGGACTAAAACAAATAAGTAGTATAGAGCATTTAAGAACCTGAGCACTCCACCATATCAGAGATGCTGTGTATGAAAGTATCAACTTAAATATACCTGGTAGAGATCATACATAAACATCTGTCCCATTTTATATACAGGAATAGTTGCATAAATGGCACAATTCAACCCCATTTTTCCAACTGCATATGGAAGAGCACCAAGGTGTAGAGGGTCAGGATGAGAAAGAAGAACAGCATCAACCTGGTGTACGTGTCTATAAAAAGAGCGACAACAGAAGCTGCTGAAAAGAGTTCTGTATGGGGTTATATACTCCCTATTACGGCTATTTCGAGAATACATACACAGTCTGAATACCAAACAAGAAAGATTAAAATCTTCCAGGTTTAGAACAAAGTCTTTAAAATCTTAATTAAAAGTTACAGATATTTCCAAATGTGCAAGTAGTTAAAAATGCAAGTGACTTCTGAAAAAATAATTTCAAGATCTGGAAGACACAAATTTTACATCAAATTCTTGATTAGAAAGACCTCAATATATACTTGGACACCAGAAAGTACATTAACTGAGGGGCCAAAAATACTACCAGTGCAGAAATTGTTTATACATCTAAAAACCTAAACCAGACTGCAACTTTTCTTCTGATGAGAAAGACCAAGTAACAGGACCAAAGACAAAACAATCCTTAAACCGATAAGGATCAAATCAAAATATATTTATTTAAAAACAGAAAACATCAAATATATCCTTTAAGAGAAGTGGCACATAAGTTTTAGGGCGTTCATTCATTTCAAAAAAGGAAGATTTTTTTTCTTGCGAAGTGTTGCATAAAGTAAGAACTCAGGCTAAAAACTTACTACCTGTCACAATTTAAAAACTTGAGGGCATAAAACATATACAAAAAGTAAAAATACAAGTTGGGCTGAAAGCTTTTTTTTTTCCCCCCCCTTACACAGTAAGTGGGGCACAAACATTCTTCTTGATGGCTGTTATTAAAAAGGGGATTTTATCTAACTGCTTCTCAGATAGGACACTCAAAAAATTTTATAAATTATCCTTAGTACATAATAATTCTCATTTAAAAGACTTCAAACACTACAAGCGTGTCAATGCTAGAGAAATTAATCTATAAAAACGGCTTCACAAAGCTTAGTTTCTTTCAGGAATTTCCATGTTTCAGTCCTAACCTTGTAATCAATGCTTGCATCAGAAAAGCTCCTTGCTGTAAATCTGCAGAAGTTCAGTATTAAAGTCTAGACAGGTTTATTTCTTTGCAAGGCTGCGATAACTAACAGAAGCTGTTTTCCTGACTGCTAGTCTATTCAGCTTGAAACACAAGGCAAGAGTTGAACCCCTCTGTATTCAGCCTACCTACACTAAGGACTCTTTCATTTAAAACTCAGTTAACCATTCCGAATTAGTTTAGAGCCAAGGTCAGTCTCCCATAAACTCTGCTCTGTTCATGTTTACAAAAAACCCAAAACATTCAAGCCAAAACAAACACAGAACAGTTTGAGAATTACAGTTAATAGATGTAATTCATTAGACTCACAAGAAAAAAAACAAGCTTTTACTGGAAAAGTTTCAGCAGCATAATTCCTTTCATATAAAACATACTTCAAACAAAAAAAAAGGAAGAAAATTTTTTTATTTAACCATGCAATGGTATGTGTATGGTGATGTATTTTGAAAGCTTTCAGAAAAGGACAAGACCTATTAAAAAAAGTGCATGAACTGAACTACTTACTTCCTCAGAGAATCAATAATGTCCATAGAGAAGTTTTCATCCCAGCCACAGTCCAAAAGAAAACGAAATTCATCTACTTGCAACAGATAGCAAAGGGCAGATTCCTCCTGCACCCCTGAAAGCGTTGTCAACTTGATAATCGATGTCATTTTCCTCTCCAAGTGTTTAATCTCCAAAAGAACTAATTTGAATGGGGGAAGAAAATGTTTCATTGACTAATCCAAAGGAAAAGTCTGTTTATTTAGATCCAACTTCATATATTTCTGAGAATACGTAGGATAACAGCTGTAAATACTGTTAAAAATAGCTACTGGATATCAATTAAGTCTCAGATATTAACTTTTGATCCTTACAGGTCTTTTGTTATTAGACAGAGGAATTTTTTAACAATAAGAAGGATGACTAGGAGCGGCACAGCTAACAGCAGCTCCCCCCGCCCGGGGGGCCGGACGGGGGCACCCGGACACGGCGCACCCGGGACTGAGGCCCCCCAAGCCCAACGGCTGCCCGAGGGGGGCCCGGGGCAGGGCGGGCCGGGCCGAGCAGGGGGCTCCCCACGGCGGCTCCGGCGCCCCGCCGGGCCCCACCGCCCGGCCCTGACAGGGTGGGTGAGCCTCGCCGGCCGGGCCCGGTGCTAACGGGGCGAGCCCTCCGCCCACTCCAGTCCCGGCAGGGAGACGTGAAGGAGGAAGTGAAGGGCGAGCCCGGCGAGGGCGGGCCCGGCTCCCGCGGGGAGGAAAGCGGCGTTCGGCAGCGAGCGCTGCCTGCCCGCCCGCACCGCTGCCGCTGCCTCCCCCTCCCTCTCCCCCGCCGCCGCCGTTACCTGCCTCACGGGCCGCCCGCGCGCCGGCCTCCCTTAAGCCCACCGGGGCGCGCGCCCGCTGCCGCTGCCACCCCGGCCCCGCGCGGCGCCCTCCGCCATCTTGGGAGAGGCGGGGAGAAGGAGGAGGGGAGGTGGAAGGGTACCGGACGGCACCACCGCGCGGCCGCCGGGGGGGAGGGCCCTGTTCCCCCTCTCCCTGCGCAGCCGGTGGGCGCGCCCGGCCGGCTGGCGCCGCCCGTTGTTGCCCTTGGCGTGACGGCGGCGCGGGCCCGGCGGCGGCGGGGAACGGTAACGGACGGGGCTGGGGCGGCCGGGGGGTCCCGCGGCACCGGCGTCAGCCGCCCCCTCTCCCCAGGCCCCGCGGCCGGGACACGGCGGGGCGGGCGGCAGCGCCTCTCGGCCCCGGGGCTCTACGGCGCTCCTGCCCCGCGGGCAACGGCGGGCGGCGGGTCCCGGGCAAGGCCGGGGCAGCGTCTCTCCGCGCCCGGCGGAGGCGGGAGGCCGGCAGGGCCCTCCCGTGGGTCGGTACCGGGGGCGCCGGCCCGGGGAGGGCAGGGCCTGCCGCCGTGCGCCCCCGCCCCGCCCCGGGTGCCCGGTGCGCCGCTGGCCGCGGGGAGGGCAGCGGCGCCGGCTGCGCCCGCCCCCAGCAGCTGTGTGCAGCTTCGAGCGCGCAGCTGCGTGGCTTCCTGGAGCCTCTTGTAACTCCCAGGCAGGCGCTAACCTGGCAGGTTTTGGTCGGAAAAGGCTCGCTCGGTTTTAGCAGTGTCGTTTCTTCTTATCTGCCAATTCCAGACGGAATGTACAGCTTATCTTTTGGTCTTGTTACAGATAATAAAGCGTCCGTCTACAGGAGTTTAGGTTATAAATGCATCTGTAATGTTCTACAGAACAGCAAACTTCTGTATCATTAGAATTACTTTAATGGGTAAATTGGTCTAGAACATTTAAATGGAACTATTTCACCAGGGATCTCTCAAAAGAGATGTTCTGGGTCTCTCCCATTTTAGGATAAAATCCTGTTTCCCAGGGCCAAGAGTTAGTATTATTTCTAAGAAACCTGTGTATGCATTTGAGAACAGCATCTGTCTTGTAGGAAGCACTTGATGGCCCTCATGTTTGTTACGCTGTTGTAGGGCCTTAGTGAGATTAAAGGTGCCAGGTATGCAACAGTTCCATGTACAGATTTATCAGTAACTCTTATTTGTTACACTTTTCTTTCTAGCAGTCATGGTGAATTTCGCCCAAGCTGTGCGTGATCACTGGGTTCACATCCTTGTTCCCTTAGGATTTGTGATTGGATGCTATTTGGACAGAAGGAATGATGAAAAACTGTCTGCCTTCAGAAACAAGAGTTTATTATACAGAAGGTTTGCTTTATGATACCTCTTAAATACATATATGTTGTTATTTTGCAAAGTGCTTCTCTGTTCTTTATGCGAGTCTTAAGTATGAAAAAAAATCAGTGATGCTGTCAAAATATTAAAGGGAAGAAAGTCCTAAAAATTTAAGCAAGCATTGAGGAAGAGACTTAGGTCACTAATGCCCTCTGAAAATTGGGGCTTTAAGAGCCATCTTAGTCATGAAAGAAAAAAAAAACCTATGCTGCATAGCAGGGACTAATATTAGGAATGTTATTGTCAGTTTGCAGGTAGATTTTTTGTTTTACTCTGATCTCACCTAAGTTAGTTCTGAGTAAGAAAGTAACCTTACGGCATAACCCACCCCACTGTTACATTGGTGCTTTTCTTACTGCAGTCGCTGGCAAAGTTGGGCTGGTATTTCAGCATATTGCTAAAATCCCCTCTGCTTTCACACCTAGTTCTCTTCCTGCTAAAGTAATGAATTTTTGTGTTGAAAAGTAGAATTTTTCCTTTTGGATCCCATTATGTAAGAAGTCTGTTAACTCCTCAGAGGCCAGCTGTTCTGTGCTTCTGTTTAAATGAACGGGAGTTAAGAGGACTCAGTCCTTTGAAGCTTTGGAAAGAATAGAGAAAGCTTATCAGTATTGAAAGATTTTTAACTGACGACAATTGTAAGGAAAGCTAAATTTATACATAACTCTCAAAATTAAGGTATTATAGAATAATTAATTACATATATTAGTAATTGTTCTACAAAAAATATCCTAATTTTAGTCTCTTTCCTCTATTTTTTTCTTTCCACACAGAGAGTTGAAGCCCGGTGAAGAAGCTACATGGAAATAAAGGCTGCTGATGAAACGGGAAACGTTTTTGTTTGATTTGTCATCTTAGCTCACACGTTGAAGGAATAGGATTACGGTTTTAATCTTGAGAGAATATGTAAAGCTCCAGAAAAGGACACCTGCAATTCATCGGCGCCAGTTTAATTCCAACCTTACTTTTTGGAAAATGATCTAATTACATGACTAATCTGTGTCCAGGAATTCCATTAGTCCATAAGTGTTGAGACACTTTTGTCCCCAGAAGTCATACTCTGGAGCGGGGGAAGAATTATGTAATAAAGAAAAACTATGCAAAAACGATTGATGTTGTTCTTGATCTGTACAGAGCGGAATTCACGTATTTATACCCGATTTATGAAGTAGCCTTCAAAGGAATGCTTAACGTAGACCCGGAATGTGGTCGACAGTTGTTCGGTTTTTTAACTGACTCTACACGAGTTTCTTTCCCGGTTTACCGTGCCGGCGCGGCTGCGTGGGACGGCGGCCGGCGGCTTCTGCGGCCGCGGGGGCAGCTGGGGAGAACAGGAGGGGAGCCGGCGCTGCCTGGCCTTGTGGCTAAACCGGTGCCGTGGGGAAATCCCACCTTCCCGGGGAAGGGGAAGTCGCGGGCGCTGCGGGACCGGCGCCCCCGGCGCGGGCAGGACGGGCCGCGCCGGCCCGGTTGGCGGCCTCCGTCCCGCCAGGGGGCGCCGCCACCGCCGCCAGCCCGCGCGCCGGCCTCGCCCAGGAGGGAGCCTGCGCGGATTGGCTGCAGCGCGCCGTCGAGCAGGGGGAGGCTTGATTGGCTGCGGAGGTCACATGAGGCGGAGGCCGCTGGCCGTTGACAATAAACATGGAGTCGATCTTCCACGAGCGGGTGAGTGCGGGGCGGGGCGGTCCCGCTCCCTCCCCGCGGGGGGCTGCCGGGCGGTGGGCTGGCTGGGCCGGGAGTGCTCTCCCTGAGGAGCTGCTCGTGCGCGACGGCCGGGTCTCCCGGCCCCGGGGCAGCCCCTCGGCCTCGCGGGGTGCGCTTGGCCCCTGCCGGGCCCGGCCGGCCCGCGCTGCCCCTCCCCGGTGCCCTCCCGGTGGCGGGCTGAGGCGGTGGTTCAGTTCCCTCTCCCGGGGGAGAGCGGGGGCCCGTGGCCCGGCCCGGCTGGGCTCGGCCTGCCGGCGCCGCGGGGTGGGGAAGTGCTGTTAGTGGAGACCGGAGAGGGTCAGGGCTGAGCCTCGGCCTTCCCTCGCACGGTGACAGCTCTTCCGCGGCCTTCAGAAACGCACCCGAGGTGTGGGAAGGCGCAGGCTGCAACTGCCTCTGGCTCTTGAGAGGCAACTGGCGCGGCTGAGAAATGAGCGTGCAGGCGAGCGGCGGCGGGCAGGGCTGCCTCTGCGCTCTCGGACGCATGTCTTCGCCTCGCCTGGCTTGGCTGGGGTTGTGTAATGAGCAGGGCAAGGGAGAGCTGTTAAGGAAATCCTAATTCGTGTACTGTGCTCTGTGCTAAACAGTGTTTCCTGTTATGGAGGACAAATGCTTCTATGAACTGCTGTGATTTAGCCAGGTTCGCAGATACGAGCTATTCAAATACAATTATCTCTTTTCACGTACCCTGCCAATGTCTCTGCACCTTTATGGTGTTAAGATTAACAGTAGCTTTTATACTATTCTTATGCATAATGGTTGGTTTACATGGCAAATAAAGTAAGATAGCTGTATAACTTTCTTAAAAAAGAAAAAAATTACTGTTCAGAAATCCATAGAACCTGAGGAGCGTTCTTTCAAACTAGGTTTGGGTAGCAAAACTTGGCAAGCATTGTGGTGTTAAACAGCTGCTTTTCAGAGGGTGAGCGTTGGATTTTGGCCATTATGGCCTGTGCTACAGTGACCTTGAGTTCTAGTCTAGATTTGAAAATTAGTACAAAACAAGCGTACCTTTCTTTTATGTGGTCTAGCCTATCAAATAATGAAATGATAACTTTTTTATGTCTAAGTTGCTTTGTAGTTTAATTACAAAACTCTGCTGAAATTGAAGTGACAGAACATAACACATTCAAAGTCATAAGCTGATTGTAATTTGTAGTTGCTACAGGTTTTGGGCAGGGTTAATGGTCTTGGGTGTCTCAGATGTGAAATATAATTTCTTCCCGGTAAGCTAGTTATGCATGTAAAAAGTTACACCTGAATGCCTGTTTTAAACTGGAGTACCAAATATTTTTATCTTGTTATCATTATTATTCTAGGGAAAACTTAACTGAACCTCTGTCTTTTTTTTTTTAAGGGGTATTTCCCCTCCCCCATCAAGTGCGCTATCTCAGGTCCTGTCAAAATATTTGGAGCGTTGCATGTACACGCATACCCCCCACTTGAATCTGCACACCTCAGATTTTCCAATAAAAAGGCATGAAAAACATGGTATTTGTAAAGGAAACTAATAAAGACCTAAGCAATGTGGCATTTTTAGCGGGGGAATGACAGTTGCAGAAAGTAGGACTTATGGAGCCGCTATCTTAGAAGTTGGCCCTTTCTTGTATCTTATAAAAGTGGTTGAAAACACTGAAAGCAGGGCAGTAGTTTATATCAGGACAGGTTTCAATGGGGGGATTTCAGATTATGGAAAGGTACAGTATTCTCTGAAGAAAAAAAAATTGAAGTTAATGTCTGTTAAAAACTGTAAGAACAGTTTTCTGCATTTTGCACTTAATATGTACCAATTGTGCATACGAAAATTGATGTTCGTTACTTCAAGATAAAACTGTACAAATACAGAAAGGTCCTTTTAGTGAAATTAAGATTTGAGCCTGTAATACAACTTATTTTCGAAGGTATTTTAATAGCTCTTGGTTCCTAAATCAGTTTCATATAATTCTGGTGGAGAAACCTGTGATTCTTGAGCAGGTTCTTCTGTTATAGTTTTATCATATGACCAGCAACAGGGATGTGGTCCCCAAGGGACAGGAGCTGTTGTTTAGTCTTGAGTTTCTTGTTGTGGGAAGGACATGAGCTGGAGGGGTTTTCTGGATTCTGTTGGACCCTGGCTGTACAGCCAGCCTAGCTTTAATAACTCATTGCTTAATTGAGTGATGAAGCCCTAGGAAGATTCTGTAATCTGGGGTAAGGGGAATTTTCAAGGTTCCTGCTGTAAGGAAGATGGGAGATTTGTGCATATAATTTGTATGAGGCTTTTATGGAAGTTTAAAGAATATTCCTCCAAGGCATGCTCCTGTATTCTTAGTTTCTGTGGGTTTGGCAGGAGGGAGGGACGTTCTTGATTTTTTTTGTTGAGGGGTTTTAGTTTTGTTTTCAGTAGAGTGCATGCACATTAGAGTTCTTAATGTAAATAAAAATGGGGAAAAGCAGGATTTTAAAACTGGTGTTAATCTTGTCTTGCACTTGTAGTTTGGTTGTTTGTAAAGAAAGATTGCTTTTCATGGGAAACAAATTTGGTTGTTTTGTTTGTTTGTTTTTTTAACAAGGCAGTATTTTATCTACACTTATGAAAATGATGGAGCCTGACATGCATTTGTTCAGATCAGCTATTTTTTAATTTGTGCTACAAAATCATGACTGACATTTCTAATTTACTCATTTTTAATTTGGGTTGACAGTCTAAAAATGTTATATTTCTATTATCTCTGGTGTGCTGGATGTATAACAAAGTATTTGAAGTGTTTTCCATTTAAATGGTTTATCAACAAAAAAAATTTCATTGTTTAATATGCTGAATTTAATTATTTTCCTTGTCACCTCATCATCTTCATCAAGTTTTTGGAACCAGTAGTATTAGCTTCTTTTCCCTAGCTCCTATACATAAATTTCATGTGGAAAATGAGCTTTACTGCTCCTCCAGCTCCTAATCACTTTCTCAGCAATAAACAAATTGGTTATAACCTGAACTGGGTGAGTAACCTGAAATGAAGGTAATAAATTCTGTAGATGTATTCTTTTAAATCTCTCCAAAGTCCTAACAGTCTGCTTTTCTTTAGCTACATGTGGAGAGCAGATTGCCAACAGCCATACCTAGCAGGGAAGAAAAGCTTAAAAAAAAAAATGAGAGCAGAAAACACTTGGTACTAGGAAATAGAGATCTAAACCATTTCATTTTCATGTGGTGGTGATTTGGAAGAGGACAGAATCCATTGTCCTGATGGTTGCAGAGTTCTTGTGTGATTTGGTCAGGGCGCTGGCGATTTTTACAGTGTTTTCAAAAATAACTTTTTTATGTGAAATTTATTTCCTTTGAGGAAATAACGTAGGTACGCATGTTGGGTTTTTTCCCTATCAAATTGATGGGAGGGTTGTATTCTATAGCTTGCAGTGTAATACATCCAAAGAATATATGGCATTCTGGGTGAGTGGGGAGGGCAGGAAGTTTGCCAGAATGAAATGGTTGAGTCATTTAACAGAGTAAAACATTAATGTGATTTTTTTGTTGTTGTCTTTGGTATTTTTTTCTCTTCCAATGTTAGCAAGAAGGCTCATTGTGTGCTCAGCACTGTCTGAATAATTTGCTACAAGGGGAATATTTTAGTCCTGTTGAGTTATCATCTATTGCACAGCAGTTGGATGAGGAAGAAAGAATGAGAATGGCAGAGGGAGGAGTGTCTAGTGAAGAATATAGAACGTTTTTACAGGTAAAATCTTCTTAATTTGAGGTTGCTTGATATTTGCCTAAAATCTAATACTGTGTAGCACAGACCTGCTATTCTTGCATAGCTAGAGAAGGTTAATTTCCTAGTGTTAGAACTTTGTAAATTTATAGGCCTTTTCATGCATCTTAAATTTGGCATTTTCAAATGTTTCTAGTGTACAGCTTTACAATAATTCTACAAAAAGCTACATCCTCTTACAGGTAGGAAGGTCAGGCATGGCAAGGAGGAACATTAGCGATTTGCCTTTTGTTTTTGTAAGCCAGTGGCAGAGATAGGAACAGAAGTTCCCATGCCTGTCTGTCCTTTAAGCACTGGTTTGAGTTTTTAATTAATAAGCTTATTTGGGTATTGTAAACAGCCTTACAGACTAGGACATATTTAATTGTTGCTTTAAGTATGTGCAGTTATATTTATTTTCAAAACTGAATTATTTCCAACCTTTTATGCTTACATTGTTTTTCCCTTTTTTCCCTCCCAACCTCACGCTGAGCAGCAGCCTTCTGTAAACATGGATGATAGTGGATTCTTCTCAATTCAAGTAAGCATGGGTCTATACTGACAGAATTTTTTTATTTATGCAATATATGTTCTCTCATATAATTTAAATGGCACCAAGCTTTTTCATCTAGTTTCCAGTGTATAGGCTTAATGGGATTAAGTGCTGAACTTCTAACTCTCTGAAGAGTGTTTTCCATTAAGAGCAGTGACTTGCAGTTCTTTAGTTCAAGGGCCCTTAAACACATAGTGGAAGCATGGACTCCTAAGCTGTGAAGTGACACCTCCTGGCAATAAGCTTGATTTCTAAGTTGCTTTTTATGGGCACTTCAGATTTAGACCTTGGCTCCCATAGACTACAGGTGAAAAAGCAGACTTGAGATTGTTTTTTCAAATTGTAGACTGTAGAGCCCTTGGCAATGGTTACAGGGTTATCACAGTGACCTACAGAATGGAAAAAGCTGCAATATCTGCATTCCACTTTTTATACCATACTCCAGACACTTTAGAGCTGGGTTTTTCTTTTTTTTTTCTTAAGGACAATAATGGAAAAGTAATTAATAAGAAATACTTAAACCAGAACAACAACAACAAAAAAGGTATTGAACACCGAATTGGGGCCTGTGTCTAGACTAGAGCTGTAGGCAATGCTTTGCACCTTTGGCTGTCTCCTGAGCTTTCAGGGGTGCTTGTCAATGTTCCAGAATCCCTTGAGAATCTCTCTTCCTTATGGCAGGACAGGGCTGTTTTTCTATTCAGTGAAAAACCATTAACAGTTTGGCATTTCTTGCATTCTTGATTGTGCTGCTTCAGTATTGAAGCTGAAAAAAAATGCTTCCTCATATTCTACTTTTTTTGCCCTGTCATTGCTTTGCTCGCTTGCTACATATTTGGCTTGCTGAAAGGAAGATGAATTGTTAATTTAAAATTTCTCAGAGCATTATTTCAGATAGCTTTAAAGAGTTATTTTAAAAGAGTTTGTGCTAATGTACCTGACTGTTCCTGTGACAATCCAGTGGTGCAAAATTTCCAATAGTTACTGTGGGGAAGGATGACATTCTATTGGGGGAAGAGGGAGGGCAGAGCAATAAAATGAGAGCAGGGAGATGACAAGTTTTACAAAGTGTTTGTGGGAGGTGAAGTTACAGCTTTGTCTGGGGGAGTAAGCTTATTAACACATTTCAGTTAAATCGTAGTTTTGTTACTTCCCCTTAGATATAGTATCCATGTGGTGTTTGCACGTAGATTCATGATGGTTGTGTTTTGAATAATGTGACTCTTAGTTTTCAAAACATTGCTAGGAAACCTGAGTTTTATGAGAACAGTATAATTGTTTACAGCAGCTAAGATGGTTGCATTGCTTAAGTTTAGATTTGACTGGTTTGACTCATGAAAAGTGCTATTTTTTGACAGGTTATAAGCAATGCCTTGAAAGTTTGGGGTTTAGAACTAATCCTCTTCAACAGCCCAGAGTATCAGAGGCTTGGGATCGACCCTATGTAAGATGTTTTTTTCTTAGCATCCTGCTTTCATTTCACAGAAAAATAATACTCTTAATCTATGATTTAAATCTTTCTTTAAAACTACTGTTTCAAGCTCCGTTGCATTCTGATGTTTTTATTATCCTCTCTGTCTTTAATTTTTTTATTTTGGGGGTGTATATGAGCATCTGTCCTCTGTGCCTTCATGATATATTAGTATCTGTGGCATCACAGGTATATGGAGATTTCAGTGATGTTGACAACTTCCTAAATGTTATAAAAGCAGTTTGAGTACTCTAACATCACCAGTTGTATTACTGAAACTTTATTTTTTAAATTTAAATTAGTGGTAGCAAAGAACTTAAACATTAATATGCATTCCAATATTAGAGTATTTAATTTTATCTGTACCTTTTGTTTTTCTTTTTACAGAAATGAAAAATCATTTATTTGTAATTATAAGGAACACTGGTTTACAGTTCGAAAGTTAGGAAAACAGGTGACATTGTCTTTTTTTATTTAAAAGTTGACTTCAGAATGGGGGTGGAAAAGTGGTTGCAAGTAGACCATGTGTTGGCCTTTTGCAAGCTTTTGCTGCAGTTTGCTTTAACAGTATCCCATATTTTGGAGGGAAAAAAAAAAGTAAATGTTTGTTATATCACAAAAATGCCAGGCAGCTTTTTATGAATGTTAGCCTGGGGAAAGACCCTAGGATCAATTCCCCGGTGAATCTGTCCTCTAGGGAGTTGCAGCTTAAGATGTCACAGAGACTCTACTAGAGCTCTTTTCTTTCCTTTCTGCATGAAAAATAGCAGAAAAATTGTACGGGGGGTGGGGAGGGAGGAGTCCTAGGCAAGGATTAGGATTCCAATGGAATGCAAACTTATTTTAAATTATTGACATTGTAAAAATAATTTTGCTCATCTAAATGGACAGTAGGTATAAGAAAAAGTTCAAATTTCAGATGTATAAATATTTATGATTGCTAGTATTTAAGAGTATCCATCAGGATAAGGTTGGGGGAAGTAGAATCACAACTTTGCACTGTTTTAGAAGACTTTCTGAAACAGTTGTATTATAAGCAGGAAATACCTATTAAAGGTAAGGGATGGCCATACAAGTATATGGTACATATACAATAACTCAAGTCACATCCATGTCCCTTGTAACAACGATGCAGTGTTTTATTTCAGTAATCAATCATTGTTCTGGATCATACTACATAAGCTTTATACAAAACAAGCTGGTTTGGTGGGGTTTTTTTTCAGGGTTTTTTTGTCATAGAAAATGTTCATGAAATAAGCTTTTAGATTCTACAGTAGTGGACAGGAGTCTCTTTACCCAGTTGGTTCATTTTACAAGTGGTGGCTACCTGTGTTGTCATCCAGATTGAAAAAAAAAAAACAAAAAAACAAACAAAATTGAAATAAAAAATTTCACCAGTGAGTAAACAAACTAAACTCTGCTGTTCTGCTTTAGTTTAAAAGCCTAGCTAATGTCTACAGGCAATTTTTATATATTTGATATCAAAAAGGCTAAATGGTATCTTAAAAGCATGGGAACATTCCTTATTATATATGTGACCATCTTGGGTGGAATTTTGTGAGATAGCATTCTAGCCCAAAATGTTTTAACTTGGAGGGGGGGATGTCTTTTGCTTGTATAGGTGGCTTGTAACCACATGAAGACAATACTAGGTGTCTGATATCTAGAGACTAATGAGAAAAGATAGACAAAATAGGTTGACTTAGATTTGACCTGCTTCTCTTCTGTTACAATTAAAGCAAAATAGTTCACTAAACCTTCCTCCTCCATATTCCCTTTTAAAAGTTTGTCTGTAATCTGTCCATTATATTTGTTTACATAACTTTTTATTCCCCACTCCCACACTGTTTGTCATCTTACCCTTTCCTAGTGGCAAAGGGTGTTTTTGACAAATTAAGTGACTGGATGTCAGAATGGTAGATAGTCACTTACCTATATTGCAGGTGGACTATAGTATGGGCCTGACTACAAGTGTATGACCGTGTATATGGAAGTTTGGGTAGATTAATGCATTTTTGTGAGAATGGAGATAGAATTCTCCTTCTACTATCTGAAATGGTGCTTCCTGGTTAAAATTGGGTAATATTGAATGAGTATGGTATAAAAAAGGTTCTTCAGATCGATTGAAAGATATACGGGGTTTTAAAGGTAGAATATTTTGTTGTCAGTGTTAAATAATCTTCTCTCTAGAAGTCTTATGAATGACAGTTGTCGTCTTCAGGGATCTAGAAATGATCAGTGTATATTTGCCTCAAGTGTCCCCTAATGTAATATTATGCTGTACTGTCAGCATATGAAATTTGAGTTCATTTTTCTTAATTTTTCAATTTAAAAATTATCTCAGAAGTAAACATTAGTTTTCAGCATCACCAGCTATTAAAGGCAGAATGTTTAATGAAAGTATTTCATGGAAAGAATTCAACTTTTGTTTCCTGTATCTATTAATTTCTTAAGATACAGCGTTAAGTTATGAAGGGTTTCTTCCTTCATTAGTCTCTGAACAGATTTAAAACTAGGTTTAAGCAGAATTTTAGACTGATGTCTGAAATAAATTGAAATATAATGGTAGGAGAATGATCTGTTTTCATCTGTTTGCCTGGTACCAGTATTCAGTAATGGGAGAGAGCATGCAGTAATTTCCTCACTTCAGATCTCCTGTTAGCTGAAGACTTTTTGAAGGGTAACCTTTAGCAGTATAGGTATTGAGCTTCAAAAGACTTTTAATTTGATAATTTATTTTACTAGATTTATTCGGATATTCCATCATAGAAAATGACCACAATGTACAGAAATGGATTACCGAGTAGTCTTTTATGCTAATTTGTTCTCTCAAACCTTTTTTTTCTTAATTACAGTGGTTTAACTTGAACTCTCTCTTGATGGGTCCAGAACTAATATCAGATACATATCTTGCACTTTTCTTGGCTCAATTACAACAGGAAGGTAATAGTAACTTGCAGATGTTAAATCTCATTAATTAAAAGTAGGTAATAATCATTATTTATTAGAACTTATGTATTCAGTTAACTACCCTTAGTTTTATGATTGAAATAGTGAAATAACCCAAGTCCTTATAATGAAAGGTAGAGCCTTACATTGTAATAAATGGCACATCGTGTTGATATAGTATGCATTTTAGAGTGTTTATGCATGCACCTTAATGCTGTAGACTTACGATTTATTTTTCTCAGGTTATTCCATATTTGTAGTAAAAGGTGACCTGCCAGACTGTGAGGCTGATCAGCTATTGCAGATGATTCGGGTACAGCAGATGCAGCGACCAAAACTCATTGGAGAAGAGACAGCACAGTCAAGAGATCAGAGGTAAGGTAAACAGAGATTTCATTTTAATAATGTGCAGTATGATTGATTTTCATTATTAATGCCTACCTGGAGACAGCCCCCTTAAGAAGTAACTAGAAGTACCTTTAGTGCAATGTGCTTACTACTGTTGCACACAGTAAAAGCAAGTTGGTAGAATACAAATGGTGTATTTTTAAGTGGGCAAAAACTACCTTGAAAAGGATTCAATCCTTCTATAGGCGTGTGTTGTATAGTGCAGATTTTTAACTTCATGATTACACTATGTTTCCAATTATAGTAAAATGGGTTAGCAAATCTCACAAAACAATGGTTAATAGTAATCAATCTGTAATTAAGACCAGCTTGTGCATTCTGTCATAAGTAAAAAAGAACGAGAAACCTGTATCTGAATTTCACATCATATACATAATACAGCATTCCTTTTTGAAATAATTTCACTGTAAATGTTAGGATGCTGCTCTGTTGTAATACATACTGCTAATATAAAACAACCTTTAAAGCATATAAAGTACTACTTCTGCGATAATTTTATCACATTTTCGTAGTGAATAAATTGTGTACTGATAAAAAGGCTTTTCAGAGGAATTAATCCATTATTATTTCTTCCACTGTGTAAACTGGTGTTGTAAATTGATGGAATAAAAACAAACTACTTGGCAGTAACATGGAAAGTGTGTGTAGTTTACAGAGAATCTTTTGCTCTAGTGTGGTCATCAAATCTTCCTAAGAAGGAGACCACATGCACTATTTTCTGCTGGTGTAACTGTTTACACAGCAGTAGGTTCAAATAACATGTATTATTGCTTTTTGTAGGCTTATTGTTTTTGAAGTTTTTCGAATAGATTCTTGTCAACATGTGCATGGGTTTAGTGTTGCAGTATTTTCATTTTTACAGCTGCAAGCTCTGCTTCCAGCCCTTTTTTGCTTTTTCATGTAGAAATGAAAATATTTGTTTATATAACAGATTTTGACAATAGAAAAGTTTTTTAAAAGTTAAAAAAAGTAGTGTTAAATCAGCAGAAAATATTTACTTTAAATCTCACAGTAAAAGTTAATATAATTTCTGTGTGAATTCTGCCATAATTGTATCAATTTCACAGGCTACCCAGAAGTGATGTTGATCAAGCAATAGAAGTTAACCATCCTTTTGATGGAACAGGCATGTTAGATGAAGATGAAGAGAATTTTCAGAGAGCCCTGGCTCTGAGTAGGCAGGAGATTGATATGGAAGATGAAGAAGCTGATCTTCGCAGAGCCATTCAACTAAGCATGCAAGGTGCAGTGCTCATCTAAGTTTCTCTTGCAGTGTTCATGCTGCTTATGCTTTAGGCAGCTACTGAAATCAGTTTCAGTCAGCCACTTGTTCCAGCATGTGTCAAGCTCTCTGAAAAGACTGTCTTTGAGGCATGGAAGGACAATCCAGAATTTGCTGTAGCTATCTCCTTTCTGCTTTTTGAAAAGTTGTAACTTTCATGTTAACATTGATCATTAGGAAGCAAGAACAAAAAGGCAGAGGGTGACAAGAGGGAAGGAAAACTGTCCTAAGGTGAGGAGGAGAGATAGGATGAAGTGAAGTTAGCCTAGGTGCTTATTCCTCCAGCAAGTCTCTTTCTTCCTCTCAAGTTTGAAGACATCTTCTTAAGCTATATTTCATTTACTAACTTCATTTTACTGTAATTAGAAGGATATGGCATGTTCTGGTTTTAGGTAGTCGTCGAAGTGAGTTCTCGGACTCATTACCACAGAATGTTCCTCAGTCGCCACACACCAGTCAGACAGACTCCCTTTCTTCAGAAGAACTGCGAAAGAGAAGACAAGCATATTTTGAAAAGTAAAGTAGTTGATAGAAAACTGCATGTGGAAGTACATGTCATTTTTCAGTGCTTTTGGGGCGTGGATGGGTTTCTGACTGAGGTCCAGCTTAAGTTTTCTCTCCTTACATGTTTTCCTAACAGTACCTGAATTTTGCTATTCCCAGGTGGTTCCTATGAAGAAAAGAAACCTGTAAATAAGAGGGGATCTGTTAGTAATGAAACATCAGTCTTGTGAAGAAAGAAAACATACATGTTATAGAAGTATTTTAAATCAAATCCTGTAAATTTCTGTAATTATCTTCCTGAAGAAAAGTATTCTTTCTCTAAGACTTTGCTTCTGGTAATGATGCCTCTAATGTGCATCACATGAAAGCACTCTAGATGGTATTTTATGTGGCTGTTCTGGAGTACCTTAATACATAGTTGGGGTATTGTGGTAGCTTTTCCTTCTGTCTCCTAGTGATGGATGAAATAAAGGTCAGGGAGAAATGCTGTCGATGGGAGGAGTTAGACGTTGCATGAGAGGATAAGAATGCAGAACATCTGAATTCTGGGAAAACAGTAATGTGGCTCAGAATATAATGTTGGGAAGATAGGTGTCTGAAGGTTAGCAGGGTGCAACAGTTGAAGAGATTTTAGGTGCAGGGGTGTTACTGTACCAAATAGGTTCTGCTTCTCACTCTTTGCCTTTCTTACGATGAAGTAGACTTGAAACAGGTCTCATACTGATGTTAATCTTATTCTCTTATAAATTTATAACACTTTCAGGCAGCAACAACAGCTACAGCAGCAAGATCGGACCCCAAGCCTACATGATAAGCCAACTCTAAGCTCAAGCACTCTGGAAGCTGACCCAGGTATTGTTTTTTTAAACTTATTTCCAACACCGAAGTATTAATGTCTTTCACCTTTGTGTTGTGCACTGTTTCCTAATGTTCCTTGTCTACCTACTTCCTCACTCCAGCATCCATTCAGACTACGTATCACAGCCATTACTCTTTTTGGCAGCAAAGGAAAGGATCACTTTCTTGAAATGCCTGTTCTGCTTTGAATGTCAATATCCTGTTTCAAAGTGAAGAACGTAACTAT
This sequence comes from Morus bassanus, assembly GCA_031468815.1. Taxonomy (NCBI): domain Eukaryota; kingdom Metazoa; phylum Chordata; class Aves; order Suliformes; family Sulidae; genus Morus; species Morus bassanus. The sequence goes on from CM062572.1 coordinate 18,957,092, forward strand.
TAGGCCATTTGAGTTCTGGGTTTGCTTTTTGTTGTTTTGTTTGGCTTGAGCATTACAAATTATAATCTTTGGCATTTGTGCCAACAATTTGCTTTCTAAATGACTTTTAAAAATTTTATGACAAGGGAATAAACTTGGAGTAATACCTGACAAAATTACTGGAATCAGTTTTCAGTAGGACATAAGTATGTAGGCTTTACCAGTATTAGGTATTGGTGATCCCAAATTAATGTGTATTACCTGTTACAAACTGACTGTTGTGGATGGAAAGCTAAGTTTAACATGTTCAATGATTCTAAAAAAAACAAAAGCAACAAAACCAGTTTTTGGGGTCGGGTGGAAACAGGCGGGTGTGGACAAAAGGAACAACAAAAGCATTTAACTACAGCTGAGAACTAGCTCTGTGCATTTATTACAACTTACATGCATTTGTTTTCTTTAGGAGGTGATATGAGTGAAGAAGACATGCTTCAAGCAGCCATGAATATGTCTCTGGAATCTGTTAGAAACCACTTGAATACAGAAGAGGAGAAATGATAACTTTTTTTTTCCCCTTTAATTGTCAAAACACTAAGTCTCCATTAGAATTTTACTGTGTGGATGTTGCACAAGCAGGGTTCATTTCAGAGTTCTGGAAGCAGGAATGAAAGGGGGGGCGGGAGGTCACAGTTTAGAGGGAATCTGCAAATACAAAAAAGATTGCACTAATTTAGAAAACCGTAGCACTCCTACTACAGAACATCTGTTCACAAGATTAGCTGTGTTAAAATTACTTAAACTATTCACATGAACGAAGTTAGACACGTGTAGCAGCTGTAGTTTGCATTTAAAAAACAAGTTTAAATTGTTTTGAAGAATTCTGTAGAAAATACACAAGGTGCCAAAACCATTATCAACTGATTTCCTTCAGTACTTACAGAAAAATAGATAAAGTAATAAGATGTGCTCATAAATTCTTTACAAGAAATAACTTACAATGGGAAAAAGAATTAAAATTTGTTTATCTTAGATAACTTATTTTGTGATTGTTTATTCTTAATGACTTGATATCAACTTTTTGATCCTGCTGTCCACTTTTGAAATGACCCATTCTACAGGAGAAACATGAATCCATAAATTTCATACTTCACAATTCAAGAGAAAAATCTTCAGTGTATTGTTGATTAGGATGTTACTCCTGAGTCTTTCAGTGACTTCTGACCTTCTAACACTTTCTGGCTTTACTTTCAGTTCCAACTGTAAAATTTTCAGATCCATGTTTAAAGTAGGATATTTGCATTGCCCTATTGTCTTTTGGCAGATAACTTGCCTTCTTTGGTTTGGTTTTTTATTTGTTTGTGTTTTCTTACGCTCTTTCTAGTTATGCCACTGTCTTGACTATAAAAGTAGCATATAATTGGTTGGGTTAAACAGGTTTTCTTTTCTACCTCTTCTGGAGTCTTTTTTCCTCTTCAAGCTCAACCCTTCATTCTGGCCTTCCAGTAGGGAAGAGCTGTAACTGAGTCTAGGAGAAAGGAGGAGGGGATTTAGGTGCCATAAAGTCAGTGCCACACACAAAGGAGCATTCCTGCAGTCTGAAATGACCCCTGTGCAAGTAGTTCTTTTAAGAGTGAATATTTATGTCTGTGTGGATGTTCTTTCTGAAATGCTTTTTGAGTGTCTGTCAGAATGTTGCAGCTTTTTCAGGAATGGCCTTTATTCATGCACCTTACAATTTTTTTATTATGCTGTTTCTGATCCTGGGAAAAATTGGGGAGCAAAGTATGTGAGATGGCTTATGGTATTGGTTGCAAGACATTTGCTTTGATATCCAGGATGAATGTGTAACAGGGTGACCAAACCTGACTTTCAACTTCAGTGCAACAATTGATCTGTTTCATTTTCCTAAATGGTGCTTGAAATTCAAATTCTGTTTACATATAAATTATATGGAAATATGTTGTAGATAGAGTATGTAAGCTGTAGTCCACTTGATGCATTAACAGTTAGCACAGGCATTCTAAGAATCTTTTGAAGATAACCCCAAATTTCTTTATCAAAATATTCTAAAGTTGTATCATTCCACAATAGTAACATTCAATTAAAATTAGTATGAAATGAATGGTAGCTAGATGGAAATATACATTCAGCATCAAGTAGTACTGTACATGAAAGGGGTCTTACCTCTCAGTAAAGACTTGTTTACAGCAATGGTTTCTTGATAGCTTAGGAAATATTATACATAATTGGGCTAACTTCTGTTTTCCTTACCTGCGTGCTGAATTTCCACCAGTGTCACCAGAACCACTGGTTATGTGTAAGACAGTATGGATTTTGACATGAGACAGCACTACTTTTTAAAAACTAATTTTGTTTTGAAATAATCCTGTCGTGCACATTATAGTTAATATCTGTAATGTCTCAAATTAATACAGCTAAACAATGGCTTCAGAAGTCCATGTGTGCATATGCCATTTTGAAATGCTGTATTTTTCAGGATGTAAATTTCTGCTTTCAGTTTAAAATTTATATGAAACTGAAAACAGGAAAGGAATCTCTAAAGCACTGAATTATTTCTTCGCTTGTATGTAAATTATCCACAGCTTTAATTTCCCTTCTTCTGTTGTGCCATAAACTGATTATGAAATAAGACTCTCTTTTATAAATAGGTATAGGCTGGCAATTTGATACCAGTACTTGGAACTTGGATCTTTTATCCTCTATTATAAGAATATAATAAATGTATTATTTCTATAGTTATATAGTGTAGCAGCCCTATGTTTACAAAAAAAAAAACCTAAGCCCCTTGAATTGCATTAACTGTAACCTGTGACAATTACATGTTTTTATAATCTAAAGCACGGAGGTTTGCGTTTGAACTTTCATGTCACTTTGTAAGCTACTGCATCGCCCAAATGTTTTAATGTGTAAGGACTATAAAGTAACAGTGCCTGAAAAGCACAACTCTGTCAATGATTACAGGGCTAACCATACTCCTTTCTGTGTAGAAACACTGCCACTCTACAAATACCAATTTGATTTTCAGAGGAATGTCCAGTTCAATGAAGGAGGCGTATCTGCCTAGTCAAGCAGTTAAGAGGTAGCAATTTAAGCTATGTATGTTAATTGCACCATAGGAAAAGACTTAATACTAATTGCTGACAGTACATATTTTAGAACCCAGCCCTAAAGTTCAAAATATGTGGACCTGCCAAAAAGCTGTCAATAAAAATCTGATCTCATTTTTTGGTGTGCATTCTTTCAGTGAAAAACAGTTCTCAACGTGGCTGAACTATGTTCATAAGGTGTTTGCTAATTTAGAGCCTATTTCTACTGTTATCTATTCTGTCAGGCTAAAGGTTTTTTTTATTTCCCCCCATGTTGTAGCTGTAGGCCAAAGTCCATTGTAAAGGAGCAGAAATTGATTTTTATTACAGTGTGATATTTGAGGGAATTTCAGACTTCATCCAACAGATTTTTACCCTCTTCCTCACAGTGAATGGTCCATGTGACATGATTTGTGTTTTTCTGCCTATGAAAATCAAAGGTGTAGGGGGAATGAGTGATACTTAGATTAAATATCTTCCAAAATTGGTTCTTTAAGTATCATTCTGTAAACTCCTTTCATGATCTTGTAATGAGGGCAGGAGGAAAAAGTGTTGTAATGCAGTCATGCTTGAATGCAATTCTTGTTAGGTGCAGCAGGTATAAATACAAGCTATTTTCCCATTTTTCTGGGCTTGAAACTAGTCTGATACAATACTGACTCTCCAACATTTGGGCTCCTTGTGCCCTTCGGACAAATTCACGTTTAAATGTAATTTTCAGCAAACGTTCTCTTATTGTTTTTCATACTTAATTACTTTGCAGACTACTTAAAAATAACCAATACAAAGTTAAATCTCCAATGTGTTTTAATGTTGGACTATTGCTTCTATTACAAATCTGTAAAATGGTGGGGAGTTTAAAATGGCTTCTGCATGTCTAGTAAACAATTCTATTTCTGTATCAGATGAATACTGTCATTTGCAGGCTGCTTTGTTTTGTTACAAAACTGACAATTAGGCTTCTAAAAATGAATGAGAACATATTACAGTTCTAAAATGTTTGTGAAATTTTCTAGAATTTAGTTATTGTTTCAAATAATGATGAAAACCTACAAATCGTGGCCTTTATACTAAGAAATATTATAGGGAATGGGATTGGAGAATCTAGAACTCAGACTTACAAAGAAGTGCTATTGTACAATTCATGTTACTGGCACATGCTTTTAAAGGAATTGAAAGAATCCAAGGAAAAGAAAAATTGAAGTGGAAACTTTTTTTAAGGGTTTAGATATAAAATTATGTTGCTCACTTGAAAGCCATTACTGTCTTGCGTAAAACAAACTTAACTCCTGGGAAATCTTCATAAACCATTTAAAAAAAAAAAAGAAGTCTAATGGGTAATACCCATTCCCCACATAAACATAATCAGTTCAAGTAAGGACAATACTTAATACATTCGAATGGGCCTGGTCCAAATATTCAGTGCTTTAGTTTCAAATTAGTAGCTTTTTTTGTGTTGTATCCAGGTTTGCATTTTAAAAGCATGAGCTGTTTTGCAAGAAACTTTAACCAGCATACACACATTTTGTCTTATTTGCATTTCAGACATGGAGGGAATGCTTTAGTATTTAACCTGCCATAGTCACTTCCTCCCCCAATTACAGTTCTTCAGAATGTTAAAGTACATCTGACTTTTCAACTGCTTTTACAAAATCAAAATATTTTTACTTTTTTTTTTTGTTAAGAAGAGCAAATAATTGTTACTACACCTAGGGTGTTCCCCCCCCAGTATAGCCACGGTGTGAATTCAGGAGGGGAAACTTAGAAAAGGGTTTGAACAGAAAGGGATGTAATATTTAAATGCTACTGCACAAAAAAAGGAGAAAAACCTTGATACTGTCTTTAAAGCATGCAAGCATTGATAAAATTTTAGTTTTTTGCTACATGAAACCCCCTGTGTACAAAACAGTGTAGAGTTAGGATTTTGTAAGGGAATAATGTTTTTCATCTCTTGCTGAATAATTGTGTATTTTAGAAATAATTTTCAGTAATATGGATTTTTGTGTTTGAGACTCTGCTTTCAGTATCATGTCTTTGGCTCTGGATTCCTATACAATTTTTGTCTCTATTTTGTGTATATAAAGCATATATAATACTGAAAAGCTTAAAAAAAGGAAAGCTGAAATGCTTTGTCATTGTTTTGACTGGAAAATGGCAGTGCTGTTTGATATTTTGAAAATGCTGTCCAAATAGGAACGAATATATATGGCTGTATTTGATATCCCTTTTTTAAATAAATATGATTATAGCTTCTAATGTTTCTCTCTTGACCCGAGTATTTGCATATGTGCTTTCCCTTACGTGTGGATTGGGCACAGAATCATCAAACATTAAAATCTCATCTTTGGTATTAGTGGGCTTTGCACCAGCTGTTGTGTATATACATTAGCAGTGGGTTAATTTTTTGTTGCTTGTAACTGACGTTTCATCATCTCACATGTCTTTTCATCTGTTGATATTCCAAAATCTATGTAAAGATGCTCCTGTTAGGAAGCAAGTTGGTGCTGATCATAGTTCTGGTACATCTTTAAAACCAGTACGCTAATTTTAAAATAAGCTGCTGTTTCCTGTTTTGCTGCCAGAATACACATTCTTTTACTGACACAATGCACTGTTTTTGTAGCTTAGTCAATCCACAGAGTATACTGGATGATTTTTGTGTACCTTTATCAACAGTAGATGAAGCTAGTCAGCTAAAAAATTAGTTGCAATGTGAAATAGTCAGTTTCTAGTTTTTCAAGAGTAGTAATGAAAAAAAGTGGGGAAAAAAGCCCTCTGTGTTACTTTATTGACTTCTTGACTGACTTGGCAATATAAAATGAACCACACCAGGAGACATTTTTATCATCTCTAAACATTTTTTAAAAGTCTGGAGGACATCCCTCACCTTATTTGAAAGATGTTAAGACAGTTTCCCATAAAAATTCATTAACCGAACACAATTGGAAAAGATGACATGTCTTTTATCGCCTGTGGACCCATATGGTTTTTGTTAAACTATGGTATAGGGTGTTTTGAGCACTGTAAACTTTTCATCTCCATTAAACCCAATGTTTTAAATGAAAATTAACAAAACTGATTAAGGTTCACGTTTATGTTTCACACTATATTACAACACTAATGCTTCCTACAATTCTGGTGCATGAGGGTCTTTTTGGTTTTTTGAGCTAGAAAAGGATTTGAAGTAATGTATGGTTGTTTTTATTATGGTTAATTGTAAGGGTGGTAAATATACTATTACATCTAAAATTTGGTAATGTATAAACCTGGTTGTAAAATCGTTCACTGAAGAAGAAGGTGAGCAATCTTTATTAGAACCGGTTGAACCTGACAGCTCTTTCAGTTACTTTTAACTTGCGAACTCCTGGACCACATCCTACGCCCAACCTCAGAGCTAACCTCCGACTGACAGCGGGCAGATGAAGCCCAGAAGGCAGGGCAGCCATGAGCCCTCTGCCAAGGCTCTGCAAGGTTCTGTTTGGGAAGCAACAGGCTCGTTTCTCTATAGCTGCCTGGTAATGTTTGTCAGCCTCTGACTCCAGAGCATGTGTCTTGTGCCTGCTGCGTTCTCAGCTCCCCTCTAGAAATGTTAAGATTTCTCCTGTGAAATGCTCTTTCTTCTCAGGTTCCTTTCACCATTGGTGTGGTGCTTTAACCTCTTTATGCACTTAATTTGAAACCAGCCATGAGCTAGCTGCTCTTTTCAGTATCAGTGATTTTTGTCAGTATTGTTCTTACTGTTTTAATAGTTCTGTAACAGTACAGTACTCCTTGTAGCCACTAATAATTTTAAATACCTCCTTTGATCAAAACCAAAAAGATCTCTGAACTGGAGCAGCGTCCGGGTTGTGGCTGGAAATCCAACCAGGCACCCACCGCATCTGCATCCAAAGCAGAAGGTACCTAGTGTTTCAGGAACTTCCCTCGTTTGGGGGAAAACACACATTCACATACGCAGTGTCTCTTCTTGCAGCAGTTGGACGCTGTGTTTTGTTAATGACGTATGACCCGAGTATGTGTATGTCATCAGGCTCGGGTTCGCCTTAATCACAGGCCGTCATCCTGGGCCGGCCCGCCCGCCCGACGCTCCCTCGCCGTTCCACCACTATCCCGGCATCCTCCGCCGCCGCCCACACGTCACAGCCGCCGCGGGGGCGCGCCAGCCGGCTGCGGCCGCCGTCGGTGGTGCCTGGGGAAGGGGGTGTCATGGCGGCCGCCGAGGTGGCAGAGGCCGGAGCCGCCGGGAGGAGCGGCTGAGCCGGGCCCGGCCGGGGATGCGCGCGGCGCTGGCGGAGGGGTCGCCGAGACCGGTCTGCTGAGCCCGCAGCGGGAGCCTGGGCCCTCCCTCGCGGGGGGAGGAGGAGGCGGCGGCTGCCAGCTGCGGGGCCGCCCGGCGCGGCGCCGAGCCAGGCCCGGGGCTCTCCGAGCGGCCGCGATGGCGTCGTGGCTGGGCGGGCTGGGCTCGGGGCTGGGGCAGTCCCTGGGGCAGGTGGGCGGCAGCTTGTCCTCCCTCACCGGCCAGATCTCCAGCTTCACCAAGGACATCCTGCTGGAGGGCGCGGAGGAAGTGGGCGGTAAGGGGGGCCGGGCGGGGGGCAGGGGGGGCCGGGGCGGCGGGGCGAGCGGTAAGGGGGGCCGGGGCGCCCCGGGGCTGCCTCCGCTCGGCGCGCACCTGCTGGGAGGGGCCTGGGTTCCTGAGGGAGCCCTTCCCCCGGTGCCGGTGTCCGCGGGGGGCGGCGGCGGCGGGGCCTGCCCTGCCCGCACCTGCCGGCCGGCCGCCAGCGAGCCGGGCCGCGGCTTGCTGCCTTGCGGGAGAGCTGCCGGCTCTGCCGGCTCTGGCTTCGTTTTTATTCCGCCCCTGTGACCTCGGGATCTGGAGAATAAACAGGCGTATTCCCAGGCCGTAACAGCGGAGGCAAACCCGTCCTAGGTTTATTATTCGGAAGTTTCTGAATGGCGAGAAGCGTTGTGTTGATCAGTAACGAAAGCACACAAACGCCACTTTGCCATTCTGTTTGCTTAGTTTATCTAAAACCCCGTTTGATCAGCTGCTTTTAGAGTGGTTTCATAAAACTGCAGAGTAGTAGTAGCACAGAGTTGTTTTGCCACTGGTGTGATCTAAGTGTGACGTGTCACACAGGCAAAGGTCCAGTGTTCCTGTTGGGTTTGTTATTTATATTTCAGCTGGGTCCAGAGAAACCTGGCGGGTTCTGCCGTTCTTCTACAGCCAAGTAGGAGAATGTGGCCGTTGTTTTATAGGGATTAGAAGCCGGGATGTTTTATATTTAAAACAGAAAGTGGAAACAAAAAAGCTGAGATATCAGAGTAAGATTTTCAATAAAGTAATAGTAAATTTTTTCTAGACTATAGTCTTTACATTTTCAATAATGCCTTTTTATTATGAGTTTTTTAATAAAACTTTTGATTTTTCTAGTAAAGCAATTGTATAATATGGTAATAAATATCAATAGGTTATTACCACTAGTATTATTTACCATCTTGAAACTAAAACTTCTTGAAGAAAATGAGCATTCTCAAAACAGTGTTAAGACTAGCAACCACAAAGAACAGCTGAGACTTCTGAATACTCATCTTAAATGTGAAATTAAACAATTCTGCTTTGTTTGCAACTTCACAACTATGAAGCATTGTGAAAGTATTGTATAAATCTTGTTGGTGAGCTGTTAATACTGGTCTCATACGGGGGGGGTTGGTATACAGGTAAAATGCTCGGAAGAGAGAAATTTATTCTGATAACTGCAAAGTTATCTTTTTGTCACTTTTCTGAAAGACTTGCTTAGAATTATTTTAAATTCCAAAATCCATATTAGTTTAGTTTGGAGATTTATTTTATGCTGCTAAATGTGTAGTCATCTCGTGTGTTTGTTTTGCCTTTTGAAAAGACAAATTGAGATTCTGATTCACACATTTGTGCTTTAGTTTGTGCAAGACAGATGTGCTGATGTTCAGCAGTTACTTCCAGGTGTACCTGACTGCTAGATCCTGCTGTGAACAACTTCTGTTTCCTAAAAATTTGAGAGTAGTACGTTTTTATGGGTTGCTAGGCTTGAAGGCATAAAAATCTAGTTGCATCTAAGTACTCTTCAGTAAAGACCTTTAAATATTATGTGGCCTAAAGAACGCTTTTCAAGCAGTTCCTTACGTTCCTTTCTTTAGTTTCCTAATTTTTAATATTATCCCTTACGTTCACTGCTTTGCCTGCCATCTGAACTGAAGACGGTGTTTGTGGATTATAGACATTAATGTCTTCAGTTTAGCAGTTTTCATGGGTTTGCATGAAATTGTTACCTCTGCAGCTCTTGAGCTGCATCAGTTTTAAACAGCACATAGGAAATGATGAAATACAGTATCTACTTGAAAAGTATATTTATTTCCTATTTTGAAAAGTTGTCAAGGTTGCTTTATAGTCAATTCAGGATGATCTCTCATTAATAAAAGGAAATGTAGTATTTCTATCCATTAAAAGTGGGACATGGGAGAAGTAAACATAGCCTATTTGAGGAAGGTTGATCATTAAAGGAAAGAGTACCCAGGGACAGAATAATGTGCTTTTTGTATTAGATAAACTGGTATGGTAGATTGTGTCACCTTTGTAAATGAAAGCGAGTCTTACGGAGTTTTTGTGCCTTTATGTGGGGGACAGGGTTGGTGTTTTATTGTGTGGGTTTTGTTGGGTTTGGGGTTTTTTTTAGCAAATTTAGTCTCTGCTGTGTGTGTGTAATGGAACTCATTCTTGTTTTGAAACTTCACATGAGATTACTAAGAAACACACAACTGTCATGTCAGGGGCAAAGTCCTAAATGAAAAACAGATTCAGTGACACAAAATAGTCAAGCAAAAACTTTTAATTGCCCTTATTTTAAAGCTTAAATCCATACTTTTCTGTTCGTTTTGTGATCTGACTTAAAGCCTAGATAAGAGAGAACTAAGTTAGGTTCAGAAAGACTCTCTGGTCTGAAAAATAATTCTCACAGTGTTCTGATAAAAGCAGCTTTTGATATTTACCTAGGAATGAACATTGAAGCACTCTAAGACACTTATTAATAACTGCGGTCTTAACTGATGTCTACTTAACAGATTAAAAGTAGTTTAATAAAAATGAAAATTTTCACTTTCTTTCAGATGCAGCAACAGAACTCCATGTGTCCAATTCGAGACTCAGAGAAATAGAAAGTATTAATGCAGCACAAAAGCTTGAAGTAAGACATTGTGGAACACTACTGTAATTAAAAGCAATAAGTTACGTTTGTTTCTTGTAAAGGTGAAATATTGCACTGAAGTTGTTTGTCCCTGAGTAGCTCTAGAAACAAGGGTGACAGTGGTGTTAGAATGTGGCTCTGTTTTTTGGTGACAAACTGCCATCGTAGTTAGGGGGGCACGTTTGTTTATTGGAGTATGCACGTGGTGCAAGTTTTCGTCTTTTGTGAACTGCTGCGTCCCTCAACTGTTCCTACCTGTCATGTGGACTTGGACTGTAGCAATAGACTTGGCTCTGAAAAGCTTGCAAATGCAAAAATCTTTTAAGTTTTCATAAATTTTGCCTGGTAAAGAGTTAAAATTGGTTTATAGCATTTCACATATGACCACAAATAAACGCCCTGTTATGCTGGACAGCATGCGTTCTGCAGCAAGCTTCAAAGTATAGGGCATGTGTGTTCTCTGATGCAGTCCTCTGTCTGTGTTGCCCTACTGTATGGTCATTTTGTCATAGCTACGGATGCTCGTGGTCTTCCAAAACTGCTTACAAATCCCATGTGCCCTTGTGGAAAGTGACTTTCACAAAGGACTTGTTGGTCTTGTGACTTTATGGCTGTAAACCAACAGCTTTCATGTATGTCTTCAGCCCTCAAGAGCACTGAGAAGTTAGGACAGCATTTTGGGGAAGTAACTGTTCCTGCTTGTCCTTTTTCTAGACTCTTGCCATCTGCTGTTGGCCAGTGTCAGAGAGAGAATACTGGACTGTATGGATATTAGCTCCAGTTTGTGCTCTGTGGCTGTTCTTAAATTCCACCTGTGGACCATGCTAAGATGTAATTCAGCCCTGAATTTTTCTTCTTGGCATTTACCTCTGGTCACCACAAATCTTTTTCTGAAAGTGAGCTAGAGTCCCTGTCATATAAAAATAGAAAGCTTGGACATGAACATGGTTTTGGGCCCACACTTGCAGGTTACTGTTACTGTGTGTTTTGAGTGAAATAACATGAGAAATCTGTACAGTTCAACTGATTTCTTTACTGTTCAGCAGACTTAAGCTTTTCTAATTCTGTAAGAACTGTTCCAAATTTACCAACATTCATTTCTCATTTTTGCTAGAACGAGAGACTGAAAAAAGTTTGTAGTGATTTAGAAGAAAAGCACGAAGCAGCAGAGCTTCAAATAAAGCAGTTATCTATAGAGTACCGAAATCAGCTTCAACAGAAAGAGGTAGGATACAGAGTAAAATACTTGAGTAAGTATGTTCAATAAACTTATGTATTATGCTGTTTAATCGCTTTGTTATAGCATCTGTGCTTTTTCAGTGGAAGTATTGGTCACAATTATGGTTTCTTGGTTTGCTAATGTAGACACTGAGAGACTGAGACATATATTTCATTGAATCATGTAACATAAGCAGAGCTGCCAGGAGATAGTTGAGACAGTAGAAAACTCTCTGGGCGTGTCATGCATATATCAGAATTTCTGTTGTTTCTGGAATCACTGTGAGAAAGGACACTTAAACTGCTTTGTATTTCTGATTCAGTTATCTTGAAGGAATGCAACAGGAGCAAATTCTCCTTTGAAGCAGTTTTATTGTCTGTAGGTATCATAATTATTTATCTTAGTGTATGCAATTAAAGGGAACAGAACTAGCTTTCATAATCTGAGAAGTGTCCCTTTGTGATGGAAACCTCAGCTTTATAACCTATTGTGTAACATAAGATTTCATGGCCTTTTAAATGAAGAAAGTTGCCAGTATGCCTAGAATTACACAAAAGGAGTTTTATTTCTACTTTGTTTGTAAATGCATGTGGGAACTAGAGGAAGCAGAATTTTGAGATGTATAGAAATCTGCTTATTAAATACAATAACAGAGTTTTGAGAAAATTGCATGCAGCTAATTTCAGTTTATTGTAAATAAGTAAATTTTCAATACATTAAATTGTTAAGCATAAAGGAAATCAAATGTAATATAAATAACTGGGAGAGCATCGTATATGGCTTAATTTTCATATCTGAATACCCTCTTTAAATATTTAATTTTTTTTGTACAACCTGTTAGCCTGGATCTTGCTATGGTACTTAGGTACCTTGGCTGCTGAAAAAATCAGCAAACACTTTTACTGAAGTTTTACTTAACTGAAAACTATTAAGTGTCTTTGTATGAGATGCTTTGTAAAACATCAGCTAATACTGCTTTTCTCCATTAGGAGAGTGTTTGGGGTTTTTTTCTTTTCTTTTTAGTTCAAGTGATCAGTAATTTGTGCTGTGGGGCAGTTGTTTGGTTGGTTCACATTTCATAAGGCCATGAGGGGTAAAGTAGGGTGTATTTTGATATTCTTCTTCTTTAAACAATGTATTCTGTGTATTCAGGTGGAAATCAGCCATCTAAAAGCTAGACAGAATGCACTACAGGAACAACTGCAGAAAGTACAGGCAGCTGCTCAGTCAGCACAATTGGGAGCTGGTGTTTTGCCACCAGCCACTACGTCAGCTTCCTATGTTCCAGTGGTCAGACACTCCTCAGGTTTTGAAGGAGATGACATGGATTTTGGAGATATAATCTGGTCACAACAAGAAATAAACAGATTGTCTAATGAAGTTTCTAGGCTTGAATCTGAGGTTGACCACTGGAAGCAGATTGCACTGGTGAGTGGTTCCCTCTATCTTACCTTGCCCTTTCTCATCCAAATCAGTGTTTTCATTGCATTTGGTGTTTCTGGAGTGGGTCTTTTGAAAGTTCATGCTGTACAATTTCTAGAAGCAGCATGATTTGATGGAAAAGCTGAAACCTAATGATCTCTTAGTCATTTTTCTTGCTGTCGCATGACTAGGGACACATTCGGTGACTAACTTCAAATGCTTTTTCATGATGCTTTTATGCATGATTTGTCAAGTTGGGAAAAGGGTTTCCCAGACATTCGCCTAGAATACTACTTCAGGTTTTCATTTTTGTGCAGCCTGTCAAGAAATACTTTTCTTCTTCCTAGCTGTGATATTGATTATTTAATGACAGCACAATACTGTTCAAAGTGATAGTTGGATACTTGCATACTGGTTTTACTTACTCTTCTCTCAGTCCTTGATCATGGTCTAATGAGACAAGAAAGAATGTAATCTTTCAAGCTGTTGTTGATCTGAGTCATCATTTTTCAAGCTATAGCCTGATTTCTGAGGTATACTTTTCCCATTTGGAAATATTCAAGTGAAATTAAGCAACCCTGTTGCCTTACTAGGTGCAATAAAACCCCTCACCCTAAACTTTTACACGTTTGCATGTAATAATAAAAAAAAACCCATGGAAAATTAAAATGTTTCCATTAAAATGTCTTTTTTTGATCAAAATTGCTGTAGGTTTGAATTTTGCTTCACGTTAGCTTTGTTGTTATCTACTTTTGAGTATCAGTAGAGGAGGCAATTGCATGAAAAATACATGTATTTATCACAATTTTCACATGGATATATGATTTTCTTTTCTCAGTCTTCCAAAGTGCAGGGGACAAATGACGCTGAACAAAGTGAAATAGGCAAACTGCAAAATCTTGTTAAGGTAAGATGACGATTTTGACAAACTAGTCTTCTATGCGTTATTCTTGATGGTTTTGCGTACGGTCGCATGACTTGTGAGTGTAGTTAAAATACTGACAACGCTACCACTTATATTTTCTCTATTAAAAATGCATGTGGGCATGTAATTGTACTGCTGACTGAAACGTTGCTGTGCTATATTGAAAAACAGTCAGTTATTCTGGAAAGGGTATTTATATGATTTGATTAATATAGTGCATAAGCTTGAAAGAATGACATTAGTATTTATGAGGGCAGATCACTTTCAGAAGCTGTTGATGACTTTTGAGACTGAAGTTTAGATACACAAAATAATTTCTTCTCCCTTCTCAGAAACATCTTGCCTCTTTTCATTGAAGATGCAAAATACAGATTTTCATGTCTTCCTTGAAAGTTACTAGAAATATGTCCTAGTGCATCCACTTCCTATGGAAGAGTTGCAGTCTCTCTGCGTTGGTTTGATATTTGCTGTTGTGTAGAGCATACTGTTTGGGTAAATGTTTTTAAAAGGAATGTCTTTGAACACGTTTAAAAAAACCCGAACCAACAAAAGCCAAGAAACTTGACCTCTCCTGTGAGAAATTTAATAAATCCTTTAATTTTACTAGGGAAAACTTTTTTTTCTTTTTCTTTTGTGTTTTTTCTTTTTCTTTTGTGTTTTTTCTTTCTTAAGCTTCTGTTCTGTATTTTACCATTCTGTTTCTCTAATGATGTTTTTAGGAGCTCAAACAGCATTTAAGTCAAGAAATAGATGAACATCAACATGAACTTTCAGTATTGCAGGATGCACACAGACAAAAGCTAGTAGAGATAAGTCGTCGACACCGAGAAGAGCTGAGCGAATATGAAGAGAGAATTGAAGAACTTGAGAATCGGTTACAGCAAGGTCTTTATTACCACATGCTTTCTTGTTTATTTAATGTACAGTGAATTTTGGTTAAAGCATCAAATATGTATGTAACAGTGTAATAGATATCAAATACATGATATTTAGGAATTTTAATTTCACCTTTACTTCAGCTTCATGTTTAAGGCACATGCGTGTCTTAGTATCTTACATTCATTGTGGTTGGCTTGAACACTAGAATGATAGCATTTCATCTTCTGATGTATATCAGTCTAGAGAGTCATTTTCTATACAGATCAAATGTTGTGCTCTAAATTGTTCACTTCATGGTTTTTAACTTACACTGAATATAGGTGTGGATGAGACATACAAAGTTGAAGGTAAGAAAACCTCAGCACAAAAATAATTTTGGTGAGAAGTACTATGTGCCAAGTGGGTTACTTGACAAAAGCTCAAAGACTGCCGTAAGGACCACACCTTAGTCTGTGGTGTGACCAGACTGTAGGACAAGCTCAGTAGTTCTCACAAGGAGCTTTTTGTTGTCTTGTAGGTATTTCATATTCCATAAAAACTGTCATGTCAGTTAGGTTTCCTTTAGGTGCTTCTTTGCACAAATATATAAGATTTGCCTGTAAACCTCTATTTTATTATCTGCTAAAACTCGGGCTTCTAAGGACTGTATACTCCCCTTTGGAAAGAGAGACCTGCTTTCTTCTTGGAAAGAAGAGAAGTACTTTCACAGCCTCTTAATTTCTAAGGTAGTACTGATAGGGAATTTATTTCTTAAAATCAGATGCCTGTTAAGATGTAACCTGTTTTTTACTGCACATACTATATATACTGCATCTATGTACACCAGCAGGACTAATTTAATGAAGTCACAGGCAGGAATCCCGCATCTTTTGCGTTACAAGTTTTCTGTAAAATGAATACTGCTCACAGCTTTTGAAAAATTATAGTATTTTATATTTTTATTTTGTTGGTTTTGCTTGACAACATAATACAGACTGGGGTGGGGGGAAGTGTTTGAGCTTACACTGAAATTGATTCACAAGCAGTATGCTTTAATTTAATTTTTTTTCTGTACATTTTTGATTTTGCCTTTTTATACTCTGTAACTTACATGGAAACTACATTGTGAGGATTGTACAGATCTATGAATGTCATGATAGTACGGTGGATCTGTAAAAACATCGGTTCTGCAAAACGAGATCTTTAGGTGAAAAACTTTGTGCATCATTTAGCCAATGATGTACTAATTTGTAGCAAATTGTTCTCTGGAACAACCATTCAGCAAACCTTGAAATTTAATTAATTAAATCATAAACAGGGATTTTGCATCAGGCTGAATTAGGTGGGGTTTGATAAATTATTCTTAGAAAATTGAGGGATTCCAAATCCTGACAAATTAGATTCTGTCATCTCCCCACCAAAAGAGATGGGGGTCAAGTATATTTTAATTAAATTGTGAATAATGTATGTCTTGCAACACTTACCTTTTGAAATTATTTTGAGCCAGGGATGTGTATTTGAAAAGCTGCTTATCAAAGTAGTAATATGTATGCACTGCTTCCAGTGTTAATTCCATTTAAGTAAGCTTTCTGTTGACAATAATCATGTCTTTGGTTTAGACTATCTTCCTCTGTCAGGAGAAGGGGTGGAAGAAGAGACTTTTAAATGAAAGTTCTGCAGTGCTGGCTTTGGTTAATATTGCAGTCTTTTTTGCTTTTTAGATGGTGTGATTGCTGATGCCATGGATGACTCTAAAATTAGCGAACAGAAAAAAAATGCTCAGAGTCTAGAAGGAGGAAAAGTAGAAGAGTCGCAGGTTGTAAAGGACCTAGAAGATGAAATAAGAAAACTACATCACAAATTGTCTTCTGCCAAAGAAGAAAACAAAATTCTTCTGAAAGAGCAAGAATTGACAAAGGTAGAAAAAATCCAAATAACGCAAGAATATGAAAATCTTAAATCTGACTTCAGTGTGCTTCAGAGTACTACTGCAGAGCAAGATGTTCTCTTGAAAGAACAGGAGAAGACGCTCCAATTGAAAACATCACTACCAGAAGATGTTGTCAGACTACAGCAAGCACTGTTAGGTAAAAAGATGATGATTTTTTCTTTTTTAAATTTTTTTTTTAATTTTTAGTGCATCTTCACAGGCTTTCACTTTTAATGCTCAGAATTTGTTTTAAGAATTTGGAACGCAACATGAGAATATGTACCTTTTAAAAGTTGATGCTTTAGAAAAGGGTTGTTCGTTGAGGTAAGGCTAAGCAGAAAAGGAGACATAATTGATTACATGGGGGTTTCTGATTAGGTAAGTATCATGTCTGCCAACTGTTTGATAGGTTTTTCTTTCTTTGAAAGTAAGTAAGCCTCAGTAGAAGTTGTTTGTTTGAATTCTAAAAGTACACTTGTGTGTAAAGGCTAATATCTTCTTAAAGAATCACTGAAACATACCTGTTCAAGAAGTATATCTCTATGTAGAAAATCTTTTAATATTGCATATAACTGATGCACTGTAGTACCAAAGTCATCCTAATGTGGACTCAGATGTAAAAGCAGCGCTCTACTTTGTGGTGGTGCATTTCAATCTTTTACAGCACTGATGTTTATCATCACAAAATACTATGAAACTATTCTGTTCTGAGCAGCAGAGTTCTGTTAGGACAATGTGGGAGATTGTTTTATTGTTGTTTGGAAAGTAGTAAAATTATGGTGGGTTTTTTTGTTTGTTTGTTTCCTTTATAGAAGCAGAAAATGAAATAGCAAGACTTTCAAGTTTAAATCAGGTAAAGCAATTTCTTAATTAAGCCAACAGAAATATTAATAACAATAGTAACTGATGGAAAACACATGTTCTGGCACTATACTTTTTTTTTGGGCATTCACACTTCTACATAGATAACCTTGTAATCAAGGAAGTAACTGTAGATTAATTCTGTGATTACATGTGGAATGGATAGAAATGATACATTTTGACTTGTGAAGCTCCACAGCATGCTCTGCTAACTAGTGGAGTTCCACCTATCCCATTGCTACTTAGGCTGCAGTAATGTACATTTTTACAGGATGTACTATTAATACTTTAAAATTTGTTGTTTTTCATCTATTCTACTTTGTCATGTTTCGGTTTTGACACTTATCAGTTGTAAAATATCTCTCTCCTTCCATGTAGTACTCTAATAATACTACATTCCATCTTACGGGTGAAGTTAAGCAGTGGAACATACAGTTTCTCTGGAACACACCTTTCACCTTTTAGTTTTTGGCAAGGCTGACTTAGTCCTTTATAAAGAACAATTAAGAATTTTTAACTGGGTTAGTGTTCATGTAGGGTTAGAGATTCTAACGTAAAAATGCATGCTTTGCTTTTAATTGTTAAGGGGGGAAAAAACCCACATTTCAAATCAAAACAGTTTATAAATTTCAGCAAAATAAAGTCTAATATTTAGATTTATATTTTTTTTTTATCTTGAGGGACTTGAGAAGGAACTGACAAGTGCACAACATAAAAACGAGAATATTCTTTCTGCGTATACTGAGGATCAGAATTCAGAATTAAGTCAGTTAAGACAAGATTTGGAAAGGAAAGAACATGAATTAAATGAAAGTATTGCTGAAAGAGAAACATTAATAGCAGAGTTGGAAGAACTAGACAGGCAGAATCAAGAAGCTACTCAGGTAATAAATATTGCAACTAATTATTGAACTGCTAAAATAAATATTTAGATTTATGTCTGTTTATCTTTTATCTTTGAACATAGATAGCAGGGAAATATAAGTTATCCTCTGAGGCTTAAAAAGAATATTGGGGCCTGTGTTTCTCCATATCTACCATCTCAGTGCGAAATTCTGAAGTGCAAGAAACCCACTTGTTATGGACAAAGAAATAATATGGCATGTCAGCTGGCCACAAGGGATGTTACTTTCCGAAGTCCGGTTAAATACTACCTGAGATTTCCTTGCAAGACTTCTGACGATTTTTATCCTGCTAATATTTTGGCCTCTGTCTTATGACTGTATGCATAACATGAATGATTTTTTTAAAATTACTTTCTTTTCCTCTCATTATTTTTAATTATGTTGAATAGTTAAGTTAACTTTTATTACAAGTTCTTCATAATAGCATAAAAGGTCATCGATTATATGTAATCAAAATGGAATGACACCTTTTTGTCACTGTTCTGATATATTTGACCTAGTAAACATATGGTTGCCAGCCATGCGTTCGCAATATTGATTTACTTTATGGAATTGAACATTTAAAGTGTTTTCCTATGAAATGAGTCCCAGCAAGTGTGTTTAAAAATATGCTCAAACGAGAAATTGAAAATAGAATATAGAAATATGCATTCACTTCTGTAATTTGTTATTTTAAATTTAGTGCCTCCCTGTTTTTTAAGTAATGGTGTTTGCAGCATACCTATTCCAACTGCCCTGACAAATTCTGACTTTTTTTTTTTTTCTGAGGTAGTTCTCTCTTTGTTCCTTGATTTAGGTAGTTAGGGTTCTTTTGGGAGAGATGGTATTCTTGTTTTTAGTGAAATGTAATCTATCTCTATTTGATACTTGGTTTTAATTAATTTAGCATTAACTAGTTGATACTACTTGCCAATTTACGTTGGCAACTAGGAAACATTTTTGTTTTCTCTTAATTTTTTTTTATTGTTCAGAGGATAAAAACGAATGAAATGCATTGTTTGGCTGGGTCTCCTCTCCTAATGAATTCTTGTTTGTGTTCATTTCAGCATATGATTACACTGAAAGAGCAGCTGTCAAAACAACACACAGAAACTGGTAGTATCATCAAACAGCTGAAATTTGACATAGATTTTGAAAGAAAGAAAGTATCAGAATTAGAATCTGAGAAGATGGAAACTGTTAAGGAGTTAGATAGTCAGAAAGAAAAACTAAGCCAATGTTCATATGCACTTAATGATTTGCATGTCAGTAAGCAGCAGCTTCAAGATAATATTAAAGATCTTCAGGAACAATTAAGGAAAGCCCGGGACTGTAATTTGCATAATAAAAAAGAAATCAGAGAATTGCAGCAGAAACTAAAAGAAAGAGAGGAAGAACTTTCTGTATCCTTGAGCAAGTTAACAGAAAAAAGTAATCAGGAATCTAACTACACTTGTCAAGATCTGATTCTGAAAGAAAGAGAAGTAGAAATTGCAAAACTACGGAATGACATTTCAGAAAATAAACAACTAAATGAAGACTTAGAGAGATCTCTGTCTGATCTCAGAACAGAAAATGGAAAGCTGATAGCAGCCATTGAAGAACTAAAACAGGAGTTAAGTGATGTCATTTCTGAGAAAAGTAAAGTTTACTTGGAAAAAGACACTGTTGTGGAGGCTTTGAAAATGGAAAAAAGACAGTTAGAGAGCGAATTAAACCAGATGGAAAAGAGACTTTTGGAACAAGCACATAAGTACAAGCAAACTATTGAGGAATTATCAAATGCACGTAGTATGGATACCACTGCATTGCAGCTTGAACATGAGCGCCTAGTTAAACTCAATCAAGAGAAAGACTTCAAGATTGCTGAACTTAAAAGGAGCATTGAGCAGACAGAAATTGACCATCAAGAAACAAAAGAGATGTTGACTACTAGCTTAGGAGGACAAAAGCAGTTGACAGAACTCATAAAAGAAAAAGAGCTATTTATTGAAAAATTTAAAAATCAAGCCTTACAGGTGAAGCAGGAACTTGAGGAATGTATGAAAGTTTCAAAAAAGCAGGATGTCTTAAAACAGAACTTGGAGGAAAAAGACAGAAGTCTTGCAGTCATGAAGGAAGAAAATAATCATTTGAAAGAAGAAATTGAACGCCTTAAGGATCAGCAAAGTAGATCTACACCTGTGGTTGAGCCTAAAACTCTAGATATTATTATTGAACTTGAAAGTGAGGTAACGCAGTTAAAAGTGATAAAGAGTAATCTTGAAGAAGAAATAGAAGTTCACAAAAAAACAATAGAAGATCAGAATCAAACAACAGCGCAACTTCAGCAGTCTTTGCAGGAGCAGAGAAAGGAAATAGATGAGTCTAAATTTCAGTGTGAGCAAATGAATGTCACACATGAAAGACTTTCTTTAGAGAAAGATGAGGAAATTAAAAATTTGCAGAAAACAATTGAACAAATTAAAACTCAGTTGCACAAAGAGAGACAGATTATTCAGACTGATTCCTCTGATCTTTTTCAGGAAACCAAAGTTCAGACTCTTAATGGAGAAAATGGGAATGAAAAACATGATTTGTCTAAAGCTGAAATTGAGAGACTGGTAAAAGGTATCAAAGAAAGGGAGATGGAGATTAAGCTTCTAAATGAAAAGAATGTTTCGCTAAGTCAGCAAATTGATCAGTTGTCTAAGGATGAAGTTGGTAAACTTACTCGGATCATTCAAGAGAAGGATTTAGAAATACAAGCTCTCAATGCTAGAGTTTCCTCAGCTTCCTATAGGCAGGATGTTCTTTCTCTTCAGCAGCAGCTACAAGCTTATGTTATGGAAAGAGAACAAGTACTAGCAGTTCTAAGTGAAAAGACAAGAGAAAACAGTCAGTTAAAAACAGAGTATCGTAATATCATGGATATGGTTGCTGCTAAAGAAGCAGCTTTGGTAAGGTTGCAAGAGGAGAATCAAAAGCTATGTAACAGATCTGAAAACAGCAGTCAAG
The DNA here is from genome assembly GCA_031468815.1 of Morus bassanus. NCBI lineage: Eukaryota > Metazoa > Chordata > Aves > Suliformes > Sulidae > Morus > Morus bassanus. The sequence continues at coordinate 18,978,494 of CM062572.1, forward strand.
ACATGTCTAGAGAAACTATTCAGAATCTATCCCGTATCATTCGAGAAAAAGATATTGAAATAGATGCTCTAAGTCAAAAATGCCAAACCTTATTGACTGTTTTGCAGACGTCCAGTACAGGTACTGATAATGGGTCAGGAGGTGTTAACAGTAACCAGTTTGAGGAACTTCTACAAGAACGTGATAAACTAAAACAGCAAGTAAAGAAGATGGAAGAGTGGAAGCAACAAGTAATAACCACGGTTCAGAACATGCAGCATGAGTCAGTTCACCTCCAAGACGAGTTACACAAGCTTCAAGCACAAATTTCAGTTGAAAGTGATAGTAATTCAAAGTTGCAGGTAGATTATAATGGCTTGATTCAGAGTTATGAACAGAGTGAGAAAAAGCTGAAAAGTTTTAGTCAGGAATTAGCACAAGTTCAACACAGCATAGGGCAGCTTCATAACACCAAGGATCTTCTCTTGAGTAAACTTGATTTGGTAACACCCTCTGTGGCAACAGCTTCCACCATTTCACAGCTTTCAGGCATTCAGTGCAGTGCTCCTGAAGTACTTAGTGATGAATCTAAACTCCTTCGAAAGGAGTTGGAGCAACTGAAAAAGAAGTTGCAAGAAAAAGATTCAACCATTAGGACTCTTCAGGAAAACAATCAACGATTATCTGATTCTGTGGCTTCAGCATCAGAGATTGAAAGAAAGAGTCAAGAAGGGACTGAGTCAGAGATGAGGCAGATCAAGGAAAAACATGATGTCTTACAGAAATCACTTAGGGAAAAAGACATATTAATTAAATCTAAAAGTGATCAGTTACTTTCTGTGAGTGAAAATCTTAGTAACAAAGAAAATGAAAATGAGCTTTTGAAGCAAGCTGTGACTAATCTTAAAGAAAGAAATTTAATTTTAGAAATGGATATTCGAAAACTGAAAGAAGAAAATGAAAAAGTAGTTGCAACTTGTAGGGAAAAAGAAACAGAATTCCGAGCGCTTCAGGAGACTAATATGCAATTTTCAATGATGCTGAAAGAGAAAGAATTTGAGTCTCACTCAATGAAGGAAAAAGCTCTTGCTTTTGAGAAGCTGTTGAAAGAAAAGGAACAGGTATGTGTATTTGTATTTATGAATGTCTTTTAAAATTAGTCACATGGTAATGCATTTTTGTGTATATGTAGCCATCAAGTGTTTGCCTGAAATCCGTTTGTGACTCCTTAATGCATTACCTGCAACAAAAATCCTCCCCCGCAAAATTAAGAAATTAAAAGTCAGCAGGTGAGTGGTTTACAATGTAACGTTAATTGTGCAGCCATAAACTACATTTTTCATTTGTTTGGAAATTCCTCATTTACGGAACAGGTGCTTAATATTTTGCTTTTGCCCGGTTGTTCATTAAGTGCCTTATATTATTTTTACTGTATGGTGCTCAAACTTCTGCAGAGTTGGCCATCAGGACTAAATTTCCAGTGTGCTTTTCTCTAGTGTTTGTCATTCCAATGGGATTGCTTCACAACATCCCTGTGAGATGAATGGGTTTATGTCTATCTTGCTTTTATGGCTGGAGAAAATCCACTGAAAAAAAAAAGGCTAAAAGATTGGACAAGCTAAAATTAGTGGTTTCTTCTCTACAATTTGACATATGGAAAAATTGATGCTTTTCTCAAAGTGTATGTTCACAGAAAAGTTGTAGTGGCTTATTAATAATTGCCCATGTAATTAGAGCAAGCATTAGAAGAAGAATTGTCCTGGTTAACAGGGGAGGTCCCAGATGACTGGAGGCTTGCCGATGTGATGCCCTTCTACAAGAAGGGCCAGAAGGAGGATCCAGGGAACTACAGGCCTGTCAGCCTGACCTCGGTACTGGGGAAGATTATGGAGCGATACATCTGGAGTGAGCTCACCAGGCAAGTGCAGGACAACCAGGGGATCAGGCCCAGCCAGCACGGCTTCATGAAAGGCAGGTCCTGCCTGACCAACCCAATCTCCTTCTATGACCAGGTGACCCACCTAGTGGATGAGGGAAAGGCTGTGGATACTGTCTACCTGGACTTTAGCAAAGCCTTTAACACAGTCTCCCACCGCATCCTCCTAGAGAAGCTGGCGACTCAGGGCTTGGACGGGTGTACTCTTTGCTGGGTAAAAAACTGGCTGGATGGCCGAGCCCAGAGAGTTGTGGTGAACAGAGCTAAATCCAGTTGGTGGCCAGTCACGAGTGGTATTCCCCAGAGCGCAGTTTTGGGGCCAGTCTTGTTTAATATCTTTATCAATGATGAGGAGATCGAGTGCACCCTCAGTAAGTTTGCAGACGACACCAAGTTGGGCTGGAGTGTTGATCTGCTCGAGGGTAGGAAGGCTCTACAGAGGGACCTGGACAGGCCGGATCGATGGGCCAAGGTCAACTGTATGAGGTTTAACAAGGCCAAGTGCCGGGTCTTGCACTTCGGTCACAACAACCCCATGCAACGCTACAGGTTTGGGGAAGAGTGGCTGGAAAGCTGCCTGGCGGAGAAGGACCTGGGGGTGCTGGTTGACAGCGGCTGAACATGAGCCAGCAGTGTGCCCAGGTGTCCAAGAAGGCCAACGGCATCCTGGCTTGTATCAGGAATAGTGTGGCCAGCAGGAGTAGGGAAGTGATTGTGCCCCTGTACTCGGCACTGATGAGGCTGCACCTTGAATAGTGTTTTCAGTTTTGGGCCCATCAGTACAAGAAGGACATTGAGTTGCTGGAGCATGTCCAGAGAAGGGCAACGAAGCTGGTGAAGGGTCTGGAGAGGAGGTCTTATGAGGAGAGGTTGAGGGAACTGGGCTTGTTTAGCCTGGAGAAGAGGAGGCTGAGGGGAGAGATTATTGCTCTCTACAACTCCCTGAAAGGAGGTTGTAGCGAGGTGGGTGTTGGTCTCTTCTCCCAAGTTACTAGCGATAGAACGAGAGGAAATGGCCTCAGGCTGCGTCAGGGTAAGTTTAGATTGGATATTAGGAAAAATTTCTTCACTGAAAGAGTGGTCAGGCACTGGAACAGGCTGCCCAGAGAGGTGGTGGAGTCACCATCCCTGGAGGAGTTCAAAAAACGCGTAGACGTGGCACTTCAGGGCATGGTTTAGGGGACATGGTTGGGTTGGGTTGACGGTTGGACTTGACGATCCAAGAGGTCTTTTCCAACCTTTATGATTCTATGTGGAATCTTTAGAAAAGAGCAAAGAATTATGTGGCATCATTCATATGCAACTCAACAGCATGTTGTACGAACTGCTGCTGCTGGAGTTAACAAAGTAATGTATGAATTGCCTGTTGTTTTGAAAAACACTTGACAGCAGAACTCCAGATTGTAGGTATTTTTGGTTTGCTCTGTAGGATCTGAAAGTGAATATGTCCTAGTGGGCAGTCTTTTCTGGTAATTAATTCCAAACAGATGATTTTCTTTCTTTGCTCTGTACTGTCCACGTCCCCATTGTCTTTGTCTTGGTGGTTCTGGTTGCCATTGTTCAGTCTTCTCTTGCAGTTGTCACCCTCCATGCATGCTGTTCTTATTCTTACTTTTAGCATCCCTTTTCATTTTCCAAAGTTAGGAGCATTGCCCATTATCGGAGAGTGGTATTTATGCAAACCATTGCTAAGTAACTTCACATTAATTTTCTTCCCCTGCTATAAGTATGATAAAATAATTCATAGAATCATAGAATGGTTTGGGTTGGAAGGGACCTTAAAAATCATCTAGTTCCAACCCCCCTGCGATGGGCAGGGACACCTTCCACTAGACCAGGTTGCTCTAAGCCCCATCCAACTTGGCCTTGAACACTTCCAATGATGGGGCATCCACAACTTCTCTGGGCAACCTGTTCCAGTGTCTTACCACTCTCACATCTCTGTGAAGCATTTTCAAACTGCCAAATAAATCTGCAATGTAATGTATTTGGAAAAGTAAAATGTGGATTACATTTAACAATATGTGTCTTTTTAAATTTATCATTTGGAAATGTCAACTTTGACATAATATATGTGGAAAAACTAGGGTTTTTTGTTTTTTGGTTTGTTTTTTTTTTGAAAAGTTTGACTTAGGACAGATGTTTAGCTCTGTTTGCTAATAGTAGAGGTTTCCCTGTCCTGTTCTAAATAAATACTATAGAATTACAATGAGAAGTCTTATTATCTCAAAGTACCATTACATTGTGAAAAATAGCTTTGAATTACCACTGGGACTTTTTATGTTCATCAGTCTTGCCCATATAAAATATGCTAATACTTTACAAATTCACCCTCCAACCATTTTTTTTTTTTTTTTTTTTTAAATTTTTTAAAATTTAATTTAATTTAATTTTTAGCTCATGGAAATCTGCATCGTCTGGCTAGGTTCTCCGTGTTGTATGTCTTTGGCCTGCAGACTTTCACTCACTGGTGGCTTAGGCTTTCAGTTTCACAAGCATGGAACTTTTGTCTGGACATTTTTCTTGCACAGATTGGAGAAGTTCACCATGGAGACTAGGAAAAATAGTATTCAAACAGTTTTGTTTTTTGTGTGTGTGTCAGAAGATAACATGGCATAAAAAGAAGGAAGGTTTGCCTGCAGGCTTATGGTTCTACTGCAAAAAGAATTTTACTATATTCAGTTTGATTAATAAAAACAAATAATTGAAGGTCATAAGTATTAGTAATAAAAACAAAGATTGGTTTACTTTTATCCAGTGTATTCAATAAAAGTAACTGCTTTCAAACAACATATGAGACAAAAGGTAAAGAACATGCTGAGAAGTTTCAAATAACTGAAAATGCATTCACATGTACATGTGAATTCTGTGTAACTCACATACTCACACTTCTCCTTTATATGCTAATGTCAAGTTGTAGTAAATTGCATGTAAGTGGGAACATTATTCATTGAAATTTGACATCTGAAAATACGATGGACACTGCTGTGATTTACTGAAGGCTAATCTTTGGGACTGAGGTCACCTTATGGTTTGTTTTTAAAGACTTCTTCATGTGTTTAGTCTTAAGTTCAGACAAGTTGACCTACCTAGGCGGATGCTTTACATGTGCATGGCCTAATAAACAGGTATCACAGAGAATAGATTCCAAACACTGGGGGGAAAAGTGATATTTTCAAGTATACAAGTGTCTGAGGCACTAGTCCATAATACCTGTCTCTCATCTAAAGATAGGTAGGTATCTGTTCACAGCCGTCAGTTAAGGCAGCACATCTGTATAGCATCTTTTAGCAATAACTTTGTCTTGTAACATGTGAGTGAAATAACGTCAAAATAATATTTTCCCTGAATGTTTTTCTGTGCTGTAGGGCCATGGGTATCCTGCCCTTTTCCTTGTTAGATCGGCATTGTCTTTATGCTCTTCTGGGTAAAGACTATATCTCCTTTGGTAAAACTATTTGCCGCATTTGAAATGCTTGTTTGTGTCTTCAACAGGGCAAGACAGGAGAATTGAATCAACTGTTAAATGAAGTTAAATCAATGCAGGAAAAGGCTGTTACTTTTCAGCAAGAGAGAGACCAAGTCATGGTAGCACTCAAACAGAAGCAAATGGAGAGCAGTGCCCTGCAGAGTGAGGTACACCACCAAATAATTTACAGTTGCAAGAACTAAAAAAGAATAAGAAATTGCATCTGTAATATTTTCTGGATTATTTTTGGTAGCCATCACTTCTAAAAAGCATTTAAAATCAATCCACATGGAATCTGCTTCAATGGACATGTTTTATGTTTGCTTAAATTATTTTTATAAAAGGTGATAGTATGAGCAACTTAAGGTGTGTTCTACACAGATGCAGCATTTGCGTGAGAAAGAGCAGCGCCTAAATCAGGAACTGGAGAGGTTACGTAATCATCTTTTAGAAATGGAGGACTCCTACACGCGAGAAGCTTTAGCTGCAGAAGACAGAGAGGTCAAGCTAAGAAAGAAAGTTTTGATTTTGGAAGAAAAACTTGTGTCTTCATCTACTGCGGTGGAGAATGCCAGGTAGTGTTTTAATTTATACAGTAGTGACATTGGCTGTAAAAATCGCAGTTAGCTAGACTCGTACTGGTGGCTTTATTTTACTGAATTACTATTCTATAACATGCTAAGCACTTGAGAAAACAAAAAGATACGAACTTTTGTTACTCTAAATCAGGAAGGTGATTTGAAATATACTTGGCTACTGTTGAGAACTTAAGAAAGTATTTGTCCTTTTAGTAGCAACTATTGAAATCTCACATCTTTGACAGTGCTTAGAACTAGAAACAACAAAAATCCCTCAACCCATCATTTTACTCGTCTGTCAAATCAAAAAAAAGGTGGACTTAACTTACTTCTAAGTGAAGGCTTCATTCAGTTTTGAAGGAGTCTTACTTTGTATGCTTCAGTGCATTGATGTCATGCTTTGTGAATTGCTTTCAAGACAAGTATGCATCCTTAACTTTATACCTGATACTGTGGAAAGTATACACTGCTGTAAGCTTTTTTTCTTTTTAGCATATATGTATATAAAGCAAGATGCATTGAAGTTCTTTTGGGTAGCAGAATCTGGGAGGCTAGAGCCAATTGTGATTTTTTTTTTTATTTATATGCCATAATCATATTTTTCAGCCAGAACAATGAAAACCCAAGTATTAAAATTACTCAATGCCGATCTTGACTGCTTTAATATTGTTTTATTTAAAGGAATGTTGGTTACTTTGGGCAAAAGAATTCTTTTTTCATCTTACTTGTTCACTTGGACAACTGTAATATTTGAATCAAAAAATAAGTACGCAGGTGCAGTCTTTCTTTTTTCTTTAAGTGCCAAAGATGGATTCTGCTCTTAGCTTTCTCAGCAGAGAGATTTCTGAGTGGAGCAGAATTTGTTCTGAAAAACTTCAGAGAATGTGGAGTAGTTGAGAGAAGGTTTTGTAAAAACCGTTCATCAGAACATTTCTTAATTCTTCATCAAACTTGTCAAATACTTTTCAAGAAATGCTGCCTATCTCCCACCTGATGCGCACTCTTTAAAAAGACTGGCGTAGCAATAAATCAGATTCATAATATTTTTGCATAATGGGAAGCTAAATGGGGCATTCAGTGGTCAGTATGGAGCAAGGTATTCTGAGCTCTTGGAGACTGTCTTTAAAAGTAAAAATTAGTAGAAAGATCTATTGATTCATGCAGTTATTGAAGCAGACAATTAGCAAGGTATGGATTCTTTTTTTGGTAAAGATACTGTTACAATAATGGACAACAAAGATTAAGTTTTTCTTTTTCTAATGCACTTCAAACAAAAGTAGGTTTGTTTTGGGGTTTTTTTTAATTGCCAAAATTTTATTAACAGACTTATTTAAAATCTGTTGTTAGGTTGGTTTTTTGTTGTTTGTTAGTTTGTTTGTTTTTAAAGAGGAATCAGGAAAAAAATTGCCTTAATTTTTATAAATTGAGCTGAAAAATTAAAGTTAGGCTATTGTTTGCTGAGACTTAATTTTCTGTGTGATGACTTCTGTTATTGTCTTCATAAATAATGTATTTTATTTTCATTAAGTCATCAAGCTAGTCTGCAAGTTGAATCTTTGCAAGAGCAATTAAACCTGGTTTCCAAGCAGAGAGATGAAACTGTGCTACAGCTCACCATCTCACAGGACCAAGTGAAGCAGTATGCATTGTCACTGGCCAACCTGCAGATGGTACTAGAGCAATTCCAACAGGGTAAGCTTTGTCAAAAAATAGCAAAGATTGCAACAAGCCTTTATCAACTGGCAGAGTTACACTATTTTGGTGCTTTTTAAATATTAGTTGCTTGGTTTCCTTTTTGATAGCTTGAATTTCAGAACCTGTTGTCTTTTAAAAAAACTTATAAAAACAATTCTGGCCCTGTGAAAACTGATGGTCAGTATCCCACTTATGAAATTTGAATTCCACCTCTACCGCGTGAAGACCAGATATGATAATGCTGAGGTTTTGCAATTGTGTATTCCAAAGAGAGTTACGTGTTGTGAATCAAGATTTTTTTGTTTGTTTTATTTTGTATTTTCAATCCTTCAGAAGAAAAAGCTATGTATTCAGCAGAGCTGGAGAAACACCAAAAACAGACTGCAGAATGGAGGAAAAAAGCAGAAGATTTAGAAGAAAAAGTTGTATCACTGCAGGTGGGCTGAATAATGAAATTGAACTTTATGAAACTGAATGCTAATTCTTGACTGAATTTTTTGGTTTTAACTGTTGTGTTAAGTATTACTGTCTAAGAATACATTAAGTTATGTAATTATTCTCTCTTCCCTTGAAGAGACAGGGACACTAAAGGTGGTCAGCAAAGTAGTATTCATCTGCTGACCATCCATATTCTGAGGATATCTACAATCCAATTATTCTAAAGAAGTAGTGATTGAAGTCTCTGCATCTGTGATGTTTGATCTGTGTTGTGTTACTGTATTTGTGATAGTGAACTCCTTTGCTTCTCCTTTTGTCCCTTTCCTGCCCTCTATTCAGGAAAGTTTAGGAGAAGCAAATGCTGCCCTGGATGCAGCATCGAGGCTTACTGAGCAGCTGGACATCAAAGAGGAGCAGATTGAAGAGCTTAAGAAAGAAGGTAACTACATTTTTTATATCTTTGCTTAAAACATTCCATGCAGCTAAGGAGACAATGTAGTATTCCTATAAACTTACCAAAATTCACCTCCTATGAGGAGAAGAATAATTCTGTGCCACCTTTTGAGGACTTCATCGTTTATAAAGCAAATTTGAAAAAAATAAGTTTACCTTAAAGATCTGTTAGGGATCTTTTCCAAAAGAAAGCCCTGTAGTAGTTGGGTTCCCCCCCACCCTGTAAATAGCAAAGCCTTTGATTAAAAAGTTTGTGAAATACCAGATGTTGTCAGATTTTCTGAAGTAATTACCTACTATATTTGACATAGACACAGGAATACAGTGAGGTTGAGAGAAAGGGTGTGCTGTTGGCAAGATATGTAGAGGGAGCAGCTCTTGCACAGATATGAGACTCTGAAGAGGTGATGTAGAAGGTCTTGGACACATCTTTAGAATGCGTTTTTAGATCTCATTTCAAATAAGCTTGCTGATTGCTCATATTTAGAAAGATGCCTTTCATATTGTTCTCAAACTAAGTACTCTAATATTTGATGAATGTCATTACTTTGGATTTTAAGACAAAGCTTGGCCAGATGGTAGAGGAATTTGCGAGAAGAAACAGTATTGAAAAGGAAGAATATTTACGGGGAGGGTGATCAAACATTGGAATAGGTTGCCCAGAGACATGGAGTGTGCATCTGTGGAGATACTCAAAACCCAACTGGCCATTGTCCGAGACAGCCTGCTGTAGATGTCCCTGCTTGTGCAGAGGGTTTGGACTAGATGATCTAGAGGTCCCTTCTAACATAAATGTTTCTTTGATTTTGTGATTCTATCATGTTTTGAGGTGTGGTTTTGTTTTGTGGGGTTATTTTTCTTTTTTTTCTGACATCACTGAAACATGAATTCCATAAGAGGTCCATAGCCACCTCTTTCATAGACACGTTTAGCATTAAAACTCTAGGAAAGCCTAAAAAGGCAGAATAACCTTTTACTAAAAACTGATATCATTTCAGTGTATTTCTGTTTTATGGCCTTACGCTATTTAGTGTAATCAAATGGAAAAAAAGAAGGGTAATTTCTGTACAATGTATTTTAATATCAAACATCAGTAAGATTTCTAAGCTCGGAGACTCATTTGGAGGTGACAAAATATAGCTATATGAGTAACATAAGGTCACTTTTTTTTTCATTACTGCATTAATTTTAGTTTTCATGAGAAAGGGGTCATAGCATTGGCTAAAGCAGGAGTAGCTGGATTTCTGTACTTAAATCTCAGCCCTGACTTGTAATTTTGTCTGCAATGTTTCGTTGAACCAAGAGGGAAAGTTACTTCTCTGTGTCTAGTTGCATGACAGTTCTGATATGGGTGAACTTATTAACAGTACTGACTGCTGAGGGAATATTAGGCTTTTTTTTTTTTGTTGTCTTCATCTGTCTTTTCCTCCTCCATTTTCCCGACTGAGTCCTACTTTGTCTTTCTCTCTTTATTTCTGTGGATCACTATATTTTGCTGTTACTGCAGCATTCTCTGTTATGGTCAGGGTTTCACTGAGCACATGGGATAAATCTAAAATCAGAGGAAAATTTGTGATTGATCCCTGAAGCGGCTCTAAAAAGGGTGCTTGAAGAGCAGAGGTTTGCTCAGTCTCTGTGGTTAATTAACAGCTCTTACTTTCTGTTTCCCGCCCCCCCCCGTATCTGGGAAATTTTTGGGTGAATGCCTTTAATTAAGGCTTGCTGGGGGAAGACCTGGAACGTCATCTCTGCTGGATGTAGTGGTAACTCTTGCTCTGAACATATACAGCTAATTACTGCTATTAATTTTTAAACTATAATTTGTCTTACTCTTGAAACAATATTTTGTTAAAGCATACTTGCTTGTGATCAGATGGTATGAAAAGTCATTTGAAAGTCTTCACAGTTTCAGCAAGAACTTGACAAAAAAGTTATGACTTTTCTATTACATAATTTAATGTGTACTTACTTAAATTTGGTTGTGTCTAAGTGCAATTTGGCATGCAAGTGGGCATCATAGGAGTGCTCCCTGAGTTCACATATGCATTTTACAAGCTAAATTAAATTTCAAGCTGCTACATGAATGTACAACTAAATACTGATTTGTTTTTGAATTGACTGATCTGTATATCTGTCTTACTAGAGACATCCGCAGCAAAAGTTTTCAAACACCCTGGATTGAAATGAACTTTGTGATAGGCAAATATGGCACTCTCAGATGTGGAGCTCTTCGTTACTGGTTAATTTTGAATGCAAACCTTTGCATATGAAAGCAGGAGGAGTTTGAACTTTGAGAGAAAACTGAATCCTAGTATTTTATCAAGCTATGTTGTATTGGCAAGTGATTTACTTGTTAAAAAAATTGAAAAGGGATTGTTGCACCAAGGAAACAGCACTTTAATGTTGTTGTAGAATAAATCATAATTTTTATTGGAAAAAAAAAAAAAGAGGACCACTCCATTTTCTCTATTTACACAAGAAAAGATATAATGTCTATTGAAAATTGGCCAGATACATTCCCAGACACAGTTTTGTTGGCCAAATCTTTTGAAGGATTTCTTTATGGATTTTTTGGCAGGAGAAGTGATTTTAAGGGAAAAGTATAAGATGTACCAGATGCTGTTTTCTGCATTGCCATAAATGGTTAACAAATTATTGGAGACTGTTGTAAATGTCTGGTTTACAGCAGTCCATGCTGAATTTTGGCTCAGGTTTTTTTTTTGTTATTCAGTCTTTTCATGCACACGAAGTACATGTTTAAGTCCTTTTCAACTGTAAGATTCTATTTTAGAAGGAAATATTCCATTTAAAAAATATGTTTAATGATAGAGTTGCATAGTCACTGTGGATGGAGTATAGCTGTGTAGCTGTCCTTATAAGTTGGTCTGATATATTTTTGCCAGGAAAAAATAGAAAGCAACAGAAACATTTCATTTGAATTATTAATACATTTGTTTTAAAATTCATCATGTGAATAAAAATTGAAAAGGAAACTCATTATTGTCTTGCTTTGTAGAGCAATAGCAACAGCATGAGACTTACTTGAAACTTGTTTTCAGATGCTGTTTGTTCATCTTTTTGTGGCATTAGTAGTTTAACTTTTTTAATTCCCTTTCATTGGAGACCCCAATAACAACTCGACTTGCATGTATGCTCCTACAACTGTTATCATTCCATAATTATATTGCAAATGTTTTCCTTCAAGTATTGGGGTCCTATTTAACCATATTTACAAAGTAGCATAATTTTAAGTAAGTTTAAACCTTGGAACCATGGATTAATTCTCCTGTGCCTCACCCTGCTGTTTTGAGATAGGGGAGTGCTGAAGAGCAGTCACATTGGAATGGATTTCAGTGCATATGGATGTAGTTGTTACAAGATACGTTGCTGTATAATATATACAATTTTGTTTGGTTTTTAACTTGTTTTGAATAAGGCGCTTAATTCTTACGTTCCTTGAATAAGAACTTTCCCAGCATGACACCAGTCAGTTTGTTCTACTCTCTACTCTCTAAAATTCATATTTGTGAAGTAAAATGTTTATACAAAGATGTGGAGTATTTGAACACAACATATTAGGCTGTATCCATTTCACAGCCTAGCTCTTTGATGTATATATATGAAAACTCTGTGCTGATTCTCATGGTGTTATTGGTGTTAATTGAGAACCATGTTGTGTTAACGTAGTTATGGCATGCATTTATTAAAGATTGAAAGGCATGTGGAAACTAGAGTGGAATGTTTTTTATGCATTCCGGATGATTTGAAGGGTATAAAAATTTATAAAAGTCACTTTTCTTACAAAGATGTTGAGGCTTTTTAGAAATTAACTACAAGATAGATACAAGTACAGTGTATCTTTTGTGGATTTTGTTTTGTTTTTTTAAATGAAGCACTTTCAATTAGCCTAAGCCCAAGAACTGTTAAAATGGTAAGGAAATTAACTTGATTGACAGTTTTTCCATAGGATTTGAAGATAAGCATTCAACCTTATAGAGGGAGAGGAGAAAAAGCTCATCATTTCTGCTTATGTAACTGTCGGGTAGAGTTGGTCTTCACATGGACAGTCCATGTTATAATATATTATGTCAAGGTTTTGTGTGTGATTAAGACTTACTTGTACTTTTATTAGGAAAAAAGTAACTTCAAACGTATGGTATCTTGCTGAACACCAGTTTGTCGAAAAATCATATTTTTGCTCTCTTGAGATGAAGCCATTTGTAGTTTATGTTCTAAGAATTCTTTGTACCTTGTAATTATTTGTTTTCTTGTCTGAGAACATTTTACTGCCAGTGTTCTTAAATCCTGTGTTTGGGGATTTAAGTGAGATGAGATTTTCTAGCAGTTTTACTCTGTGTTTTTTGTACAAACTTATGTAGACCTGAACATCGGACACTTTTATCAGTTTTCTAGTATATCTGAGTTTTTATAAAGAGAAAACTTTTTGCCTTGTTTCCTTAGAATCAGATTGTTATAAAATATTTAAGGCAAGTAAAACTTTTAGGAGAATTTTTTTATTTATTATGAGCTTTATTTTTATGAGTTTTGTGGGAGGTCAGAGAAAGCCTGAGTTACTGACAGAATGATTGGGGTAATTGGGTGTATTCTGTATTTGAGCTAAGAAGTAATTTGTGTTAGTGGAATTTTAGAATTGTAGAGAAGTTGGTGCTGTGAAATTTTTGCGCAAGAGTGAATATAACAATATCATACCATGACTCCTTGTAATGAAATTTGGATCTCCTTTATTAGACACTCTGATGTCGTGAGGCTTGAGTGCATAGATAGTAGACAAGTCATTGGTTAAGGTCAGGAATTTCAGAAAGCTGAAAAATTTATAGAACTAATGAATGCAGAATCTAAACTCTTTTACTCTTATAATAGTTCCTGTTTCAGCTTTGTGGAGGGGAAAAATAGGGTCCTTTGTGTAGGCCAAGAATGTCATTATCAGTGTTGTGATATCCTAGATGAATCGATTTCATTGCAGCCACTACAGAACAGTGTCAGATCTTGGAGTCAGCATGCAAAAAAGGCAGAAAATCTGTGTAGTGACTTGTAGCACACTCCTAGACAACCTCATATTAACTAACTTATAACACTGGCCTATTCACTTAATTTGCAGGCCATGATGCCTGACTGAAAGTGTTTGCCATTTTCCTCTCAGTTTTGTCTTTGGTTCATGGTAGCTGTGGCATTTCACCTCTGCCATTTTTATCTGAATATTTGTATTCCCAGAAGGGAATCTTGCATAAATCTCTGCACAGCCTTTCTTGCCAGTATACTGAATTGTGAAGCACAGCATTGGTTCTTGTGAGTCTCAGCATGCTTTTCAAGAGCTTGCATCTGTTAACAGGAGCGGGAAAGGTCCTAACAGAAGAGACCCACAAAAAATTACTGATGTTGCTCTGCTAGCCGGTAATTCTCCTGGGAGACTGGAGAACACCTTAGTACTTCAAGACTTTAGCAACCTGATAGTAGAGTATGCAGAATAGCTGGGTTTAGGAAATATTTGAGGTTAAGTACTGAGATCAAAAGACCTCATGCCAACATGCAGTTTAGTCGGATGATGGAAAAGATTGCCACCACAGGACTATAGACCTTGATCAAGAGTTTCTTTCCAGTTCTGTATTATCTAGGGGGAGCAGAGCAGTTCATCAGACCTTCTGTAATTGATTTATTTTCTGTGTTCCTGTACTTTAACATTGAGTATCATTCCAGAAATTTTAGCTTATGATTTCAAATAATAATCACTTATTAAGTTGACACCTTTTTGTAAAAAATCCAGCTGATTTTGTTTTTTTTAAAAAGCACCATAACAATATTAGCATATTTTTATCTTAGAATGTGTGGTATTAATAAGTTTTCCAACAAAGTTTCAAAGTTCCAATTTTTGTTTATTTGCTGTGACATAACATTTTATAGGTGAGATCAGAAGAGAAATGTTAGAAGATGTACAAAATAAACTAATGAATCTTATGAACAGCACAGAAGGAAAAGTGGACAAGTAAGTCTTTAATTAAAGACCTGGTGTGCTTTTTTGTTTATTATTCCTCACAGTGTACAGATATGTTACTAACACAGTTCCAAGAGTAGTGCAGAACTGGGCTTCTGTGTGTGATCTTGGAATTATACTTTGATTATTTTGACATTTTTTAATTGCTTGGTGCTTGTAAATAGTAAAACTAATGTGAATGTAAATTTGAATTACTGATAGGTTTCTTAAGTAGAAGTGCACTTCAATAGAATGAGCTCTGCAAATGGACATAAAAGTTCTTAATGAACATCTGTTATAATGTCTAAGATGTGAACAGCAAGCCCTTTCATGTATCACCTGGGTGTTGTGTAAATCTGTCTTCCTTGGTCTCCCCCCCCCCCCCCCCCCTTCCGTTCTCTTTACCCATTAGAACTGAAACGGGGATAGGCAAAGGGGTTCCCCTGTCCCCTTCCTTACATCTTGAATAGGGACTGTACATAAGTATCTGTTTAAACATTCTCCTGAGTCAAGATCTTAAAATAAACATTTTCCCTGATTGTAGTATTTCCATTAAAACTTGCTCATGTACAATTCAGTTTCACCTTACTGCATACAATATTTCTAATGCTGTCCAAACTGACACTGTATAAGAAATGTTCTAACTTGTAGGGGAAGGAAATTGGTGAGGTGCCCTTTTAGTACCCTGTATTAGATTTGTTTATTTGGATTATTGTAAATTAGACAAGAGTTTGAAGGAATAAATGCATCAATATTATACTATCAACTGTTACATAAGAGTGGATTGTATAACAAGCTTCCTTTGTTCTGCAGGCTCCTGATGAGAAATCTCTTTGTTGGACATTTTCATACTCCAAAAAATAAACGTCCTGAAGTGTTAAGGTTAATGGGAAGTATTTTAGGAATAAAAAAGGAAGAACTCGATCAGGTAATACTTTGCAGAAAACTACAATTCCTTTTTTATTTGCAATATCCCTACCTGAAAATAGAATGACTTGCTGCTAAACTAAATGTGACTGTCCCTGCATTTCTTGTGGGAAAAGTATGGTTTTTGTTCTCTCCTTTGAACTCCTTTTTTATGCAGGACATGCTGATCTTAATGGTGTCTTTGGTAACATTATTTTAATAGAATGGATCTCATTTTTCTGAGGAATGCTAATGCAGAAAGGAAGGGATTTAACTTTGTGCTGTTGTGTATAATAGCTGTAATATGTCAGTTACAGAAAAGTAAGCCAGTTTTATATGTACCACTAGGTATTGTGAAGAATGTGGGGCTTAAATTTTTAAATAAAGAGCCAGGTTTTTAGACTGCCAGTCTTTGGGAGGCAGAGAATAAGGTTTTGACAGTAATTAAAGTTTTTGTTTATCTGTAGGATTCCCACGTAGTTACGGTGAATAAATATAATGAGCACAATGATGCAGTTTCTTTATCTGCTGCTTTATTTTTGGTTTCCTAACTTTTTTTCTTAATACTTTCTAGTTATTATCTGAAGACCAAAGAGGAGTTACGAGATGGGTGACTGGCTGGCTTGGTGGAGGAGCTGGGTCAAAGAGTGTCCCTAGTACACCTTTGAGGCCAACTCATCAGAGCGTTTTTAACAGTGTAAGAATTAATTGTGCATTCTCTATATTTGAGTGGAAAAAACGGGGCAATTGCAGATAAATGCTGATGTTTGGTTCATCAGTATATTGAGCTTCATTTACTGATGCTACTGTATCCTGCATTATTTGTTTGTTTTGTGCAGCTGCTTTGGCATAAGGGTTTTTTCTGCACTAAATAAATATGTAGGCATTGATGAAAATTATACAATACTAAGTGTTGGGCTAATACAGAAATTCAGTTACTGTTCCACTGGTTCCTGGGATCGCTGACTTCTTACAGTATGGACTTCATCTTGCAAACTGACAGTGTTGGAAATTAAATAAATGTGGGATTCTGGAATCCTGCAATACTCAGCAGTGTAGAAGATGATGACACTGTATTTTGATGACTGTGTTCCCATACGTCCTTTAAATTTCATTTGAAAAGCTTTCTCAGCTGCTGCAGCTAGTGCCTCTTACGTACAGCATATAAAGTTGATATTTTAAGGTTCCAAATGCTGTAAAGCAACAGTTCTCATAGCATGGTCCATGGGAGCAGTTAATCTATGGAACTCTCCGTTTTGCAGACCAGTAAATAATGCACTCCAGGATAGAGCACTGAGGGATTTGGCTTTTTGGATTAACTTTGAGTTTTTGCTCATTGAGCTGGAAAAGTATGTTGAGAATTGATTCCTGCAAATTATCTTGAAGTGTAGGGATTGGTTTTTGCCCACTAAAATAGTGCAGGCACTTAGGCCACCAGAGTATTTTGGTCTGATTAACTATGGACATAGAAGAAGAAAATTAAGGCTTTTGTATGTATAGTACAGGCTTTACTAAGCAAAATTTTATCTTGTGATGCTACTGACACCTTAATCATTCCATGCTTCCTTTATTCAAGACTTTTTGTCAAGTAAAGCAAGCAGTGGGTTTTAAGAGAAATATTTAAGTTTTATGTGTTTCTGGAGGAGTGATTTGCTTGAGCATGGACACAGGAAATACTACCATGTCAGTAACAGCATGGGATTCTTGAAACAGTTGGCTTAAATCAATAATGGAACTGTGGTGGAAGTATGTGTGTTATCTTTAGAGTTTATCAATTTCACATAAATACCACTTACTGAGACAAAAAAAATGTGTATTTTGAAAATAAATTTTATTGTCACTCACTAAGGACTACTTAGTACCGAGTACTTAGTAGCAAGTACCAGTACAAAATTCTTCGGAGGCTGTTGACAGCTTTTTGTTTTATGTACATATGTATTTTTAACTTACTTTTCAACAGAGCATCATTAAAATATAATAACTAGTAGCCTCTTGTAGTCTTTTTCAGAATTGTTTGTGAAATTCCTTGAAACGGAATCTTGCCCAAGCCTTCCTCCGCCCAAGCTCTCTGTTCATGATATGAAACCTTTAGGAGCAGCAGGAGCTGGTAAAACTAGCAGTACTCCACCCAACAGTCAAATGCAAGGTAAGAGTTGAAGGAAAATTTGAATCTTGACACAGAACATAAATAACTAAAGGTAGAATTTTCGAGGGGATTTCAATAATTCTGTGCTTCCTCACTTGTGAACTATGAACTTGATCCCCACCCCGCCCCCCAGTTTCCTACTTTCTCTTCTCTTTTTTTAATTCTTCCTCCATTCCTCCTTCCCACTACTTCTATACCCTGCTTCCAAAAATCTCAATACAGAAGATTAGAGGGACCAAATTCCCTTTGATATAGAAAGGCTTTAACAGCACCTGTTAAAGCCAAACAGATGCTGTGCAGACAACTCCACATGGTATATCAGTAAACCCAGTCCCCATTTTCAGCATCCCTGTTGATCAGCTTGGGTCTCGCTGAGTGAAGAATGCAAGCAATACCAACCTTGTAGTGCCTCTCTGGTTAGAACCTGGTCGCTCAGAGAGGACTGAAATAAAATCAGTTAAGTATATGGCCTGATATGAAATTTCTGTAAGCTGTGCATGAGTGTTAACTTTGATTTTTCTAAAGCAGAGAACAGTTATGCTTATATTATGCATGTTGAAATTAATGCACTTTTGTCTAAGTAATGTAAGATCCAAATCTTCAGTTTATCCAAATCTTCAGTTTAACTGATCCAGTTTGTACTTAATTTTTTTACATGCATTTAAGACTTCACCTTAATACAGTCCTGCTGATTTGCAGAAGCTTGCTTTGATTGAAACTTTTAACTGTAAACATAAAAAAAAAAAAAACCAACCCCAAAAACCTATGTATTATAGAGATCTACAGAGAAAGAGATACATGCTAAAAAACTCTTTCAGTTCACCTAAAGTAGCTGGATGTTACAAAGTGTAAATGTTTACTGTGAAATACCAATTTATCTCTGAAAGCAGTATTTATTTATTTTTTTAATAAACCTAAATTAAGTTTAATTTTCTTTTTACGCTTCTTCCTTTTAGTATAATAGTAATATAATAGGTAAAGTACCTATTTTACTTGGCAAAAAACCCAATTTCCTTGTCTGGAAGAACTAAATTCTTGGTTTCTTTTATCCATTCAGGAGCTAAATTGCTGGCTTGTAAAACTAGACACCCATTATATATATCCCTTTAATTGTTTGGGTGCTTTAAGTATTTTGTTCCTAGAAATAAACCATACGGTAGCAGTTTTTAAGTGCTGGACACAAATGTCAGTATAATATCCACACAGAAATGCATTTATGAGAATTAGGATGTTTACATGATGAAAGACCTTTTTTAAAACAAAAAAATCTGAGTAAAATCACCTATCCAAACAATTGGTATGGTATGGGAATGTCAGTTTAGTTTCTGCTCTACATCCTGAGGGAACCTTGTAGTGGCATGCACAATGGCCCTTATGCCTTTGCGTAGTGCTGGAGTCAACGTGACAAATATTTCATGTCTGACATTGCATGCATGAAGTGAACCTTGGCAAAGGGTGTTCATGTTGCCTGTCAGAGAGATATATAGATTTTTTTGGGGTAGCCTGAGCTGTTACTGAATTTCAGCTGCCAACAAGCACCAGTCTTGTAACTGGTGGCCTGAAGTGTAGACATAGGAATTGTTCAGCAAAAGAAGCAGTGACAGATTAAATCCAAGATGAGAGAAGATAATGAAAGTCTTTGACAGTCTACAGTCCATGGCAAGAAGATAGGATTTTCATGTTGCAGAAATAACAGGCAATTTTAGAACTTGTTTGTGAGCAATTGCTGTAAAATTGGGTAGACTTATGAATGCTTTCTAACGAAGTGTTTTTGTTGTTGGGTTTTGTTTGGGGTTTTTTTTGTTGGGTTTTTTTGTTTGGGTGGTTTTTTGTTGTTGTTGTTTTTTTTTTTTACATTTCAGATTCTGCAGTCTCAGGAATGAGCAGAAGACCAGATACAAATCCATTTTTAGCACCTCGATCTGCAGCAGTGCCTCTCATAACACCGGCTAGTAGTTCTGGACATCTGCTTATGAAACCTATTTCTGATGCATTGCCTACTTTTACACCGCTGCCAGTGTCCCCTGATGCCAGTGCTGGTGCTGTACTAAAAGACCTCCTCAAACAATAGATGATCTTGGATCAATATGATGATAGTAGCACTTTAAGGAAAATGAAAACACTATGCTGTATATAACTTACCACATTGAGGCCTTCTGTAAAAAGTCATTTACATTTTGCAATTGTACCTTGCTTTTCTTTTAATTATGAACTAACCAGTGCTTTGGAAATTCTAATGGTGGCATGAATAACTGCCACCAGTTATAGCAGGCATTCATTTTGGGTGTGGGTTAAATCTTAAACTGAGAAAAAAATATATCTTGTTGCTAGATTGCCACAAGACAAATAGAAGGATTTTTAAACTTTAGTTATACTCTGAGTTGTTTCATTTATGCATGGACAGTGTTAGCTCTTTGGTGTAGAGATCTGTTTTTCCATTAAAATGATCTGCTGTTGGCAGTGGGCCTTCAAGAACCAGAATTAAAAAACAAACAAACAAACCAACCAAACAAACAAACAAAAAACCAAACCCAAAAAAACCTCAGGAAAAATCTCCAGCCAAAATTGATCTTAGTTGAGGTGTTCAATTAACGACGCAAACTCCAAAGAATAAGACAGTGAGCATATGGGAGTGTGATTATTGAGCAGTTGCAGTCTTCCTACACGCAACTGATGACATTTACTCATGTACACTAGGACATGTATCTCTTATTTACAGGATTGCTCACATTTGGAGGCAATTTGAGGCACGTTAATCTCTTCTCTGCACAATGATTTGATTCCCTCCCCCCCACAGACTAATGGCTGCTTTCAGTAGTCAAGTCCATCAGCACTAAGGAGTTAACTGTGGGAGTGCTTAATTTTCTAGAGGTGTCCGTGTGATGAAGGGTGGGTAATATAGCAAAAGATAGGTTCACATATATAAAGACACTGTACTCTAATGGTCTAAGATGTATATTTGAGAGACTCTTTATCTTGCAGGATTTTGTAGATCCAAATACAGGCTTAAAGCTTGAACAACACATGTATAGAATTTAAAGGGAAGAAGATACATACTTATCTCAAATGTGTAAATAGGTCTTTGTAAGACCAAGGCCAAAGTCAATTATTGTGTAAATTTTGCTGTGATAACTTGTACACTTTGTTTGGCAGGTAAAGAATGAAGTTGCATACTAAAGGATAAAAGTCCTCTTGCAAAAGTCATCTTCATAGTGAATCTGAGATAAAATATCTTCAGTTTAAAATGTGTAATTTCTAAATCTTTTTATATGCCATTCCTTGTTTAGTCAGTGTTAAGATAACTTGTGCAAGTTCTATATTAGAACTGTCAACCTTCTCATTTTCATTAAAATCCTGGATTAAATTGTTGTAAGAGTTATATTTAAATAAAATTAATTACTGAAACTTGTACAGAATCGACCAAAATAATGCAAGAAATCTTTGCATTTATTTATGTTGGGGTCAAATAGTGAATTTCTTTTGTTGCCTTGAAATCTAGCAAGGTTTTTTTTATTTACTGTATTTACCTGAAGAACTGCTTGAGTCCCTTTTCTCCAGTATTGAAATGGTTCATGGAAGACTTACGCAAATTTGGAAGTGGATTGACCATATTGAATTTTTATTTTCAATTTTTTACTCCATTATAGACAAGATAATTAATTTGGCAGTTTGATTTCTGAAAGGATAGCAGCCACACATAGTATACTGAAGTAAATTCTGCATTGCATAATAAATGTAGTGAGAATTTGAAATTACCTCGGCTGAGAACATTTCAGTGTGGTACTTCAAATGTACGTCTTCATTTAAACTGGACTGGAATAGGTACCTTTTTTTTCCTGTAACAAATATAAAGAAAACTGAAATCAGATGGCTTCTGTGCAGCCTCTCTTGTTCTTGCAGTCATGTCTCCTTAAGGATGTATAGCTGCTTCAGAATAAAATTGCCTTTTGGTGAGCCAAATCAGAAGGAAAAGTTTAGTTTTTTAAAATTACATGACTTATATATTGTAAATTACAAATTGACTCATGCTGCTCACTATCCTCTGAATATACTGACTGAGCAGAACTTAACTTTTTGGTACAAATTTTTTCTTTAATTGCATAGAACTTAATATGTACTTGTTTCTCTTCCAGGAAGCTTTATAAATGCCAATAAATAAAACGTGGAAAGACCATTTATTTCTGCATGCTATAAATGGAGCTGATTTACACAGTAAGCTATGAGTTTGAGGAGGGAAATCTAAAACCAAGCAAAGGTATTGAAGAACTTCAGAGTTCCTCATTAAGCTGATTTGGAGAGAAGAAAATCCTCTATAGGAGAGATATAAGAGGCTTCAGTCCTTAAGTCTAGGAGGTCTGTTGAACTGTGAAGAACATCCTCATGGCTCAGAGGTTTCTGTTCTAGGGCTTATTCCACAACTACATTGGTGGGTTTTGTTGCTTTGTTAGAAATCAAATGTGCACTGTGTTCCGGGCAGTACTTTCCCACTGAAAAGTGTAGAACAACTTCATTGCCTTGTTTCTGTCGTCTTTCTTAGACTGTTTCTCAGACTATTATAAACCTTCAAGATTTGTTTTCATTGAAAGATTAGCAGATATATTTTTTTCTCTAAGTTTTCGTCTGTGTTTACTTTGTGCTTGATAACTGTTTCATATATATTTACCTTACCAGTTTCCCACATGTAAGTATGTGACTCATATAGTCTATCCTGTTAATTGTGTGGGTTTTTCACACAGCAGCAGGGGAAAAAAAACCCCTCTGTGGAATTTATGAGCAGGTGCAGTAGTTGAAAATTTTCATTCTTCATTTAACCTGATTGTTCTCTTTCACCTTGCTTTTGCAAGGAGGAAAAAAAAAAAGAGTATGGTCCCCTCCTAGTTTTGGTCTAACAAGCTGTCAGTTATCTTTAGGGGTAGGGTAAGAGAATTCTAATAAGGAATTAATTTTGCAAACTTGATATAATGGGGAAAAATAAGAGTTAGGATTTTCTGTTCTCTTCTTTAGACTCTCTCATTTTTTGCTGTTCTTTGGTAATCTTGCATTCAATGCAAAGAGAAGGAAGTAACTGGTTGATATTCCTAATTTTTACTGTAAAAGAATGCACAGGTATTTTTTAATTAAACTCCTGCATTAAACCATTTAGTCACAGCCATATAATTTGTCACATTATAGTGACCAGTGTAGAATTTTTTTTTTACCAAATGTCAGTTCCCAGCCTGCATTTTATTATTGCTTATTATTCACGTTCTTGACCCATTTTGCATGATTAGTTACTAATAAGGTAGGCTACCTGGAATATACATAGCAGTGACTGATTGATAAAGCGGAAGAGACAGAATGGAGGATGCTTGCCTTGTAAGTATTGCACATTATCACATACCTCATGAAAGTGTTGCAATTTTAAGCCTTGATGTCTTCTTACTACCAGTTTTGATGACTTTATTGCCACATTATCATATAAAAGTTCAAGAATAATTTTCTCAACTCATTTAAGTAGACAGACTTGTAAACTTGATGCCACATCCTCACAGACACACTCCCAGTTTGGGAGTAGATTTGACTAGAATAAAATTAAATTCTTTTTTTGTCACCTACTTGAAGAAAAAATACAAACATTTGTTTAATATAGAGAAACATTAGTATACTTTGGAAATAGCAGGGATAGCAGCTTCATGCATTCTTTCAAACAGAGAGAAGTGTCTGATTTATCTAGACATTCGAACCAAAGTAGTCTTTGTGTCAATATACTTTTGTCGATGTTTAAAAAAAAACCATATAAAATACATATATGTATATATACACATATGGCAGTGGTCCCAATAAGGCTTGAGGAATTAAAAACATAGTATATATATTTGTTTTATTTTGGCTCTTTTTTTTTTTTCCTTCCAGTAGATATTTTGTTGCCTTGAGTAGTTGTCTTTCAGGTGAAAAGCTTCTAATTAGCTTTCTTAGAAAATAATATATATAATTACCAGCCTACAGGTTTTTTTATATTGTGTTGTGCCATTATATACTGCTGAATTTATTTGCAGCCCTGCAAACCTTAAATATGGAAACCAGTCTTCAATAAAAAATAAAGGAATAGACAGCTGCTGACATTTTATTTAAGGGAAAAAATAATTTGTACATGGCATGCTGTATACAGCGGTAGCAACACTGAGTCTTGGACTACTGTGTTTGTCTCAAGCTTACAGAAGAGTATGGCATTTTAAATTTCAGTATCTGAAAGAATCACCTATATAAGTCTGAAATACATTTTGTAGCAAGTAGTCGTTAAAGCATGTTATCAGCCTAAGTGTGCAAGGAATGTGCCTGTTGTTTGCTGGTTGTGTTAGATCTGTTGAAAGGCTAATTTGGACAAATTTATTCCAAATTGGGAGTTCAGCCATGCTGCTAAAACTCAAACGTTTTGCCAAACAGAAGAAAATTGTATCAAGTGATTAAAGGCTTGTTTTCCTCGTAGGAAGTAACAATTGGAAGATAACTATTAATTTTTTTCATACCTAAAAAGGGGCATTTATCATTCAGTAGGGGACCATATTAAGTAATTTGGGGTGATTCTGTGCCTTCATACTGAGCTTGTGGCATTGCTGGTTAAATCTGATTTCTTTTAAAATGTTCACAGATGTTGTACATCATCCTCGAGCACTGATAGTGAACTGATCTTTCTCTACTTTTGTGTTAAGATAGCCATTAAACAGCTTCTCACAGATGAGATTTTAAAACCAGTATTGCTTGCACTCAAGTTCTGGCAGTGTGTGCCAAACTGCCTTTGGAAAGGTTAACCTTTTTTGGTCCGTGATGGTCAGTTAATAAATATTACTGTGATTATCCACAGTAACACCAAAAATATTTCCCAGGCCTCTTGAGCAGACTGAAAACACCCCTTTTTCTCTATTTGTAGCCATTTTGATTTGAGTTCTTCACACAGTGGGTTGTTTGGTTTGGGGTTTGGTTTTTTTGATCATTCAGGAAATGTTATACCCAGCAAGAAAGTGCCCCTTTTTGTAAGTCTGCTTCTGCTGATTCTGTTTCATTCCTGTTACCACAGCAATATTTTCTTCCAGTGTCAATGTCCACTATTTAGATTTCCTCCTGTAACTATAAATTCTTGCATTTGTCATAGTACCACAGCTGGGATGGCTGTTGTGGTTGCCAAAGCTGAGTGTGTATGCTACTAGATCACCTAACTAGAGATAGGAATGTCTTTTAAATGTTTGCATGTAGTAATGGAGTGACATCTCAAATGGCTAGGAAAGAGGTGCAGATTCACACCAAGTCAAAAGTTCAAGGTAAAAAAAGAGGGGGGGTGGGACATCACAAATGGCACTCTCTTGCAGTATTTCTGTTGTCATTTATTAGGTTGACTAGAAAAATATGGCAGTCAAGAAAAACACGTGAGTGTAGTAGCATGGTGCAGAAGACTTGTTTTTGAGTTAAATGAGAATAAATTAATCTGATGATCAACATGTAAGTGTAGTAAGTTTAAATTTAACATTGATTACCCTGACAGATTCAAAACCGTTCATTACGTTCATAAGATGAAAGAATAATTCCTATTTTAAAGACACAGTGTCTGTTGGTAGGGATTGGAGCTTCGCCACATTTAAAAAAGGGTCAAACACAACATCATCTCAAGCTTGAAGGAACCTTGCCGAATACAAAAATGAGCAGACTTCACAGCTAAGGTTATGCCTTCAAGACCATTCAACCACATGCCGACTGAGCTGACCCCCAGGAACAGACAGCAGCCCAGATAATTGCATTTTCAGTGGGCAGTTTCTGGTCACCACGGTAGCAGCTGCACAAAGCTCTGTAGCAGTGTTCCATTTTACTAGAATTTTGCCCTAAATTGATAAAGGAAAAATTGGCTGCAGCTTCTTATTCAACAACAGAAGGTGTGGCCTGAGCTTGTTTCCTTATCTGAGATCATAGAGAAAGGATCCTTTGGATCCTTGTGTTTTGATTTATACTGGGAGAGACAACTTGCCATTTTCTTAAGTGACTGGCAGACTTTGGATCATATTGCACATAGCTAGCCTTTCTCAAACCATCAATCTGCTGTCAAATATTGGGAGTAAAAACATCTTGCCCTTTGAATTGTGTAGAAATGAGTGTAAACCTGTACAATCTCAGATTGTGGTTCTAATGCCCAGTCAGCTGAAGAGACCCAGGAAGGAAGCTTGTGTGTACGCAGGAGTCCTCAGTCATCTACTTCCAGCATAGTGTATTTTAAGTCCAGTTTTGCTTTGGCAAGACCCAGCCTATCTTGGGATTTACACCCCCTGCTCTGAAGGAACATCAACAGCAAATTCTCTTGGGTATTTTTATGGTTTAACTGGCAAGTGCATGCAGAGTCAGTGACAAAAGAGGAGTTAACACATGTTTTATGAAGGTGTGAAAACAAGTCAAACTGGGAAATGAGTGGGACAACAGATTTCCTGATTGAAGACATGTTAATGCACAATAGTGAAACCCAGCTGTAATGTTTGTACAGGGCATATATTTAAGCAGATCAATCACATACATCTTTTAGGGCCTGTGTGCTTATTGTGTGAGTTAAACTTTAACCTAGTCTGCTGAAAAAGAGATTGCGTGCGCCTCCTGCAAGTGGATGAGAAGATGGAATGCATTTGACAGCAGCCGCACTCCTTTACTGAAGTCTAAAATGTGCATCTGACAGTAGAAAATGAAGGTGAATTTTTTTCCAAAGAAAAGGGTGTTCTTCGCCACCAAGACTAGAAAATGTCTTTCTGATTTTACTTTGCCACTTGTGAGTATCCTGACAAAACCAAAAATGAATAATGTCATTTGGTGTGTGTGGTGTGAGAGTTGTCTTCCTACAACTTCCCACAACAGTAATAATAAAAAAAGAGGATTTCTTCTGTGTCTTGCATCAAAACCTTCTCGGCTTCACTTCTGTCAGTACATTTGCTCCTGCTGAAGTGCGTGAGACAGGCTGTGGTCTTCTGCTTGTCCCCAGAGAAATACAGCTGGAGACTCAATACTTGCTTTTTAACAACCCTGACAGTATGCCTCAGGCTTTGAGAAGACCGTTCTTGTTACGAGGAAAGCACTGTTGCAGTTTAGACTTGGTCCTTCACGTGGCTGCTGAACTTGCCAGCAGGACAGAGTTTTGCATGTGTACCAGGTAGGAATTGTATGAATGAATGAAAGAAATTGTATGCAGTGTTTGACAAGGAATAGACCAGAAATCATATTTCCCCAGGGCTCAATCTAGTTTTCAATGCTTGCAATTAACCATTTGTTTTAATGAACCATTTAAAAAGTATTTGTGGGAAAAGTGGAAAAATATTATAGTATTTGAGTTATGGTCAACTGTTGTTAGGGTTTTTTCAGTGATTTACAGAACAGAATTCAGAAGCCCTGTCATGTGGTATTTTAACAAGCGTTGACAGACTACAGATCAATGGTATCAGGGAAACAAACTCCTTATGCCTATTTTTGTGTTTGTTAACAAAGTGAGCAAGTCTGACCCTTGCTGTACCAACAACCTAGAATGTTGTTCTGTCTCCCTTAGTGTAAAGGAAAGCTAACTCTTCAGAGAGCTGTCTGGATACAGTTTGAATATCAACCGGTACCATCAAGATAAGGTTTTCATTTACAACATCAGGTGCTGCCTGTGTTCCCCCCGCCCCCGTGAATTTCAAGACGGTCATGCAAGATGGATTGAATTGCAACATGACCAGGTTTGGGGCACAGACCAAAGAGGTTTTACAGATTTGAGGCAGCTAGGAACCATTTCTTTTATGTCATGAAATAGTAACTATTAGCCATCACTGTAGTACAGCCACTTTGTATCTAATGTTTGCTGATAGAATAAGTAATAGTCCAAGGGGTCAGGGAAAAAAAAGCACATAAGACACTCAAAATGGTGTGTATTTTATAGTTTGGTAGCTTTCTGCAAAGGCTATTCTATCAGGCGAGCAAAGTCGGGTGATTGTTCTTGACCTAGTAAAAGCAGACTGGTGGTAGCTCCTGACTCCCCAGAATAGGAAGCACTGCTAAACACAACCCTCTGAGAACAGAAAGCCAAGAGTTATAATGCTTCAAATCTAAACTTTTTTAAATTAGGGAGTAGGGAGCTAAGGACATGCTAAGTTTTTGAGAATTTGACCTCAATGCTGCCCAGAGAGATGGAAGCCCATGTTAAGTTTGGCAGAGGCAACTGGATTTATACAACTAAATAAAGGTACCCTGATTTATACAACTTAGGCACCCTGAATCCGTGTGGTTCCTGAGCAGTAAGTATAGTATTATCACTAAAAATATATTTAGCCTAAGCAACAGAGTGGCAACTGGATGTAAACAGTGCAACAGTAAGAGGTAGTAGCAGTTCTGAGCAAGTAAGGGGAGCTGGGTAAGAATGTTAATTCCTGAATGGGAACATGCATAAAAGATGAGAGCTGCAAACATTACTTCTCAGGAGAGAAAGTAGTGACCGCGGGAGCGATCCTGAACACTTTCAGGTGCAGGTGTCTGAGAAACTGCATACAGGAAGGGAAATAAAGGATTCAGCATTCAGTTAGTCATCGGGGGAGCCAGCCATGTGAAATGTTGGTTGTAAAATTAAACTTTATGTAAAAAATATTTCCTTATCTCCAGCAGCAGTTTTCTTTATTGTTATAAGGTATTAAAGTACTTGAGTGATGCTTTTGTTTGTAATAAAAGGGTGTTTTCAGAATTACAAGCAAATCACTGAGTTGATTCTGGTTCATCCATATGTTTTGGTTTACATGCCATACCATGGATCCAACACTAAATTGTACCAGGAGTAAAAATATAGTAAAGAAAGTGGCTTGAATGGTAGACTGGAGCACTGAAAAATAGTCATCAAAACTGAAACTTTTTCTGGAAATAGAATTGGAAAATATTTAGACTGCACTTTGCTCTGTATGCTCAAGTAGTGGGTGCCAATAAAAATGAAGGCAAACAGAAGACTGCCTTATTTTTGACAATAGGAGCAGGGACAGATGTGTTTAACAGTTTTCAGCTAACTTAGAGGAGGCTTATAAAACTACAAAAAATCGAGGAGTACAGGATTCTAAAGAAAACGAATGAGTCATAACTAGGCTTGCCAGATCTGTCTGGATCCAAACCCAGACTCTGAATAGCGCCCTGTCTGCAGAGTACTCGGGCTTAAGGACCTACAGAGTGCCACCTGCAGGCAAAGACCTTGTAGGTGGTACCTCAGTCTCTACTGGACTCTTGACAGAACGATGACTGTGGTGTGCTGCCCAGAACCTGCCTACTTGGACTGGGGATTCAGGGAGCTCTCAGCACTCTGGCCGCGATTTTCTTCTCCTGAACTCAACCAGAGGCTCAAACTTCCTTGTACTGGTACTTTTAATAGTCAGATGCTTTGCAGGCAGCCTGAAGCCTGCACTACCCTGGCCAAATGTGACCAGTAAATCTAGTTCATGAAAGAAAAGATTTTCATTAGAAACTAAACTGGAATAGGGAAACATCATAAATCATTGCAAGTGATCAAAACCTGGAGGGCCAACCTTCCAGTTCTGGAGGTATAATTGAAACTCTGCTAAGAGGCCAAACTGAGACTGAATTGAGACTGTAGCTCACAGGAAGAAGGTTACGTGGACTTACCTTCTTGGGTCCTTCCCTCCTCCCTGCACCCGGTCTTCTAAAGGTATCTCAGCAGACCTCCTAATGGCATGTTCCAGTGCCAAGACTGCTGGAAGTCATAGCCACACCTAACTCATCTTCAGTGCCCATTCCCTGGTCCCTTTCTTGGGCTACCAAGGGTGGCTACAAAGGCTGTAGATGAAATCCTAGACTTGGAAAGAACCAGCAACTATTATATCCAAGTTCCCAAGGTTTTGCTGGGAAAAGTTAATGTTTGCTATTTACAGGTGCCAGTTAGGAGTTCGCTGGAGCCAGTTTCTGTTGTATGGAGCAACAGAGTAAATGTAAAAATAAATCCATATACCATGGATCAGAGCTCGTTCTTTGAGATATGTAGTTGTTAAGGCTAATCTTCAAGAAAAATCTATGCCTAAAGGATCAACACTAAGTCTCCTGTGCTGTGCTACTGATTTGTCTGATATATTGCATTTACTGTTCTGTATTTTATTAAGCATAATATGGAAACAATTAAATACGGTATGTATTGGGTACCTTCTGTTCTTCTAGCACTCAGGCAATTTTGTGAGAGGTTACACTTATGATAAATAATTCAGCTCTTACATACCTTCACATTTAATTCGGTAACAACACAATTTCTAAATGCCAAGTGAGTTCTGATGAATTGTTACTCTTCATCTTCTTGATTTGTTCTACAACCTTTTCTGCTGGCACTTCAGTTTTAGGCAGATACTCCCAAATAGGATCTTTTTTTTTGTTTTACTTTGTTCTTTTTTTTTTTTTTTTAAATTCCACTATGGGAACATCTTGAAGTTTCTGTAGCAAATGCAGATGAAGAAGAATCACTTAAATTTCTACTGTGATTTTATCTTTTCTAAGCAATGTTTTTATACCTTGTTCATCTGTTGGCTTTGCAGACTGTTTGGCAGTTTTCCTGCTCTTGGTGTGTCTGAAAAAGAATTTATTATTAGCTTTTATGCCTCTTATGATTTGTTTCTCTGACTTTCTTGGCCTGCTTTCCTGTTTTTAGATTTAACCTGTCAGAGTTTTTGTTCCTATTTTCTTCATCTGGCACAACTCCAGCTTCTTGAATTTTGCTCTGAAACCGTGGACAAAATGGGGACTGATTGCTTTATCAGGCTCCAGCTATGGGCTGTTAGCTGTGCAAGTGCCTCTGTTGGGAGAAGGGTCCAGTTCCACTGACTTCTTACATGGCTGCTTGAGGTTCTAGTTCCCCATAGCACCTGAATGGACTGGAGCCCCTGGGAACAGCCAGGCTGGTCTCTGCAGGGGGAACTCCCGGTACTGCTGAGCTCCTCATGCTGTGACAACCAGCACAAGTCAAAGCAAAGGCTGGCAGATTAAAAAAAAAAAAAAACAACAAAAAAAGAAACAATCTGTGCTGTAAACTGCATCCTTTTGCAAGACTGCATAAGCACTGCAGTGCATGTACAGCAGAACTAGCAAACAGGAGTACATCCCTGGCTAAGTGGAATTGCTGCCTATAGCATTCTGAATCGCTTCCTTATAGCAGCCCTCATTGCTGCAGAGCAGTGAATAATGAGTCTGAAAACAAAAAGACAACACACATCATTTTTATCACTCAGTTTCATAGCCAATTTATTTCCAAACAACATGGTTAACTTACAACACCCCAAAAGTAAACAGGTAAATTGTGAAATGGTGTAATCCCTGCTACAGGAATAAGTAAATTAAGTGTAGTAGTTTTTAAATTGAAGAAAAGTTTATAAATGTCTTTTGGAGTTAGGAAAGCAGTTGAGTACATACAAAACAGTCAAAATTATCCCTCTCCTCATACGGAAACTTTCTGCCAGTCCTATATTTGTCTCACATATAACCCTGGAAATCATAAGGTAAGGAAAAGATCCAAAAACGTGGGCATCTTTGCTGATTGTTTTACTGGAAAAAAGAAACCAGAAGTCTTTGCTTATATGTGCACCTGTAAGAGTGAAACATGTTTAGAAAGGGAATGATTTCCACCACTTGGAAAGAGAGAAGCTCTGGAAGAGAGGGCTGACGTCAAATATTTTTCTACTCTGGATTCATCAGCAGGGTTCTGGCAGGTGCCCTTACAAAAATAGTGCACATACTTGTGAATATTCAAACATCCCCGTTGAGAGATGGCATTTCCACAGACTTGTTTGGGCTTGCTCAGAACCTGAAGTGTTTTAATGGAAAATGCAGAATATGCTTGATGCTACAGAGGGTAATCTTTTGCTCTGGATAAAAACAAAGTGAATTGCCTAGGCAGACTAAAAGAAATATCAAAAAAAAAAAAAGGAAAAAAAAGAGAAAGGATGCGATGCTCAACTAAATCTGAAAAACAAACAAAAAAAAGAAAACACACCCAAAATGTAAATTGCATGTGATGGAAATAAAGTACCTGGGAGAGGAAGAAGCACAGGTGAAGCTGATGTTTTACTAGCACACATGCCCCAGCAGAGAGGGAATGTGGCCAGGTTAACTACAGTCTCCAGTCAGCTGCTCTAACGTGCTGCCTGATGCTGTTGTGCCAAATGTGCCCAGTGTGTGCAGTGTGGAGCACAAGTAAAGAATTTGAGAAACTGCAAAAGGCACTGCAGTCTTGAGGCATTTAAGCATAAAATAAATCAGTCCTGAATATTTCTAAGGGAGGTTTTATACATACTTCTGTCTCGTCATAATTGGAGACCAATGGTTTATGTATCCCAGGCACTTGCAAAGACTGAGTGTTGGCTTGCTCAAATAGTGAAACAGACTTTAGTCTTGGTCCAGAAGTATTAAGAGTTTTAGGTCTTTATTTATGGAAGGTCATTCTTTGCTGAAACTGGCCATAAAGGATTTACGCTTGTTAGTAAAGAGGGCTGGTAAACATCTTGTCACAAGATAAAAGAGCATTGTTTTCAACCACACTGTCTAGACCATTTGACAAAAATGCAGAGGAGAAAAGACCACAGCCTAGCTTATGTACATGTCAGTCTCATAAATAAACAAAAACAAAATAAAATGTCTGTGTAGTTTCAGGCAAAATATGAACTGCAGTTACCAGAGCTACACTGAAGGATGAGATTCAACAGAAAAAAAGTAAAAGTATTAACAGTGGCTGGGGCATCATGTTCTCGGATATTCATAACTCAAGGGGGAGCTGTGAGTTCTCAAAGAGATCTTTTGTCTTTAGTAACAGGATGATGTTCTGTACAATTTCTACAAGAAAATAGTTTTAAAAGCATAAATGCTGGTCATTTAAGGATTGAAAAAATCAAGGAGAATGTTGCATACTCTTGCAAATGAATAGTAATAAGGAAGGGACCTGCTGAGAGTTGTCACACACACCAAAAATGCTGTGAAAGACTTTCTTTTTCCTGTGAAAGTTATAAAAAGCTTTTAGTTTGTTTGCTTACCTTACTTTCATTGGGGGAAAAAAAATCCTGAACCATACTGAAGAATTCTTCCAAGAATATTCCTCTTTTTTGTCTCAGGTGGCCTTCCTAGAAAACACTACAGCTAAACAGGCAATTGTGAACATCAAACTTGATCTCACTAAAGGAGCTATACCTGGAGCAGTTTTGTCTAACAGCAGATGCAGTTCACTGGGCATAGGTTTAAGCTGTTTGGGTTTCAGTATGTACCTGCTAGATCCCACTGTTCCTCATTTGATGGGGTGATTAATATGTTTTCAAAGCAATAAAGTGGAGTCAGATACCAGTCCATGTTTAACGTTGTTACATTTCAGAATGGATCCAGTGGTGCCTGGATTTTCCACTGATTACTTTTTTTTCCTAAAAGAAAATGTGTTGTTAGAAACCAGTATTGGAGTGACCACAGACCTGTAAAGATAGTTACATCTATAAGATGTAGAGTTAGATAAGGTAAAACAAAAACTTTAAATGATGTGGTCCGTCTGGTAGGGTACTCTGAGAACACCTGCTACAACATTAAAGGGGCACTCTGCTTATTGTTCTTGGGAAGCAGTGGTATCATCAGCAGTATTGTCATCCCAAAGGAATGCATGCTTCAGACAGATGGGTGACATCCCCATACAGGACGGAAAGAAGGGATGCTCTATGGGCTCTTTTTTCCATGGATAGCTCACATAGGTGGTAACTGTACCATACTGAGACAACTGAGCCCCAGAGGACAGCAGCACAACAGGAACAGTTACACTTTCTTCTTCCTAACAATAGCAGTGTGACCTGCAAATCCACACAACACGACAAGACATCTCAGAGACTCTACGTACGCAGTATGTTTTAGTTAGCACTAGTGATGTTTTTAAAATTACATATTATGTTAATTTTCACTGTTAATTCCTGCTTGTGTTATGTTTGGCTAGGAAAGGAAAATATGTGTGGGGCTGTGCTTTTGAGCTTCTGGCCAGAGCCATCTGGAACAGGTTATTGCATCGTTCATGTTATGAGATGGCAACTACAATTCAGACACTGAATGAAGCGGACCTCAGCTGATTAGCATAAGGTAGTCCATATTTAAAAAAGGAGAGGGAAACCTCCCCAAACACTGAGAGTTTGCAATTGGGTTTCTGTCCTGGGAGGTGAAAGAAACAAGCCCTACTCTTTTTCAGGCAGAATTAGGGTTTCAGACCAAGTTTCCCTTGTGCTTAGTGCTATTCATGTGGCTATAGGGTGAGATGTGTGTAGTTCAAATCATTGTCTGTCATGTATTATATCAACTTGTGACAATACCAAAAGCTTGCTAACTTGGCAGTGTCCAAGAACACTTAGATCAATCTCCATAGTCAGGCAAAAACCCAACTTGTGAATCTCTTGGAGCTTAGGTACTATCAAAATGCAATTGTTCCTGCAAATGCCCAGCAGTTGTGCTCTAAAGTGTTTTGCAGGTTTTGCTGGTAGAAAATTTGGTTCTGTAATGTTTGGTAGGAGCAAAATGGTTGATCTAAAGCTTGGACATTGGCCCTTAAAGTGTCAGTTATTGGCAAAGTCCTTTAGTGAATTCAGGTCTGTATGGCTGTGTAAAAGGCAAGTCTAAGACTTGTCACTTTCAATGACTTTGGGCTTGCACACCTATCACCATACAGATCTGCGTGATTTGACTCTGCTCCCGCAATATGACAATGTCCCTGAGAATGTTCAGAGAGGGTGAACTTTAAAAAATGACAAGACCATCTAAGAAGGGTGTTTGGCAGGCACAGTTCTGGGGAAGTGTAAGTGTAATTTCAGATAGAATTAAAAAAGGAGATGAAGTGTTGTAAAAGTTAGTAGATGAGGACGTTTTTTTGTGCAGCAGACTTTTTGTTCAGGAGTGCTGAGTGTAGTTAACTCTTATTGAGTTCCCTGACCTAAATACATCTCTTGTCTTAGCACTCAGAAGCTGTTAGAGTATGTTCTCTGGTGCTGCGGGTCCCTGTTAAGCAAGTGTTCTGCACTGCCTGCAGGCACATGGCGTAATTCATACATTCAGTCGTCTCATCCAAGGGGAGTAGAGTTAAGGTTACACGACATAGCTTGTGCCCCTTATGATTATATATTACACAATCTTAAAAATCCAAGGCTCAAACATAATTAGATCTATAGTTTCAACCCCAGCTATGCACAGAGCAAACTTGTAAGACCATACTCAACCAGTTAACAGAGCCTCATTCTATACTGTGAACTGTTCTGCACCTCTTCATGAAGACAAAGAA
The DNA here is from genome assembly GCA_031468815.1 of Morus bassanus. Lineage (NCBI taxonomy): Eukaryota > Metazoa > Chordata > Aves > Suliformes > Sulidae > Morus > Morus bassanus. Next base: position 19,013,367 of record CM062572.1, read on the forward strand.
AACATCAAGGTAATCTAAATAAACTAGTGGATTTTATAACATGGCGGGATAGTTGAGGCATTGAAGTGAGTACTACTAGACCTGAAATTTAGCCACCATCCTAAGCTTAAATAGTGAAGGTGTCAGCAGATGGTGTTGAAAGATATGTTGAATTATCCATGTTTTTCTAGGGTGAACAAAAGAGTTTTTGTGTACCACAAACATCTTTCTTTATGCAGCTTCACATCAAAAAGAGAGTTGTGAGAAGAGTGTGGCTGCATCTTATTATTTTGTGGTTGACGGTAGTTACAGAAAGGTGCTGCAGAAATTCCATTTAGCCATAACATCAAATACTATTTATTTTCCAAAATTACTTAATTTTTCTATTAAATTAATTTAAATTTTCCAAATGTAGGAAAAAAAGTCACCATGCTGTAAACTAGCCCAAGTTGTGGTTTGGTGCACTTTTTAGACTCTGTTTTTTATCCACTCCAGCTGTAAGATGGAGACAGGAAAAATCAAAACATCTGTACAGTATTCCTTCTTAAAGGAGCCCCTTAGGTGGTCGGGTCTGGATTCACCTCCCGTCTCCAGCACTGGAGCACCTCTGTCAGTTGGCTGAGGAATCAGAACTCTTTAGTCTGAGGCAATTCTTTGGGACCAGGTTGGTGCTGTGCTCGTATGGTGATTCTGGCACATGTACAATGATTTTACCACGTGATGGTGAGAAAATTTCAGTGGGTCAGTAAGCGAACTATCAGCAAGTATATGAAGCAAGCTCTTCATCCACACAAACGGATGTTCAGAGCATCTGATTTGCTGTAGAGCTGTTTCTCATAGTTTCAGTAGATCTTCACACACCTAACGTACAGTAAGCACTGCTACTTTTAGACTTAGCTCTCCAGATCACTGAGTGTATTGAGAAAAACTGGACTTGGGGCATTACAAGAATACTCACTGTTAACCTTCTGCCACAGTGAAAATTTGCCCAGTCTTTGCTTTCTATCACTTGCCTGTTTTCTGACCCATGACAAAACTTTCCTCTAATAACAAGCCCAGCAAGCTTCTTCAGAAGTCCCTTGTGTGAGTTTTTGTTAAGCTTTGGGAAATCTATTTAAAATAAGTTAATTGGTTCTTGTTTATCTGCAAATGTATTGACACTATCTGAATAATTCTAGGGGAGTGTTTAATTTTCCATGCGATGCAAGTGATGTAAGCAAGTCACTGAGAGACAAACTGTCAGAAATGGCACTGAGCATCCGGTGCTGTCATTTTTAAAAAGTAATTTGGACAATTACAGCCAGTTAGTGAGGTATAGAGGTCTTGCACTTCCCATTGGCACCAATATGATTTGTGGGTGCTCAGCAACCCTGAAGCAGCTCAGTTGTTGTATCTCAAGCTGGGTATCCATGCTTAGAGTCCAGTTTTATGAATATCTGTTATAACAACTCTGTTTCTCTGTTTCTCAATCTGTTACAGAAAGAAGTATGATAGATTTTTATCTTGTTGGACATTTCACGTTCCTTAGGAATAAAGGATTTCCTCAAATGGAAGACTCAACAGAAATTGAAAGTATTCATTTAATGTCTATGTCTGTATTTAATTTTGGTGTTCGTCTTTGGATCTAGCATAATCTCTGCAGCATCTGATTGCTTACCTCTCACATCTCGTAAATGTTCTGCTTGACCTACTAAAGCTCTGCCTGCGGCAAAGCTGCAAACACCTGAAAAAGTATTTTATTTCCTTCCTCTTCAATCATAACTGGAGATCTGCAAGTTACGTCTTTCCTGAGAAATATTTCATTTTACAAACTGCTCCCTTAAGCACGGGGTCAGTTTAAAAAGGGCCAGTGTTTGTAGACAAGCCATTTGTTTTCCTTTGAGCATTTAATTTGTTTATTCCTGTTTTCAAATAATCCCCAAGCAATATAGTTCCTGTAGCTGCGATCGTCATGAATTCAAGTTATTCACCTCCCAGAGGGTCAGACCTTTCATCAGTATGCCATTGGCACGAAGCAGCAAGTGTTGCATATTCATTGTCCAAGACACCGGCTAGAGGGCCTCCAAAAAGCCTGACTTTTTTTTGTTCTCAGAGCAAGGAAAACAATCCCTTCCCTTCTCAAGTCCCTTGATAAGGGTTTCTGTCCAATAACGGTGCTCTCTGCTCTGAGGCACATTTAACTGTGAAGTTTGCAGCAGGAGAGGCTTTCCTTCAAGCTGTTAGTGTTTTATCCTGGCAGGCTCCTCGAGGTTGTTGTGAGGAGTCTAGCCAGTTGGTGAGCTTTGTAATCTAAACCAGCTGTCCCAGGCTGAGGCCCCCATTTGCATTGTTTAACATACTTAGAAAATGAAGTGTTCATTTTTAACATTCCTCCTCCAATTGGTTTAATGCTGAATTACAGAAGAGAACTAAGCAAAACCAGGTGCTTTCTCTGTATTCTCTCCAGTGTCTGAGGAGGTACAGACGGCTCCCGATCTTCTCCATTACTTGCTATTTCATTCTTTGGACTATAAATGACTGAGGAACTGAAGTGCTAGCAGAGGGTAATGTTTGGAAAAACTTTCTAGTTATTCATCAGCACAGACTCTGGGTTTTTTTCCACCTTTCCCCAACGGTTTTGGACATGCAAGGATTAAAAAGGTAAGTGGCATGCATGAAACATCTTTATTTATTGAAGGGAAACCTACTTGTGGAAAATATCTGTGGCAGGGATTTCGTATGCCAATCCACTTGCTAAAGCCATTTGCAAAGAGACGGGATCTCAGTGGTCAGAGGTGGGGAAAGATCTGTCTGTTATTAAAGCTGTGGTGTCTCTGACGAGTTCTTTCTTGATCTGTGCTTATACTCTGTGCTTTAGGAACCCTGGCATCCGCAGGAGTGCTGAATTGCGGCAGCAAACGATCCCACTAGCTACAGTGATTGATTTGAAGCTAATTAGTTACTATTGCAGAAGTTAATTACTAGTTTAAAATATTTTGCCTGCTGGGCAAGCTACTGTAACCAGCTGAATGTAGTGTTGATAGGTTGTGCTGCATGTCTGTTTATAATTCTTGACGGGATTTGAGATCTAAAGTAACAAGCAAATTGAGATGGTGGTTGCAGGCAGAACACTTATGAGGCAGTAAGGTCACCCCCCCATCAAGAGGAAAGAATATATCATCTTGTAACAATGGAAACTAAAGACTGTCTAGAAACGTTTGAGTTTTGTCTGACAAGTTTTATAGGGGATTTTGTTAGTGTGCACTTCTCTGCAATAGTGTAGAGTGTAGCCCAGTTGCTAGGTATGTTAACATTCAGCTATAACCTGTTGTATTTCCTTCTAGTGCTGTTCTTGCTATATGCAAAGTGAGTACACAGTCTTTATACCAGTGCATGCTTTAAAATATCTTCAAAAAGATTTGAGAAATCAATAAATGAAGTGTGAACCTAAATGGATAACATTTGTATTTTGAATGTTTTGCATCCGACTCTAAGGAAAAGTTTGTGCAGAATTTGCCTTTCCTTGTCACTCAAAAGCTGCCAACAAGCACGATCTGGCTCTGCAGCACTATGAACAACCATCTTAGGGTTTATGTTTACTTTTCAGAGCTTGCGCCTGTCTCCTCATTTAAAACAAATTTGTTCAAATGTCTTGGTCACTGTTTGTGTGTGGTTTTGTCTGATGCATTTGTAGGTCTTTTTTCAGCAGCTCAGTTTGCACTGGAAATCAGAGACAGCTCTAAGAGAGAAAGTTGGCAGCTCGCTTGGGTAGCAGAACTAGGGCTACCTAAAATATCCCTTGCTTCCTATACTGGTTTTGTGGGAATGTATTGTATACAATTGCCATTCAGAACTAGAATCCAAGATAAGCAAGATGTAGGTCTAATTGTATTGAGAAGAAATTTTATATAAGGCAGTGGCAAAGCACTGAAATCCATAGTACACGGAAAAAAATAATTTCTTACTGTCCTTTCCTGGTTTTCTGTCTGTTAGTAAATACTTGGGGGTGGGAGCTTAATTGACCAGAATTTTCATGCTTCAGGTAAGGAGTTCCAAATACAGCCACAGAGCTCTGTTAGCGAGGGATCCTCTTCTTTTAGTTGCAATGACGAGACCCAGTAGGTCCCACTAGATCCTAAGGTGATATAACTGGGGAAGGCTCCATTGAAGATAGCAACTTCTAGTAGCTGATGACCTGGCACAGTGTTTCTACTTGCAGAGCAATGTATTACTCAAGACTGAGTAAAGGGACAGAATCTGGCCCTAAGAAAATGGATTAATCTCAAATATAGTCTCCTGGGGATGAAATGCGGTTTAGCGGTTAAAGCAACTGGCTTGGATTCAGGACCTCCTGCATGATATGTCTGCAGCCCTGCCAATGCGTTGCACTGTGAGCTTAGCCAGGGCCTGTGCTCTGGTTTACCCATCTGTAAAATGTGCATAATGTACAAGAAAAACTTTGATATTTTCAAAAGAAAGGTGTCAGAGAGGGGCAAAAATACTTTATTGGCTATTATGCACTTGTTCATACGAGCAGCTGCTGCATGGGGTATCATAAAAAATAGATTAGTTAATAGACATGTTCCATCTGATTCTGATCCCAGTTGCATAAAACCATAGTAAAATTAGTGACTCTGAGATCTGAATCTGGCCCACAGTTTTATTAGTCCCTCTCCAGAGGCCAAATTCATGTTAGCAAATCTCTGTGGAATACACTGAATTGTCACTAGAAATTAATTTGTCCATGTGTATTTAATTCTATATAATGAGCCTGGATATCAGAAGGTTTTCAGCCTATTTTCTATGCACATTACAGGATACTGACTGCTTTCACACTGGCCGTCTGCCTTTCAAGCCCTGGAAAAGCACAGGTGAGAGGTGCACACAGAGATCTATATACTGTTTTATACTGAAGCGCTATATGGCATGAGACTTAACTGGCTAGCAGGTGAATAGGAAGCTCTGTGGTCTGGGGTTTACATGAAGAGGAAGCTGTGTGGTCTAAGGGTTTAAAGGGGAGAACTTGGAGCCAGCAGGATTCTGGAGTTGAACATGGACTGAGCTTATTGACTCATCCTTGCCAGCTCAGCAAAATATCCCTGTAGAAACCTGGACCTCACTGAAAACCTGATTCTGCTTCTGAACGGAACACGTTTATTATTACTATTATTTCCGGAAAAGGAAATAAGAAAAGCCATCCCACGAGAGCAGGGAGAGCTCAGTTCTGTGGTAGGGAACACCTACATTTGGAAAACTTATTCATATAAGTAGGTATTTTCTGTGTATAGCAAGATCTTGTCTTAAGACTGTTTAATTTTGGACTGTGGTCCTGAATGACTGCATCCTAGTTTTCATTTTAATTTACGCCTGAAACCATTTTTGTTCAAGAGGCAGGGCTTTTGAGGGTGGATGGAAGTAAAGCAGTCCAGTTCTTGAAATAGCAGAAGCATTAGTTCTTTGTGTTCTTGGGCTCCAAGTGGACTTTAAATTAGGAAAAACAGTTCCCAAAGGCATGTTAAGTTTGAATTCCTAGTTGATAATCCAGATATGTTCAGTGTCCAGAGCTGTGTTTCTAAATATCTTTGTGAAAAGGCTCTGAAATGTAGTTGGTTCTTTTCTATTACATTGAAAATTTCCTGCACATGGCATGCTTATTGATAGTTTTGTGAACATTGGATCTATATGGGAAATGCTTTTCATTCCTCTGGAGAATTTTTGAGATTTTTATAATTTAAAAAATATTGTTTCCATTTCTATTTTTCTAAAAACACTTTGTACCGTAAATTGATTTTGAAGTCCAAGCAAAAAGCAACTTGAAACCAAGATGATTGCAACAAATTCTTTCTGAAGATATCAAAACTGGTCACTTCAACAGTATTGGAATCAATCTTTTCTAGAATGAAGTTCTAGGAAGCTGTTGAATCCAGTTCTGCAGTAGTTTCAGTATTTCTGAATCATCGTTTACTGTCCAAAAGAAAATAGTTTTGTTAAAAACTGTCTTAACTTTTCATGCAAACATAGGTGTAGTGTACATGCCACAGCACAGAAAAAAGAACAAAAAGTAGAGTACGCACATTCTTTAAAACCTGAGGCTGACTTTACATTCTCCCATCAGAATATCTTGGCTTTCCACAGCATCCAAAACATCTTGGAACGCCAAAATAAATGAAAGCAGAATTCCTTCATAGTTGTTTGACTCTTCCAGTAGTGGTTTTGTGTACTCATGTGTGCAAGTGGCAGGTGCAGTCCTAATAGTGCCATGTGTTTCATTTCATGCCCCCTCCCTAGTTCCTGCAATGGCCTGCTTCCATGGACATACCCATCTTATCCCTTGTTTCCCATCTACAACATACTACTTTTCCAAACATGAATCAAGTACTTTACTCTTTTGCTGTTTTGTTCCACGAAGTCCAAAAATAAGTGTCTTTACCATTTAAGAACAAAAAAAAGGAAGAATCTTGAACATGCTCCATCCCTCTGCCCTCTGGTTACTTCAGTGGTTCCTGTTTTCTGGATATCTCTTGCTTACATTCCTTAGTATAACCTACTAACTGGCAGGATCTTGTGCTTGTGAAAACTGCTTGGCCCATTGCTAAATAGCTGGAGGCCCAGTCAAAAACTAGGGAGAGCAGGGAATCATTTAATTGGCTTTGACACAATCATCATCGGGATTGTCACTGTTTTAGAACTGCTGAAGGTCACTGATGAGGTGCTGAAGACTCTGGGTTGCAGCCCTGATAAAGACCAGCACCATAGGATAGGAAGGAACAAGTAACCTTGCAGGCCTAGAACATGTCTTGTGAAGATTTATCCTCTAAAAACCAAAAGGTTTGGTGTAAAGTAAAAACCTCACTTTTATTAAGCGTGTTATGTTTTAACCATGGCTTCAATTCAGTCAGATGGCTAACATGTTGAGGCATATGTACTGAATTGTCTATATGTGGCGTTTTAGAGCCTGTTAGAGAAGTAAGCTAGTACCTTTTAACTGTGTCTCCCTGTTCAGGCAAAAACAAGATCCCAAAATGGAAGGATGTACTTTGTTAACAACTGGTATGGAGCCCGTTGCACATTAGGTGTTGGTTACCCCGGGGAGATGAACAGCCTGACACTGTCACCACCTGAGAGAACTACCCTCTGAGTTAAGGGGCTGGCACATGTGCTGAGGTCTCAGGTTCATGCCTTGCTGACCGTCCTCTGGGGCAGGGACTTTATTTTGGTGTACTATATAGTGCTGAATGATTGTACTAAGCAAAATAATCCAGATGAGCATTTGACTCTGCAACTGTCTCATTTCACAGTCACTGACTGTCCTTTGTTTTCTCATTTTAGCAACAATGTACTAATGGGTTTGACCTGGACCGTGCCTCTGGGCAGTGCTTAGGTAGGACTTTAATTAAATCAATACATTTAAATTGGGGTTCAGAAATCCTGACTTTATTGAGTTAATATTGTGCTGCTGTTAGTATGTTTTAGTTGAAATTCTTGCTGTGTGACAATTATGTGTGTTTGTGTATACATATATACAAAAATACTTGTGTGTGTATATATATATAAATGTGAGTGTGTTTACATAGCACAAGTATATACCGATCTTTGATGTTGAGATACTAATTGGCCGTCAGTGCTTCTCAGATAGCTGTGATGCATTGAGATGAGTTTGGGAGCTCAGTCTAGTTGCCAAATGACAAGGGTTGTTTACCCTCCTCTCTCTCCTCCAGACTGTTTACTATCTGTGTTGGCAGCCTCCACCTGGAGGCTCGGATAAAGTCTACCACTGCTCAGGGTCGAAACTCCAAGTAAATTTTTGAGGCGATATAGGGAAACACACACTTTGCCCTATAGCACCTTTTTATCAATGGGATTCAGTCTCCAGGGCAGCATCTTCCGTGTGCATTAAAGTCACTCAAACAGTAAGGGAAAAAGCAGTAACAGACTGCTTACCCCCTCATAGCAACCTACTGCTTCTGTGCTCCGAAAACCAAGCAAATGCTCAGTTTGGCTAAACCATTTGTATATTTCTAAATTTAATTCAGCAACGATCTCAATCAGAGCAAGAAAGAGGCCTAAACCACGTCCCTAGATCTGAACATCCCTGACTTTTTCTGTGGGAGGGAGCTTGGGAGTTCCAAATCAGGATCCAAGTTTCACAGCTGGGCAAACCAAACCACCAGTGTTTGAAATCCTGATCTGCATGTTGTGGTTTGGACAGACCCTCTAGCAGGAACAGGCAGTAGCATGCTGTAGCCATCTGTAAATCAGTGTTTAAACCGAACATTTATAGAATAACAAAGCAGGTTTTCCCCTCTCCCTCTGTCTTCTAATAGTGAAGTAAAACCAGTAGAACACAGGATATGTTGACTATATGGGATGTTTCCTGTTTTAGTATGATCTAACTTCAAAGTGAGGCTCCACAAGGAAGGATTAGCTTTTCCGCTCAAAGAGAGTATCATATTTTTTAGCAAAGTCTTGAGAAAAACATGTTAACTATTTTTTGATAGGTCCCATTAAGAAGCAATCACTCATTTAACTTTTGCAATTTCCTTCCAGATATTGATGAATGTCGGACTATTCCTGAGGCCTGCAGAGGAGATATGGTGTGTGTCAACCAGAATGGTGGCTATTTATGCGTACCCCGAACAAACCCAGTGTATCGGTCACCATATCTGAATCCTTATTCAAATATTTATCCACCGCCCCCAGCACCAGGCCCCGTTCCTAACTACCCTACTGTTACAAGACCTCTGATCTGTCGATTTGGTTACCAGCTGGATGAAAACAATCAGTGTGCTGGTAAGTAGTAGAAATCTTTATTCTCTATTTTTATTTATATTAAAATTTTTCTGACATTGGAGAAACAATTGTCCTGCAATTGTCCTTTAGTTATTGTACCACTCAAGCCCAGTCTTTTGAAGTTCAGCTAGTTTTTTTTAAGGATGTGAGCTCTACCTTTCACATAGTCATTATTCAGTGCAAGCTAAGATATGATTTAGTCCTATTATTTAATCAGGAAACCCACTTTTATGAGAGAAGTAATGCTTTTATGAGATAAAAACCCATCTGATGGCAGAAGATTTGTCAGTGCATCAAAGGCATGCCTTTTATATTTATGATTCTGTCCTTGAGAGAGATGACAGACGGCCCTCCATTTGAAGCATTAGATGGGGACTGAGGAAACCTTGATTCAGTTCTTGGCAGCATGTGACCTTGTTCAGATTTCTGGACCTCAGTCAGATTTCTGGACCTCGGTCTTTTGCCTTTAAATGGTGTAAATAAGAATTGCTTCCTCCCATGCTTGGCATTCTTCACTTAGACTGTGAGTCCTTTGGAGCACCTACACTGCTTATTTAGAGGGTGGTACACAGCTGTTAGCTCTACCATTGCTTTAATGACTATAGACTTCAGCTGAGACTGGAACTCCCTTGTTCCAGGCACCAGCAATCACACAGGGAAAGAATCATTGCCCCAGCAGAGCATTGACATTGTCTTAGCACCTTGATATTCCCCAATATCCAATACAAAAAACAAATAACCCTATGAAAAATTTCTTGTGTTGGTAGTTTTTCTACTTTTGCATCTTTTGCTAGATTCTCATTCCACTTACTCCATTTTATACTGTGTTACTCAAATTTCAGGGAGATTTAGATTATAACCCTTTGGTTTGCTTGCTTTTGATAATGTCATGTTGCAGAGGAATGGACAGAAAATTTCTGAACTAAATTAAAGTAAATTCTACTAGCCAAAATATTTATTTTGATGCCAAACTTGGAATCAAGAGATCAGGATCAAACTGATCATTGGCAGCTGCTCAGGGTAAATGCTGGAGATATAGCCCACAGGTCTACCACAAAGTTAATCTATAACCACTACTTATTTCTGTGTCTCAGTTGTCCTAATGGTAAAGTGAGTTTTTTATCTGTTGTTATTGTATGTAGCTAATTGTCTGAAGGTTTTTATCAATATCTTTTTTTACATAGGACTGGTCTATGACAAGAAAAAACCCAAACTACAGAAGATAGGAGCTTTCAATAGAGAATTTTGCCTGTCTGTAGACTAAGGAACTGCATTAAAAAGTCAGAACATTTCTTTTTTGAATGCTGCTGCAGAACAACATAAGAGCTAAAACTGACTTGTCTTTTGGGCTGATTCTGCCCTATTGGCTGAAGTTTCTGGCAGGACTTGGTTTCAGATTATGTACTGTTTGCTTCCCTAGTGGGGAGACCATGATGCTTCATGGGAGCTGTGAGAGTCTAGATTTAAATTCAGCTACTTTGGGGCACATTTTTCTGTATTTGAATCATTGCTGTCAGTATGTTCCAAGGTGGGGAAAATGTATTTTCTAACCAGCGCTAGCAGTAATACCTACTGGAAAATTAAAAAAGCTGTTTTTTTTAATGAGGAGTTTTGAAATTCTGGGATAACTGATGAGTTTGCTGTAAAAATAAGCACGTATACTATCCAGGCCTTTGAAAAATTGCAACTAGTCCTTCTGATCTCAGCAAATTGATCAACCTCAGTTATTTTATCTACTGATTTGTAGGCTTCCAGGAGTGTTTTTGTTTTGTTAACTTTGATGTAGATGAATCAGGAAATGGGGCAGGTAGTGGAAAAGAAGTGCTGAAATCAAAGGGGAAATAATAAAAACCTTATATTTTACTCTCTCTGGTCTGATGCATGCAAACCATACTAATCAAAACAGGTGGATTATGGAAACTTTAATATTGGACCCTCGAGCCTGCAAAGGGCATATATGTTCCTATCCACGCTGGCAGAAATGCAAGGACTAATGTTGTCTTTAGTCAGGTCTGTTCACTTCTGTCACTTTAACTTTCAAATATGGGAATTTAATTTTGAGGAAAAGTTTTGTGAATAGAGACATTAACAAAAATAGATGGGAAAGGACCGACTGCCATTTGAGTACCACAGTTAGCTGGAAATAGTTTTTGAAAGTCTACATCAGGTTTGAATTTGGGCAGATGATGGATCATATTTGTGTTAGAGGAAGAAAAACAAAACTTAAAGAAAACAAGACCTGTCAGAGTGAAGGGGTCTTTGCTGGGGTTAGATTTCATTTTTCTTTGAGTAAAATCCTCTGGAGACATTCACTGTCTTGATGCAGTATTCATTTTTGTATTTGTGTGCCCTAGAATGGAAAGTGTGAGCACCAGGGGAAGTGGTATGAGTACATGTCTCACTGTAGTGGTGGTAGGAAGGACTGATCCCTTCTTTCCAGGACTTCTGGTGCAGTTAACAGGGGCGATCTGCAGCCTTGTGCTTGAAGGCCTGGGAGATGAGGTGCCAGGGAACCTTGACAGGGTCCTCAGAAACCAGGACAATTTCACTCAGGTCTTTAAAGAAAGTCTGAATCACATGAGTCGTGGCTCCATCTTATTATAAGTTAATTATAAGCATTGCATCATGTTAATAGTATTTCAATTGCTCTGTGTTTCCCTGCTTGTTAGCATTCAGTATGCTCTTAGGATTCAAAGCCCTTCAGGGGTTAATTTTGTGGTGGAATGGTTGAAAAGAGTAAACTGGAAGCTATTTTGCCCAGTAGCTGAGCCACTATATAACTTACAGGTTTGTTATGTTGGTGTTCTGGCACCACCTTTGAGCACCTTCTTTCCAAATAAAATTAGTCACAGGTATTTCCATTAGAGATGATGAGACTTTTTGCTGTTGACTTCAGGGGAACCAGAGCTATTCTAATGCCAATGTTTCTGAGAAATCTCCAATTTTTAACAGAGTACACATTTTTGTCTGGTCAGATATGGAGTTACAGGTCTGGGCCACATTTTCTATAGCTAGGCCAACAGAAATCTTTACTTTCTCTTTGAATTCCAGTCAAAACAGCTTATTAAACACAGGAACCTTCCCTGAGAGATTTGCAGCCTCGGCTTTGAAGCGCTGAGCTTGTTCAAGAGACTTCCAAAGTGAAACAGGATAAAAATTTGGTCTGAAAGCTGTATAAGACTTAACAAGCTCTTTTTTCTTTTTTTTTTTAATCCCCTGCTTTGCTAGAGCTGACAGAAACTTTGGAAGGCTGTGAGAGGGTCGCTCTGTCCCAGCCTGGCATCTGGCCTGCCTCCCAAGGCTCCACGTTCCCTGGCTCTCAGAGGAATGTGCACCCCGGGATGTTCAAATAACATTCCCCTTTGTGGGGGCTGATACATTCCAACACAGCAATAAAAGAAATATAAGCCATTCTTCTCCTTTTCTAGCTTTTTTGGCCTCATCCTTTCTGGCCTGGACAGTCATAGACAGGGGTTATGTGTCCACGTTCCTTCCCCATCCTGTTTGCCACTCAGTCTTAACAAGATTCTTACCTCCAGATCTCGTCCTTTGTGAAAACAAAACCTTTCCTGGCACAAGTGCCTCTCAAAGACAGCTGTCAGTGACCACTTTGCCCACTCCAGTGTCCTCTGCATGGTGCAGAAGTAGCTGTAGCCTTCTGTGGCAACAGGCAGAGGAATATTTTAATGATTATTACTTTTCAATTCTTCTGTGGGTTTGATTCCTTATACATAGTATTTTTACCCCTGGAGTTGCTGAATGCTTTGTGTCTTGTATGTATAAATGTGCTGTGTTTTTAACAGCACAAAGTCTGTGTAAACTCATTCCAAAGCAGGTTGGGAATGATTTATAACCACAATTAATGCTGGAATAAAAGACCACATACAGGAAAAAGCAAAGAACATCTAGTGCAAGAACGCCGTTTGAACTGTTTGTCTTCTAACACTACTTCTCTATAAATACAGAATGGTTAGTCATAATAATGACTTTTTGTTCAAGGAACTTCATCTAGTAACTGTTGGCAAGATTAAACTGGAGCGAGGGCCCATGTTCTTGCATTATATGTTCATAAGCTGAGAGCTCTTTCCAATTTCCCTTCACTCCACCTTGCTGTTTCCTGATTTACAATGATCTTTAAAACATGTCTCAAACACAGATCCTTCTGGTCATTGTGGAAAGAACTGTAATGGGTGGGCTATTATTTTTGCTTTCTCTCCCATTAATGCACATGCAAAATGTGAGGAGTGAGGATGGGTGTGGGGAGGTATCTAAGAGGGTTGAATGGAGGGATTGGAGAAAGCAGACTGCAAAGACAAAGAGGTAGACGTTAGGAAAGGTATGAGCATAAGGAAAGATAAGTATGACCTAGAGACAGAAAGAGGGGAGGAGGCCAGAGGAGGTAATAAAAAAAAAAAATCATAATATCTAATTTTAAAACAAAAGCTAAAAGGAAGAAGCATGAAAACAGAGAGAAATGGAAAGATGCTCTTTCCAAGCGTAAGAGAGAATTGTTCTTCAAGGCCCCATCAATGGAATAGTCATTGCTTCAGCTTTCCTGATTTCTCAGAGACTGCCAGGACCTCCTATATTCCCCACTTACAGATCCCCAGCCCTACGTTCATGGAGTGAAATTCCTTCCTTCAAAACACTACCTTCGCGCAGATGGGTTTCAGATCATTATCATTTGTATTGCAAGCATACCTAAACCTCACATCCAAGCCTGCAATCATACTGACCTGCCCTGTGTGCAACCTCATTAAGAACAGCCTATGCCTAGATGAGTTTTCAAGCAAAGTAAAGGAACCAGATGTACATGTCTGGGGAGAGGGGAGGGAAATGAAGATACGGGGAACTGAAAGGAGGTGGCCAGGTCTTGCGGTAGGCCCATGGCTGTGCTGGGCATAGAGCCCAGAATTCCTTATCCAATGGCTTAGCCACTAAGCCAGGCTGCCTCCTAATACTGACTTTTCTAGTGACCTCTCTGGGCATATAGAAACAGGAGGAAGAAAAGGAGGGAAATGCAGCAAGGAGATTATACCCCGGAAGGCGTTGTGTAAAGGAAAACCAAATGGAATGCAGTCCTGCCTTTTTTAACCCTATTTGGTTCAGCTCTGTGTCTTTCCTTTTTCCTCTTGGTCTGTGAGACAATCTGTTTTGCTATTGCAGAGGGCCAGTTCCTGAAGGCTATGCATGATCCCCATTAGGGCAGCACTGCCATCATGTCCAAATTAACTAGAAAAAAAAAAAGAAAGACTGAATGAGAATAGGTTCTGCAAGAGGTTGAGAGCAGCTTCCTGAAAGGATATGTAATTGATGACAATTCCTGATTAAATTAAGGGCTATGATGTGTAGTCTTTATTTGTAAGATGATTTTCCTGTTGGGCTTCGTATGGGGAAATATAAATTCAGACCTCATGCTGCTGTAGCAACAGAAAAGTTGCCTCTGAAGCATCTGAAGAAGAAGCTATAGTTGGTGGCTAAGGCTTGGTTTGGAGGATTTTTCATTCAGTTCCTGACTTTGCCATAGATAAATATGCTGGATATTTTGGGGCTTCAGGTCATTCTGTGTAAACTGAAATAATAATTCATTTTCAGGATTGTACCAAGGTTAATTTCACAAGTAGATGATAGGTGCTGAGATAATTCCCTGACAAGTATCATGTAAAAATATGTAAAAAGGAGAAAAAAGGCCCAGTTTAATAATCCTACAACAGTGAAGCTCAAAGTGAGATGTGGAACTTACTTCCCTAGTGCACTAAACTGGTTGGAAATCACTGGGCACTTTTGTCTATGTTTCTTCATAGATCAGAGGAGAGGAGAGGTCCCAGAACTTTATCAGTATCTCCCATTTACTTCAGGAATACCTGTGCTACAAAAGCTTTCAGTGGTTATTTGATCCTGGAGTTTTTCAGTCACCATCTACTTATGCTGTGCTCATTTCATATTTTAGCACAATTCAAGATGGCTGACCGTTGATTGTCTAATGTAATGAGACTAGAGAAGCCAGGTAAAATAAAGACATGGAAAATACAAACTATGTACATTAAGACAGAAGACCATATGCCAGGGGACTAATGGAAGAAGGATAATTAACATCATAGAGTACAGACATACTTATAGCTCTGTCCCATTGGATAAACCCACATTGTACAGCTCCAGACAACCATGACTTTAATTCTTCTGGGTCCAGCCTCAGTGCTTCTGATCTGATGGCCTGATCTATTCACAACCCCAACAATGTTCATAAAGGTAATCATGAGTTGACCATAAAATATTAATGGGCAAAAAGGTACAACTGAAAACACTCAGAGCTCCTTCCTCCCTCAGGAAACCATTGCACCAGCACAGAGGATGGGCTGTGGCTGAGTAAAGGCAAGATTCAGTTAGTCCCTACAGTAGGGTCATTCCTACAGAAACTTGACCATCAATAAATGTATCCTGCCCAAGCAGAATTTACCAAGGAGAATGAGGGTGGAAATACTGCTTTTCACTGAAGTGATTCCATTTGTGGTGGAGGAGTTGGCTTGATAGAAAAGGTTGCTGTACGTATCTGTCTGTAGCAGGGTAAATTGAGCCTTCTGTGGCTTGGATTATTCATTCTTTCATTCCTTGCTAAGTGCAGTGTGGGAGGAGTACGGTCTGGTGGTTAAAGCACAGGCGAGTGCTTCATTTATTTGTGAAGCTTCTACTACTGACAAAGTAATGAGTAAAATTGAACCAAGAGAAATAACATGCAAGCCAAGAAGGCTGGCATGTTATTAAGAAAACTGGCATCTCTGTGTGCTGGAATGAAAAATAGCAGGCTCCTGGGTATGGCAAAGTGTAACAGTAAGTGCAAGTCCATCATTCTGCATGTCAGTGCCCTTCATGCATCACTGATCAACTATACTTGTGTGTGATGATGTGAGAAGGGAAAATGAAATAAACACAACTACAGTATAGCCACAACTGAACTTGACTGAACTACAGTCATACTGGGTAGATAGCTGGATAGTCAACTGGAGACCAAAAACTCTTAGACCTCTGATTATGGTCCCCCTTGACTTGGAGCAGAAATTCTTGCAGTGAATTTATTAGGTTTAAGTCAATCTGTCTTGAGCCTAAGCCACTGACCATAAGTAGCTTATGGTCAGGGAGTTTGGTACCATATTTTTCCTCCTGCCAGACTCTTGATACCATGATAAGGATTTCCTAGACATTGTGAGGGAAGAATAGATGGCTGGTCAGAAAATCTCCATATGATTAAAAACTGTGGCCACCAGGAGTGTTTGAATTTGCTTTCAACTTTAGCTTGGGCTAAACTTATTCTGCCTGTGGAAGTGTCTACACTTGCTTATTAGGGGTGATTAAAAGTTTTCTGGTTTCTTCTGTACTGAGGCTGGGACCCAGGAGGGAAGAACAGTGGCAGTTGGAGAGGGACAGCTGAATGAGAATGTGTCACATTACAAAACATAACTGGTTTGTATATGCAGAGAATGGGCATAAGCACAGAAGGGACAATGTCCATGTCTTGTTAGATGTGCAGGCCACAGTCCAGACACAGGAGGGTTAAAAATCTCTCTAGACTGTGACCTCTCTATTTCATGACGTGTTTCAGTTTTCCCTCTTTCTTGGAATTGTACGCTACTTTGGTATACAAGGTGGCAAGAACCCAGTAATCCCATCTCCCTTGCGCTTTGTAGACTGCAGAGGGAAAGGGTATGCAAGGGAAAGAGGTTTAACTGATACTCTGGGTTTTGGTTGGTTTAATAGCCTCGGTTAAGCTTGGTCTTTGAATTGGGGGTTATTGGTCACTGGGCTCTGAGCCAGAAAATACATAGACTTCAGTTGTCACCAAGAGCTAGCTGGCAGGAGGTTATATCTGACTCACTTCAGAGAAGCAGTAATCATGCCTGCCATATCCTCAGGTATGTGCTGGCCAAGGCAGGGCTCTCACTCCTGCTGTTAATCTCTGAATGATTCCTTAGACTCACTGCTAACAGCAGTTTGATACATGGGGCTTTGTGGCCACCTTGCCTTTATTACGTCTTACTTCCAGGGATTTCAGCAGTGCCAGATCAGTTAAAGTCACTATGTACCGATTAGCTCTGTCTGCTGTGGAGCAGATTTCGTGAGCTTTCCTTTCTGTGATAGCTGTCATGCAAGGCAGTCCCGCCAACTAGAAAATTACATGACTTAAAAGAAAATTAAGTCACTTAATGGTGCTGGAAGATTGACAGACTTCATGAGTACCCTTCCCCAATCCATTGGCTCTGTTGCTTGTTCTTCTCTCATTTTCCTATGAGTGTCTGTTTTGGCTGTGGATGACAGTCCATGCCTAGCTTTCTGCTGGGGCCCTCAGGAACTTTGGTTACACGAGTGATGCATTCTCTACCTCCCTGTGGCATAACATGCAGGGTTCAGTACACGGTAGAGTATCTCTCCTTACCTGGAAGGCTTATTTATTTTCAGTGCCCTTCATAGCACCAGTACTCAGCTCAAGCCTATGTTAATTTTTGCATATATTTGCAGCACCCACAGTGCCTAGAGATGGCAGTGTTCTCAATGACTTAAAAGTCACTCTTTTTCTTGGCCTCTCCCTTATATTTTTTGGGTCAGCTTTGTTTCTTTTTGCGTGGTTCCAGCCTGAAATTGGCCATGGTTATATGTCACAATCAAGATGTTAAGCCAAAATATATAGAAAATATGAATTGGCTCCTTTGCCAATATAAATCAGCCAGATGGACCGTATGTTTTGCCGGACTCTATAGGCAGAGGTAATGTGCTGGCATTGATCCTTTGTCTTGTCCCTACGACACCGGACCCATGACAGAGCTGCCACACCAAAATAGAAGAGCTGCCTGGTGTTGTGTGGAGTTTAACATGCTCTGACCCCTTCATCTGCCAATTGACTGGCTTCCCATTTTAGTACTGCAATGAGATGAGAGAATTTTTCAAAGAAAATAAAGCTACCAGGAGATGAATGGGAGTTACACATCACCAGCCCTGTTTACGGGAGTAGTTTCAGCATTCTGCCTCTTGGCTGGGACATGCTGCCCGTTGGGGACAACAAGATGCGCTGAAGTCCATCTTCAGTTTTAACACCAGCAAAACCATCTCTGCTTTTAGTTCTTTTCAACCCTAACTATGGTTGCAGGTGCCCTGTGGTACAAGGCTACACTGCAGTGTAAGGAGAAGGATGGTCCAGATGACAGGGCACTAGTATAGGTGACAGGACAGCTGATATGAAGGCCCAGGACCCCAGAGCTTGATTAGGTCCCTTGCTTTCACTGACCTTCATCCTCAGTGGAAGTTTAGCATGTAAATTCCCATTGATCTGGCCTGCAGTCTTTGCCACAGGCTGCCAGTATGACCTCAGACCTCTTTGCTCAATATTGTTTTCAGAATTGACTACTTATCTGAGAAATCTCAGTCTCTGAGCAACCAGCTGGAAATCCTTGAGGGATCTAGGTTTTCAGGCAGAGACATTCAGCACTTTCTGAAAGTCAGGGTGTGTACGGTATCTTCATTTGGGCACCTGCAAGTGTGTATATACAAACTCATAAGTCCTTCTGGAAAATGTCCTTAGCTTTTCTGTGGCTCAGCCCTACATCAATAACATGCCACTATGGTGAGAATAATCTGTTTGTGTTCATGAGGCATTCAGATACTGAAAATAAAAGAAGTGCTTCAGATAACAGGGAGAGCCTGTGAGGAGAGGGAGAGGAGTGCATTATAAACTTGCAGGGTCTGAATGAATCCATAATCTTCTGTTTGGTCTGAAACTAAGTGTGTTGTTTGCTTTAGGGTTTTGGTTTTTGTGTTGGTTTTTTTTTGTTTGTTTGTTTGTTTGTTTTGTTTTTCCACAAAAAGAAGTAATCTTAATGACTGCTTTGTTCTGATATTTTGAGCTTGTTTCCATCTTCTAATTTTTTTTGTGTAAAGTAAATTTCTTGTTTTCCAGCCAGTCCCCTGAGTAAATGAAGCATTAGCTGATGAGCCAATAAATTGCTGGTTGGATCAAAGGCATTAACTTGTTTTGTGGTACAACGCCAACATATCTATATGTGACACTGATTGGGAAGATTGTACAAACAGTAATACACAGAAGTCTAGAAAAGCCACAGTTGTGGTCAGGAAATTAAGAGAATGGAAACCCAGCAGTAGATGAAAAGATAACCTAACACATGGTCATCTGATGGAAGATGAACAGTAGAAGGCAGTGATGTCAAGAGCAGTGTAGCAGGGGGCCGTTTCTGGCAGTGTTACTAAGAATTCTCATCCCAGAACAGAGAGGGAATAGTCCTTCAATATGTTCTGCAGAGAATGGATCCAACCTACTGACATTAAGTGTAAGTACTTTACTACCAGATAAACACAGATAAGTTTATGGAAATCTCAGTATAGAGCAACAGTAAATTGGGAGCATTATTGAGGCTGACTTTGATTAAAAGAGTTAAGCATATCATAAAGCTTAGGGTAAGATGACTGCAATTTGAACTGTAAATGTCAGAGAAGCAGAAGTTGTGTATGGTGGGTGGTACAAAAGAATGATTATACCTGAATAGGGTATAATTTGATGAAATGAAGGAAAATTACTTTTAGGCTGATCATAGTAAAGCCCTTTATGACAGTGCAGTGTATCAGGTTCTACAAGAATATACTAGGTATGTTGTAGTGGAGGAAGAGTAGAAAAAGTATCAGCAGAAGCATTTAAAAACTGCCTGGAACAGTTGTTAGCAAGAATGAGTCTTGCACAAGTTGAGGGTGGGATAGATGTTATCAGGTATCTTTAAGTCACTGTACTTTCCAGTCTTTTGATGTATTTCCAGGTTTCAGTGTGCACAGAGGCACAAAAGAAAACTGTTTGCTTTATCTCACACTGCAGAGAAAAGTTCACAGAGCCTCCACCCATTAAATAACAGTTACTGTCACTCTGGTGGAGCAATGCAAAGCTGAGATAGCTTAAAAGGGTAGCCTGACATCCCCTTTCCAGAGGAGGAATCTTGGAGCAGTGCAGAGTCAGTTTGCCAGACTGCCAATCCTTACTCCTGGATCAGGAACTGGGCCAGGGAGAGGAGATGTAATCCGAAAGCTATAGCATGCTGCTAATTTCCTGCTATCGCAAACTCTGTGGGGAATCCCAAACCAGGCATAAGCTGGAGCAGTCCTGGATCATGCTCATATATTTCAAAGGCAGACTGCAGCAATATATACAACACTTGTTGCCAGCAAATCACTAAGCACTGCATCTGGAGCTTTAATTCAGAAGCAGATTGAAATTATTTTAATTAAAAGCAGGGCTGACTTTGTGATAGAATAGCCCAGAACTGTGCACTGACAGCTATCTGTTGGTTTCATACAGTCATCCCAAAAGACTGTAGCGTGCCAGCTTTAGGAAGGATGTGTTCTTCCCCACTAAAACAGTGCTGTTTGAAGATATGGTTTTGTAAAACCTGTATTATGTTGTTCAGGTAGTATATTGGCATTTTGGGACAAAATTCTCAGTGAACTCAATGATTTTTTTTTTTTTGGCTCGCAACATGATTATTTGGCTCATTGACATTTTCAAGAGGTTTAACTAGTCATAGACGAAAAGTGGCATAAGAGACTAAGACTTTTTTAACAGAGTTACACATAAGACTTCCAACACTGCCTATGATTTTAATTGAAAAAATGTGAAAATTTTATCTCCGTATTTCCCAGGCAGTTTTGAAAACCTGAGTATAGATTTGAGCCCAGAGAGCTATGGCATAGATGTGTCCTATACGGACTGGAGAATACCTCTAAATATAACCAGCAGCTGACAATTTGCAGTATGTCCATTAATGGCCCAGCAGGTCGTGTGCATTCTGAAGCTGATAACGGATATACATTGTCACAAGATACAAAATACCATCACAGTCAGCTTCACCAAAATTTCAAGCTGACATCTAGAAGCTTGGGACATGAAATCATTTCATAAATACATGATCCATCTGTCGTTCATTCCCTCTGACATAGGGAGGGATGTGAAACACTGAATTAAGCACTGTCTGCAGTATTTGACTGGAGATTATTAGAGAGACTACAAATGGTAAAATGCTAATCATGCTAAGGATTTGTTAGGCATGCTTCTGTGCTGGATATTGTGCCTTCTAAAATGTACCTGCTCTCTTACATGACTGAGTATGACCAGAGACCTTGTGGCAATAAGGGGCTAATAAAGGAAAGTACTGTGATAAAGGAAAAAATGTAATTTAGCTTTTCACTAGAGCAGGCCCACATGATGGAAAATTCACTGGGATGTGCCTTCTGGAGAGTAAGAGAAAGAGTTTTCTCCAGGAACAACCACAGACATTAAATGTTCCTGCTGGTTGGGAACATTGCCTTTTTTGTTTATTTATTTACTTTTTTTTTTTTTTAATTACCTAAAACAGAACATGTTTTTTCAGGCGAGGCTACTTGGAATTGAACCATTTGGCTTGGGAATGTTCAATGTGAACATCTGACTTTCTGAGCTTCCATGGGTACTGCAAGAGCTGGTGGGACTGCCTGTGACATTGGTAATATGACTGGCCAC
The DNA here is from genome assembly GCA_031468815.1 of Morus bassanus. Classification (NCBI taxonomy): domain Eukaryota; kingdom Metazoa; phylum Chordata; class Aves; order Suliformes; family Sulidae; genus Morus; species Morus bassanus. The sequence continues at coordinate 19,034,656 of CM062572.1, forward strand.
ATGTTCAGCCTTTAGCGCTAGTCAGCAATTTCTGAATTCTGGTACGAAGAAGGTAGACTTACCTTGAAGCTTCGGGGACAAAAATGTGCATATCTGTATGTGTGAGTAGGGCAGTCCTGGTTCTAGCTGTGTTTGTACAGCATCCAATGAAATAGTTCTTTCACCTCAACAGTTTCTAGTAAATTAGGCAGAGATTCACAAAATATTGCCGCTGTGACAAACTGCACTGATAACAAGATTTACAACTCATATGTATGTACAAGCATTCTACGTATCTTCTCTTAGCTTCCTCCAGGAGAGAGTTCAGTGTGCAGTGGATTCCTGTTGCCTTCACAGGCACCCAATTCTCCCAATCATACTGGTTCCCTGGTATAAGAAAGACATGGACATACTGAAGGGTATCCGGCAAAGGACCACCATGGCAGTTAAAGGGAGGGAGCACATAACATACAAAGAGAGGTTGAGAGAAGTGGGTTTACTCTGCCTTAAGAAGATGAGGCTGGTGAGCGAATTGTATTGCTTGCTGTCTTCAACTGTCTAATGTGCCTGTGTAGAGAAGATGAAGCCAGATTCATCTCAGAGGTGCACATGGACAGGAATGGGCAAAAGTTGCAATATGGGAAATTCTTATTAGACATAAAAAGACATTTTATCACCACGAAGGTGGTCAAACACTGGAACAGAGATTCATAAAGTTTGTGGCTAAAGGTTGTATCCTTGGAGAAATTCAAACCTCAGCTGGAGAAGGCCCTGAGCAACCCAACTGAATTGCCCCTACTTTGAGTGGATGCTTGGACCAGATGACTTCCAGAGGTCAACTCCAAAATGCCTTGTGCAATGGTTCTGAGACTGCAGTGCCTGAAGTGCAGAAGCCTGTGTCTGATACTGGTTCTAGCCTTTAATTTATCCAAGAGTCCCACAAAATGAAAGCGATATTCTCTTTGTCACATAGACTTGAGTTTTAGCATTGATTTTAAAGTGCTGTGAGATCATTGGATGGAAGCTGATATAGTGAAGTGGAAGCAATAATCAGAAGTGAAGGATTTTATTCTCAACTTTTCAGTGAAGTGAATCTTGAGTTTCACAGAGTGCAAATTTAGTCAAGACCATCCAGATCAACACATCTGTTTTATGCCAGGATCACTACAGGGGAAGAAGATCTGCCCTTATCTCAGTTGATTTATTGATTGACAGGCAGAGGCCAGGACTCCTGCAAGTGTTAGGTAACTTTTATTAGAAATTTTCTTTGCTGTAGTTTCAGCCTCACATCTTGTCCTGCCTGGGAGTTTCACAGCCACCCAGAACCTGTCGTGGTCCTGCTCAAAACTGGCAGTTCCTGGAGCTAAACGAAACACAACTTTCTGCCTCTAAAGGCTCAGCACATCTGCTTTGAGGGCTTGTTACCTCAGGATTTCACAAATCTTGAAATTTTCTGTCTTAATTTATGCATTAAAGGTAACTGAATGGGTTTTAAAACACAGAGAGAAAGAGAAAGAAAGAGAGAGAGGAAAAAAGAGAGAGAAAGAAAAAAGAGAGAAAGAAAAAGAGAGAAAGAAAAAGAAAGAGAGAAAGAGAGAGAAAGAGAGAGAGAAAGAAGAAAGAAAGAAAAAGAAAGAAAGAAAGAAAAGAAAAGAAAGAAAGAAAAGAAGGAAAGAAAAGAAACAAAGCCTTTTGAGATGAAACACCTCTTTTTCCAAGGAGCCATGAACTTAGAGTAAGGAGAGCAGGAGAACTGCCAGTAGACATCCACATCACACACTAACTGGAACAAAGTAAACCTCCCATATCCACACAGTTTTTATTTAGCCAGGAAGCTTTGCAACCCAGTTGGCTGGTGGCAATTCTTGGAACATTGCAAGCAAATGTGGCTCAATCATTATAAACCAGTGAATGCCAAATCTGAGTTAAAGCCAGTTATTTGAGCAGGGATTATAGGCATTTTCCAGTGATCACCACCACAGAAATAAATAAATAGATGGCTTGCTATGTATACACTCAAAGGGGAATGTTGCCCAACATGCATAGCTCTTTGCTATTAACAGTAATGAGGACACAGCTGTCTGAGCCTGGAAGCCAGTATTTGCAAAGGATAATTCTAAAAGATTTTTCTTCTCCACTGGCTTTTGTCCACTACCCATCCTTTGCTTACAAAAGAGCCCAAAAGGCCCTAACATTTATACAAGAATTACCTTGGCTTTGTGGTGCTTTTGAGATTGTTATAAAGCATGCTGACACATGGACAGATTTGAAACTCAGATGAAATATGAAAAACAATTTTCTCCCCTGATAAGCTCCCCAATTCCCTTAGTGCCAAGCATAACACTTTTTTTGTAGTCAATCATGACAGCTCCTAGAGCAGTTGGCAAGGGTTGCTGCCATGGGCAGAGACCTGAAGCTCTCCCTTCCTAGGGAGTACTTCTAACTCCCACTGCCTGCAGAGCTTGAGGCTGTGCCTGGGCGGACTAGTGATGTGAGTGTTGAGTCATGTATAACTGGTCAGCTCTACAGAGCCTCTAAAGCAAATATAAAACTGCCTCACTGTCCAGACCATTTTCTGCAAGCACTGTTGGTGCAGCCAGGCTCTTTCCCCTGGTTTTATCAGCTAGGTTCAGGGAATAGGGTCTTAGATTCCTGGAGGAAAACAAAGCACTGTAGTCACTATTGCATGTGTGTTTCACTCATGCAGTTCACGTGACATGAGGCAATCTACAGCCATGCCACCTCTGGTTGGAGCCTCCTTGCATGCTCAAGCCAAGCAGCTTTGAATCCAGTCCATTCCTGAATGAGATGCTGGTGATGATTCCTGAAGCTTTGTGAGAGATTAGTTAGTGATGAATCTCATATTTACTATTCCAGTTCCCAATAATGGAGATCCCTTGTTTATGTACATGCATTGGGGTCCTCTTTTTTTGTGTATATTGAAGATTTCAAGGTATCTTGTGAGAGTGACTAGAGAATTCATACTGAATTCTCTCTAGGGATATGTACATATTGCACACCTAGAATCTCTCTTGTATTTTCAGGTCTCTAATACTTCACTCCCACAGTTGTTTGCACAATATGCTTGAGCAATTGTTAAATCTTCTGTCATGTCACACATCTGAAGCAACCCTTCCAATAAAAGTTTCTGTTATATCCTGCAGGTGGATATTTGGATCCCTTTGTTTTCATTTAGGCTTTAATTTCTGAATCCATTTGGATCAATTTCTTCTGCCATATCAAAAGTAGGGCTGTTCTCTTCTTTACTAGTTATTGTGGTCTATTCACAGTCTCAGACCTCTTTAGCCTGCCAAAACACTTGGAAAAGGAGCTCTTAATGACTCAGTTAAAATGTACGGTCAAGAAGTTCACTTATTAGAGGAAATGTAAACTGACCACCAATTGGCTAAACCAGCTGGCTGGACTATTTGTGCTAGTGATTTCTCAAAGCTCCCCAGGGAGCAAAAGTGGGAATAGCATTTCTCTTCTTTTAGTTCTCTCATGCTCTCTACCCTAAGAGAAAAGTCTTTGAAAGAATTCATTGGAGGAGAAGCCAATAGGATTTCACAGACATGTTTAAAAGCTTTATAAATAGTGCTTTAAACTCCTATATTTTTAATATATTCTTTCTTTACAGGGTCTTTTTAAACTATCCCATAGAATTGCAGAGAAAATATACAATTCAGCCATAGAAAATTCACTTTTTCAGTGTTAATGATTCTACTCCTCTTCTGTGAAATTTTATAAGCCTTCTCTAGAGGTTCTTGCGTGAGACTGTTTCATATCATGCAGCAAAGGGAGGACTGTAAGGACCTTTTGCTAGAAGTATGGTTTAATTTCTTAGTGTGCATTTCCTGGCTCTGATTGCACATCTTTTTCATTTCCATTGCAACAGAAAGTGTCACTTGTATAACCTCTCAGCAGCTGGGAGTATTCTCAGTAAGTGCTCACTGGCTCCTCTCACCACCCTACCAGCAGATCTCAATGCAGCATATGGTCATACAAAACAGGTAATTTTGAGAAATGGGTAATACAAGAGTAAGGCTCCATTTATTCAGCTGAAAAATATGTTTCCTGCTGATGAAGATGAAATTATGTTGAGCAGTAACTGCTTGGTACCTCCTAATTCAGCAGGTTCAGTGTCATGAGTGGGATGCTAACACATCTCTACCACACTCCAGTGGGGTACTTGGGTCACTGTTGTTCTGCTGTACCATAGCTACTTGGAATAGCGTAAGCGCAGTGGGGAAATAACTGAGATTCCCAAATCGCATGTGCTGACCATGGATTTCATAAGTTTTGCAGAACCTGCAACAGGAAATCATGGCTCCAGAGAGTAGAGTTATGCTCCAGTCCATGGAGTTTCCATGTTTAAGCAAAGCCCTTAATTGAAATCAGTAGTTTGTCTCATTTCTGATCCCAAAATTAACACGCAGACTGTGCATTTGTGCAAAAGCTCTCATGGGACACTGGAAATAGTCCACACAACCGGGTGTGATCTTGTACCAACAGGGAGCCCTGGTAATTCGTGGGAGTGAGGAGCTGTGGTCATGCAGGTGATGCCAAGTGTATGAACCCTACACAGGTCTGTTCTGAGCAGCAGAGGAAGAGGCTGCTGCCCCTTTTGTCCCCTTGCTACGCACTTATTTGCATGGCTGTCCTATAAATCTCAATCACAAAAGCAGGACTAGAATTGTGCTCAGAGAGCAAAGTCCTTTCACAGTTTAGCTGTTGTTTATCATCTTTGAGTAATCTTAAAAGTGTGCTAGCTAAGGAAAGGCTCAGATAGCTGGCAGGAGATCTAGAACCTGTGACACATGTTGAGCAATTTTCATACCAGGCAGAAGGAGCAGCAGTACAGATTCATGCCTCACACTATTTAGTATCCACTTCAAGGCTGACCATCTATGTGAAAAAACACTTTAATCCTTGTTTAGCAATCAACCAATAACATAATGCGTATGGGATGCAGATAGAAAATGAATTCAGCAATCAATGGCCAGTCCACAGACACTGAAATATGCAATTAAACAGGTGTTTAAGGAGTTGATCTTGGATTGCGTCCAAGCTCAGCAGGGTCAGTCATCCTTGGAAAAAAACACTGACCCCACACAGCAGCAGTTTGAATTTGGCTTCAGTCTGCACTTTAGGAATGTGGTATTGTTATTTCTCCCCTTTTCTTATCGAATATAATTATCTTGAGAAAAAAAAAGTTTTGAGAAAACATGTGATTTCACTGAGTAAAAATCTACTACTGAGGAAATTATTTCTCAGTGTCCAAATAAGGAATGGGGGAGAAGTTTGGGGAAAGTGCTCTGTTCCAAGTAATCTTGGAACGGATACCCATGTTACTGAGCTCGGATGTTTAGTCCTGGCCTGCAACTATTCCTGTAAAAAATAGACATCCAATCTTTGTATTATTTTAAAATGGAGCCCTGAGGGCTATAAATGACTGAACGAGCTTCAGTCTTTGAGCAGACAGAGATTCTGGAACGAGATTGCAGCCTTGAGCCTCTCTGGAAGAACTTAGTATCTCAAGAACAGGGTGAGCTCCTGCGGTGTGATGATACAACAGCGGGACTAAAATACAGATAGACTAAAATAAAGAAGTAAGGCCCCCAAAATCACCCACAACTCCTAGCAGAAGGGGGAAGAAGACTTCCTGTGGCAAACTTTTTTTGATATGCAAGACCTGTGCTCTCACAACTGTTAAATTAATCTTCACCTTTACAGTGTTGAACCCCGTGGTGCTAACAGCTCTCAAATAATCATGATGGCAAAAACATACCCACTTTTGTCAACGGTTGATCAAAAGAAGGAAACACAGACATAGCTACTACTGTGACCCACAGAAATTTGTGGCATGATTATCAGAATTCATTACTTAAGAAAGGAAGTCATGCATGCTAAATATGTTCCAAATAGAACAAAATGTAACAGTCCATCTGTGAAACAGTGCACATTGCCAAAGCATATCGTCTTGGAAATCTGCTGTCCACATTGGCTTCCCTCTTGAATATAGAGTCCAAGCAAAGTTTCCCTTCTAATCGCCAAAGTCTCCAAGAATGTGGTTCTAGCTCAGAGATGATAAGTCCACGTCCCTCCATGATAGCTCTCTGCTAGGAGCATTATCACCTTGCCAGCCAGCAGGGAAAGGAGCTGTCATGGAGGGAGTGGAATGGTCACAGCACCCTGAGCATGGACCATGCCTGTGGAGGGATAAGCATAGTCACAAATCCCACCACTTTCAACACCAGTGGATGGACTTAACAAGGCAGTAGTCTCCCTTGTTCCTGTAGTGGCAGGTGCACATCATCTCCTTGGAATGGAGCTTCTTTGGTAAGCTTTCCATATGCATTTACTCTGTCATGTGGTATGTAACCACATGCTCATAAATACCAAAATGAAACTCATCAATATATTTATGTAACTTTTTTTTGTTTTAAAAGTAGCTTTTTGTCAAGAAAGTCTTTTCCTGAAGGAGTCTGATATTGTCTCTGAACAGATGAGCTGATCTTAAGGACTCTGTTTCCTTCTGGATTCTTTAATGCATGAAGTCCTGTTTATGCACAAAGTCCTGTTCTTCTGAGCAGAAGAAAGGCAAACAGTGTCTTTGCTTACAGTTTTTGAACCTCATCTTCCAGTGGGCAGGTGGGTCCAGTTCCTAAGCACCTCTGCTCCTTCTTCTCTTGTCTGCTGGCTTTCTCCCCTGGTTTTCCACCTCTTAAAGTCACTTAGCTTGCCAGTCTCCTACTTCCTGCATGTCCATTTCCCCTAATCTGCAGTTTAGTCCTCTCTGGGTTCTTTGATTCAACAGCTTGTGGTAATAACTTGGATTCTTCCTCTTTATCTTGCTTCATGCTTCATAAAGATGCAATTATTCTATGTGTCATGAAAGGAAGGTGGTTGGCATGCCCAGCATCTGTAGACTGATGACTCAACATCTTCTAGCAAAAGAATGTTATCAACATTTTCTAAGTTTTCCATATTTTTTCTGCAGTTACTACAAACATTAGAGGTACAATATCTCACACTAAAATTCTAATTTATTGGTAAAAATACAAACAAAAAATAAAAAGTTGCACATGTGTACATTTAAATCTTTGCAAAGGAGAAATTACTTGGAAGAACTTTACAAATTCCTGTCCTCATTTTCAGTAGTTTCACTGGCCAAGATAGATCTCCTAATGGCCTGGGAAATGAAAAAAGATGTAAGGTAAGCAGAAAATCTCTGATGTGATTGTTATGGATATAGATAAAAATAATGAAATGTTGAATGATGTTAAATCATTCAATGAAGACCGTAAAACACCACTTTGACCACATAATCTGTATTTTTTTGTGACACAGGCCATAGAACCTTACCCAGCAATTGGTGTTTCAAGCACAGTTTTTTGCTACAGCATATTTCAAAGAAGAAATACTGGTCAGGTATAAGGCCCTAAAGTAATCAGTAATACTACTAAAGTTTGTGCCTTATTTTTGTTTTTAATTTGTCTCCTGAACACTGAATTTCATCCCATTGCCTTTTGCTAGATGGTTTTTAGTGACCATCTCCAGCTAAAAACTTTATTTCCATGAAGATGTATATAGATCACCGGCAAATATAACGTATATTTTCTTAAACATATTATTAAATGGAGCACTATTTTTCGCTGACACAAATTTTTGTGACTTGGAATTACTCTTTGGAGATTTCCTGATCTCTTTGCAATATCACTTTTTGAGGTGTTGACACTAGAAATGTATTTCAGTAATTATTTTACTAACGCAATATACAGTGGTAAGAACAATTTCCTGTGTCTACTCAGTGTTCTCATGTTTATGTTTGTCCTTTCAGCAACACTGTGTCAGGAAAAGTTCATGTTCAAGTGATTATCTTTCATGACCCCAGAGTTATTTTCATGACCAATATTTTTTATTTTTGATATATGACCTTGCATTTGTCTGCCTTGAAATGCACTTTCAAATGTGCCCACCATACCTAGCAAATTACTTTTATATGAGTTCTGTTCACTTTTTAGTTTGTAACTCCACCAGCTTGTGATCATCTGCATTTTATCCCAAATGTTGAAAACAGTGGACCAAAACCAGATCCTCAGGATCCTGTAGGCACTCACAGCATGATTCCACATTTATGATTCTCTCTTGAGATTTCTAATCTCCTAGTTTTAGCCTATTTTGTTTGAGCAATATTGAATATGTCTGGTCTTAATTCAATGGATTAGAGTATTGTTTTTCTTTTTATGCTGTGATTTCTTGCAATATTGTTGATACGAATGAGAGTGGACTCAGTCCTGCATTCTTTGTGGACATGAGTCAGTTTAAAAGATCACTACGTCTTCTGAAAATAATTAGTCTCCCTGGTGAGATGTGGTGTTATGCTGCAGTTTGACATCTAGGTTTTCTTTCTGATTATATTAATATGCTGCCCCATTTTTTTGTATGCATGGCTTTTAAATTATTTCATTTCTTAAAAATATATGGACAATAAGTTAAAAATTTCATTCATTGTTCTATGATGTGGCTAAATTCTAAAGAATCCATGAAGATTACTGCTAGCTTTTACAGATAATAAAACACAAAGCCAGTAATTTGCATGCTAAACACAATTAGTTCATTTATTTTTTTTTTGACATTGTAAATGATATCTATCCACTCACCAGGCATCCTGCCATCCATTAAAAATACAATCAGTACCAATAAAAACAAAGCATCAGCACATCACATCCCACAAAAGGCAGCCAGTCAGCCAGAAATACAAAAAAAACCACTTTCTCCACCCTTCCAATCCCCAAACCCCATTACCCCAGCCACCCCACCTCTGTCAAAATGTCAAGTAAAAAGAACATCACACCCCAGGGTTGCTAGACCAATCCACCACAGCCATAAATTTTTAAGGCAGACACGCTGAGCTAAGGGAGAGGGGTGTGGTTAATTTTGGAGTATTCTGGCTCAGGCTCTTGCAGCAAGGGCTTCCTGACAAATGTATAAGGAGATGCCGCCTACCTATTCTCTCATTCAGTCAGTAAACCAGAGATCTTTAAAACTCATGACCTTGAGCCATGAGGCTCCTGTGTTTTTTCCAGGTGGTATTTCTTAGGAGGGACAGAGCAGTGGTCTGGATGGGCCATGGGGTTGCTCTCAGTATTCAGTTGGGAAGTAACAAAGTTAATCATTCCCACTTCAGGTCAAATTTTAGTTCCAGTCTGGACTTCTGCCTGAACTTCTGCCCTTGGAACTAGCTATGGGAGCAGTAATGTGAACACAACAACTGGAAGGATGGTTGAGAGAATATAGATGACTGCTAATTTGATAGCACACAGCAGCATAATTAAGAGCCAAGACATCCAGGGCCAGCATTGGCCAGGGACTCCTTGGCAAGAGAAGTTTTGAACAGGGGTCCATCCTGCCCTTCCTGGGTTCTCTAGGGTGATTTTAAGTGCTGAACAGCTGCTCTCTCAAAATCAGGAACCTCTAAGGAGTCACCCAGAGTCAAGAGTCATTTGGGAGAATTTGGACTTACTCAAAATGATTAGGTATAACGATCTTCAACGTCCTCTTGTTTTCATATGTAATTTCACAGCAACAGTCCCAGTCCTGTCTGTAAGGGTACGAAGAGGTGTGGTAGCTAGATAACTCTTTCAATTTGCCACTGACTGCGTCAATAGTTCTCCTTCTGTTTCAGTAACTACTGGAAACTTTGAGGTTCAATGCTCCATTGGTGGGGTAGAACAGTAACATTGTGAGTAGCATACAGTTTAGTTGAAAGAGCCTTTGAGGCCTCTGAGGTCTCCTAGTAGAACATAATGGTTTCAGAATGATGGTTAATCTTTTACTTTAGATCTCATTTGCCAATGTAGAGGCTGCACAAAATTTCTAAAAAAGTCGTATCTTTAAGTGTTCACATAATAGGGGCAGGTTGTATTGGGCTACATGAAGGACTACAAGTCAGAAATGTCTGTGATCTGTTCTTGCTTCTGTCTTGTTGAGTGGTCACAGGCTAGTCCTTTAATTCCTTAGTCTTGAATTTCCTGGTTAAAATCCAGGGGCACTGGTATTTATCGCCAAGTGGGACATTGCAGGGTTTCGTAGTACAGTTTGATCCGTATTAGGATTGGATGGCTTCGAATAAAAATGGACTAATTGTGAACTGGCTCTGTATATAAGAGGACAGGCCTTGTCCTGAATAGTTTTAGATGCTAAACAGTGAGGTCCTGATTTTAAGCCGATAAGGAGCAAGGGAAATCAGACTCAGCGTGCAAACAGAAGAGAAGAGGTGCTGTACAACCAGGACTAACAGAGTTTTAAACTTTAGTAGAAATATATTTTTCACAAAGAGGAAAATCCCTTCAAATCCTTCAAACCTGGTTAGTCAGTAACAGGGCCTGGAGAGTTGGGGGCTATGAACACATCAGACTGCAGAGATTTTGTAATCTGCATTTTCAAATAGGAAGCAGGGCAGTGGAAGATGAAGAGCAAGGATAAGTTCCCACAGGGTAAATTCTCAGCTCCTGAATTACAGTGTGCTCACTCCCACTGTGCTGGTTCCCTGTCCTGTGTAGTAACTACCAGGCACCTTAGTCTGTTTTTACTGAGGACAGATCTAATTTATATTTGCTTCGTAGTTCACCTCATGGCAGTTCTTCTTGTAGCCACATACTGAGTAATCCAGCCAAAATCACAGAAGAGGTATTCAATAACACTAGCTATTAGTAAAACCTAGAGTTGCTCTTGGGATGCAAGTAATGTTTTCTAAGGATCTTGGCAATGAAAGGTACTAAAAGCAGGTGCAGTATGATGAAAACAATTCTTGGATGTCAGTGATGGGTGACACCATCTGATGCTTTCATGGTACTGATGCTGAAATCATCAAATATCACAATCTATTAACACCTTGAATGGGGGGCAGTGGCATTTCTAGGGTTTCTTGCTAGCTTGCTTCACTTTAGTAACTCTTCTGCTCTCCACCTGATTAGACTTTACTTTGGGGGTCAGACAACTCATTGCCGTATGTCTTTCCATGGTGAAGGCTTGCAACACAAGTTATGCTGGGTCAAAGGCACTCTTCCAGGCTCCAGAAAACTACATCTCAGGGACTTCTTAGACACACGTGCTATCCTTGTATTGAGTAGTCCTTACAATTTTTTATTCTCTGAATTTGTCTTATCTGCTTTGAACATACAAAACTGCTGACAATTTAGTATCATGTACATTTAGCATCACAGTTTTACTCTAGTATTGTGTATGACCTATCACAAGGGCAGAGGGGGTATGAATGAGCTTTGAAGTGATATTCCCAGGGCATGAACACACCTAAGATTTATGTTTGAATGGGGCAGAAATAAGCTGTGCAACCAGAATAAGAAATGATTTACACATTATTGACTAGCTGTCAGGTTGTTTCCACTTGCAATTTTCCACTCAAACAAAAATGCCCTGGAAGCGTTTTCATTTAGTTTCTACGCTGGCACTTAAGTTTAGTGAATCCATTATCAGCAATCTCTCAAAGTTTTATTCTCCCCAGTGGAAATAATCTGGGTTTTTTATTTTCCTTTCCCTGCCAAATGCTTAGTTTTGACTTTATCAATCACACCAGTTCTCACTGTATGCTGCACTGTGTAAATGGGCTGGGCAAGGCACCCTCTGCCTCCCAGCTCTGATATTCTTCAAGAGGATACCTAATGGTTAGCCAATTGTTGCACTGACATTTTTCTCAGTGTGCAAATATTCACTTAGTGATCCCATGTAATGTAAATAACAGCTGGCAGACAGTCTGGGATTATACTACCTGTTTGAACTGAGAAGGCTGCTTGCCAAAAATAATTGATTTGGTTGCATTGGCTGGGTCTGTCAGAGTTTAATGGTGCGTCATGGTAAGGGGCAATCTTAGAGAAAGCCAGAGGCATCTAATATAGAACTGGGTGTGTGTGCTCAGGCCCAAACAAACAGATTTGATACTACCAGTAAAGCTGTTTATACCTGTTGGTTGCATAAAACTTCGTTAATGACGTCAGTGAGGTATTATTCAGTGTATAATGCAGGGAGTCAAGGTGTTCTGCATAGACAACTTCAGGTTGATCAGGTTTTCTAGGGACAGCAGAAACTCCACAGGTAGCCTCTGTTGTAAAAAAATTTGCATTCAAATGGAAATATGTCTTCAATACCACCACAAAAGGTGAAGACTGGGAGTAAGCAAAAAAATCTACTTGGTAGATAACAAAGAAAAGAGGATCAATTTCTTATTTTTCTGGGGTGATTGTACTGCTGCTCATGCAACTGCTACAAAGATGACTCGGGAACAAAATCGATCCCGTAGCCACCTGTTGCTTTTGGTGAAGGATGCATGTTGTACCCCTGCAAGAAAAATGCACCACAGAGAGTGGAGGATCTATAGTTTTCAAACAGCATTGCTACCATATGTGGTGGTAAGACCCTGACCCTCACTTTGTCTCCACTGTGTTTCACCTATTAATATTACTGGAAGCAGGGAGCATGGAAAATGAAAATCTCCTTTTTAAGCTCGGGATAGAATAGAAACAGCTGAATTGGCCAGATCCCAAGGTCCCACTCCTAAAACAATAAGCAAACATGACAAATAGAAAGCTTTAGAAAACATTAATGTCATTCTTATTAAATTTATGGTTAGATAAAATCTGCGTTCAAATGCTACCAGTTATGTGTGATATGATGTGTGAAGGGAGGATCCAGAATTTTTAGCCCAATCGCAGAAACAACAGCTGAACTGAACAACAAATCTATGTACCTATATAGTCTAGACTTGTTATCTTACTCCTTTCCCACTTCCCCCACCATTTTGCCAACCTTCATCTGGCCAATAAATACATGGGAACTGATTTCCGACAGAGTTAATTACCTCTAATTGTGCCACTTTTGTTATCTTACCAGCTTTGACTCACCATAAATTGCTCTGGTACAGTTGTTGGCAAGATAAGAACTCTAGATTCTTTCCATATATCTAATATGCATGTATTTATTTATATATCTGAACATGTTAGATATGCTGCTGTGGTAGATTGGATCAGTTATTTCATGACTGCTGGGATTTTACAGCTGACTGGCTGTACTAGGTGCCTCATTGGCAGATATTGAGACGTAATTCCTGCCCTCTGCTGACTGCTCCAGCCCAGGGTGTTTGTGAGATATTATCAGTCATGACCCGACAAAGTCTGGGTTAATAAGAATCAGGGGGGATCAAGGGAGTAGCATTGCTTGGATGACATAGTACTTCAGAAAAGACCAGTGCACAGTATTCTGGGATAAAAAATAGTTTAGGTATCAATAAATAAAATATAGAAATCTGAGTTGGCTGAAAAAAATGACACAATTTATCTTTTGATATTTCCATTTCTGACATCTAGAGGCAAACCTGACGCCAGAAACATCAGGGAAAAGATTGAGCAAGAAGGGATTCAAATTGAACTTCTGACTCTGAAGGCATTTTTAATCAGTTAGGTTCCAGGGTCCTGGCTTATGTAAATGTAGGAATGCTATTCACCTCCTTCCAAAAAAAAAAAAAAAGCCCACAACAAAAACACCCTAGGGGTTGTAATAAAAACCCAAATACATTAAAAACAGTAAGGATGGTAAAAACAAAATTAAAGAGTTTTATTGTCAGGAAATTGATTCTAGGGAAGTATACTTTTTTTTGTCAGGTAAAGGTTGATTTTGGTTGAACCTACTGTCAGAAAAATTACAGTGAGATAATCTGCATTGGTGGGGGTAGAAAGTAATTTTTTTTATATGTCTGAGTTGTGTTTGTACATCTCTCACACTCGCGTTCATCCCTTACTCCACAGAGAGGTTATATAGCCCTTTCAGCAGCCTTTCCCTAGGGCTGAACACTGCCCTGCAGCATGGAAACCGCAGTTCAGTGATAAAGCGAATGTGGAAGTAATTAAAAGCTCGAGGTAATGTGATCCCTTTCTTGAGGAGCTCTGAAAACCACTGGGTCATCTTCAAAAGGGAGAGATTTGATGAGCACCCTCAATTCTCACTGCCCTCAGACATATATTATTATGAATTTTACTTCAGGTTATGGTCATCGTTTCTACTCCATCACACTTTGGAGCCAGTGTACACATTGTCAGTGCAAGTCCCTGTACAGTGTGAACAATCTTTTGTTGTTGCCATTTCTAATATTTTCTTGCTCTATTTCTGTGTTGCAGATGTGGATGAATGCGCTTCAGATTCTCACCAGTGTAACCCCACCCAGATCTGCATAAATACTGAGGGGGGCTATACCTGCTCCTGCACTGAAGGCTACTGGCTGTTAGAAGGCCAGTGTTTAGGTAAAAACCTTGTGCAATATGGCATTTGAGCATCTGTGTATGTGTACCTGTGAATAGCTGAAATAATGTCACTGAGCATCCTTGTCACGTACACGGTTAATCCTTCAGCTACGTGGAAACTGTCTTTCATCTTTGTAAGTGCCAATGGTATGCTTGGCAGAGAGACTCTCTCACGGAACAAAAATGTAGATGTAAATGCCATTTGACTAGCATCCATGTAACACGTGGGATTTTCATATTCCCAGTCTGAAGGAGTCCCTTTTATATAAAATCAATCACAAGCATGTATACAAAAAGATTTATTCCCAAACAGACCTGTCCTTTCCACACCATGACAGTGTGGACCCAAAGGGATCAGTATTTGATACCAAGAAACAGGACAGTAAATCCCTAGATTCAACTAACCTTTTTGCATCGGCATGAGAAAAAAATTACCTCTGAAGTGGGTGCCGTTTCAGTAGTTCCAAGCAGTTTTATTTCAATGTTATTGTTTTCCTTGCAGCAATGTCCTTTTCATCCTTTTAGCTCAGCCCTGTTGAAAAAAGGTCCCTCAACAAACAGCATGGGAAAACCTTCTAGCTCCCCTCTCCTGCAACCCATTCCCCTCACTTGACATGCCCACGGGATGATGAAGTAGATGTTAATTTTAGGTACACAGATAGGACCTAGGTGATAGGATACAACTTTATTTTTAAAGTTTGCTCATTATTATTTTTTCCCCCTGGTGCAGGCTGTTTGCCTGCCAGCTCTGCAGAGCTGGGCTGTCCTGTCACAACACCTCCGCTGGAAGGAGAACGGGCTTTCCCTGCCCATTCATCCCTGGAGCCTCTCTAGTTATTTTCCAACCTTCTCCTCCCAAGTACCAATTCCAATGAAGGACTGACTCATGGCTGCTTTCCTAACTACTGTAAACAGCTGCTGTGTAAGTCACCTGGCAGGAACAGAGCTGAGCCTTGCTCAAGCTGGGGTCTGTGCAGCCATAGCTGCTCTGGGGAGTCACTGTCTTGTAGTTACCCTGGGATATGAAGTCTCCAAGCCCCCTGCTCCTTAATCTCTAATAATTCCTGTTCTCTTGGGAAAAAAACCTTGTGCTGGTGGTTGTACAGACATATGTGATGGGGTGGGGATGAGGGAGGGCAAGTGATGCTCTGCATCACCTGTTTTGTTACCCATTAATTTCTCCCAGTTACAGCCCAAACAAAAGGGTTGCATGCAGCATTCAGGATTTGGACATGGATCTAAAGTACTTTACTACTTGATGGATATACCAGAGAACTGAAATGGCTGCATTGCTGAATTGATTCAAGTATCTGTTTATGCTATTTAAAATAGGCAATAACATCCCAGTGTTGCCCACTTCAAGTAAACATGGGGTGGATTATTAAAAGGCAATGCAAAGAGCTAAAAGCAAATTGTGTTTAGAGTTGCTATATTTTTCCCTGCATGTCAAAAATGTCTCAGTTTTCCATACTTTCCACTGGCCTTGAAGAATTGACTTTTGCAGGCATAAAGCAGTAAAAGACCATTTACTGTAATGAGAGGGCTGGGTTGGATTTTAGAGACAAGCATTTTTGGTGCACTGTTAGTAAACCACAGTTACAGAAAGCTACACTTCTATCTGTTGTAATTACGCCAGTAAAGTTTATAGAGGAAGAGCCAGTACAGCAGTATCCACACAACTCACCTACAGGAAGAAGCCCTTTAGAAGTCCTTATCCTTAAAATATAGCACTCTTGTGATAACAGTCCTGCAAAAGCCAAAGCATGTATTTAAAATAACGCATTGTGTCAGTGAAATAAGGTATTAATTTAATTAAAACCCATGTCACTTTTTGCAGGATTTGGGCCAAGCCTACTGCTGGTGCACATACCATAGCTGACGCTGGCCTTTAGGTTATCTTGCTATTTAGAATGCAGTGGGAAATAAAAGCTAGTAAGGGAAAAACTGAGTGTCAGCATACTTGTTATTTTACACAGAGAGAGTATTTCCAAGACTTTTGACATTTTCAGAATGCTCTCCTGACACTTTCTATGGCAAAACTGCCCCAATGAGGCCAACAACATAAACTTGAATTGCAGGATGTAGCTACTTATACAACAGATTCACAATATTGTTGTTTTTATGGTATTACCACATCATGTAAATGTTCAAGTCGTGCAGGAATTCAGTTTCTCAACACATTCTTAATATTTAACATTAAAACAGGAAGCAGCCAATTTAGCCAACAAATAATGAACGGCTGGAATTCATGCAGATATATATGTATACGTGTGAACCATAGGGAGACTACTGTCATTTCGATTTTCGTGTGCGTTGGAACCTACAGTGGGGGTAATTTCACCAAAATCTGTGCCTTCCTGCTTTGCCCCTTCTGGCAAACTGACTGGAGATACTACATTTGGTTTCCTACTGCACAAACTTAACTTCAAAGCTTTGAGAGTAGCCATTAAAAAAATCTCTGTAAATCAAAAGCCAGTTGATACCAAATGAAATGCAAAGCCTTGGAAAGGACAGCTACTCCAGGTGTTTCATTCCAGTTCTTAGTCCAGGGGCAAAATTCTTCTAGCACTTACCATCATATGTATCTTACAGCATTTTCTTGTGCAGTTACATGTATTGCTAATGCTGCAATTCAACCCAAACTGCTATTTTGGCATTAAATTTACTGTTTACATTTTAGAGTCTATAACTTGTCAGTTAAAAATTCATGTAAAACAAGAATGTGACTATTCGGAAAAAAGTCTTTAAAGAATATCATCTCTAAAAAAATAAATATTTGGTAACAAATTCTTACTGCTTTTCTAGTGACTAGCTTTGGTATATGTGGAGGTAAAAAAGGTTTCTATCCTGATTCTGACAAAACTTTGCTACAACATTGGCTGTGCTTGTGCTGACAGGCTATGCCAGCTATCAGGTATGCTTTGAGATAGCTGCTTAAAGGGACTGACTGTGGGCTTCCTGGTGACATCACATTAAGCTGAAGATTGCAGCAATGACAATCAGTTCATAGGACATACTGATAGATGTCAGCTGTGGATAAAAGCACATTACTACATTCTTCTAGGTAGAGATGTATTTTAACTATAACTCTTGGTCTGAACACCTGAAAGTTTGGCTGTTATATCCGTAACGAGTATGCTGGGTTATTTCTGTGTTATTGGTACCGTTGACTCAGTGTGTTTGCTGCTTTGTGCCTGCATGTGAAAATGCAGACCACTCTTCTTTTCATCTTTCTCATCCATAGATATAGATGAATGTCGCTATGGCTACTGCCAGCAGCTGTGTGCCAATGTGCCTGGTTCCTACTCCTGCACGTGCAACCCAGGCTTTACCCTTAATGATGATGGAAGATCATGCCAAGGTACTGTGTATGGTAAACCATGACTGAAATCGTTAGTCCCAACCCAGCAACACCTTTAAAACTTGCTTAGTTTTTAGAATACAAGTAACTTTCCTAACTTTTGAAACTAAACTTCGTAAACTTTTGAAATTGTTCATAGGTTTGTCAACCTGAGATATTTCTGTAGTTTCACAGTACCTCGGAGGGGCACAGGTGCAACTTGACCAGTGTATCAGGAGAAATATGCACAGAGGCTCAAGCCCCCTAAAATATAGAGTTACTCAATTCCCTGAAATTACCAAGAGTTTAGACACTGAATTTACTTTTAAAATCTGAGGCTGTGTGACCCACCTGAGCCAGGAAATCTCTGCCAGATCAGTAAATTTGATCTGAGTCTCCCAAGTTCCAGACTAGGGTCCTGAGCATTAGACCACCTTTTGCTCAATCAAAGTCAACAGAACCTCTTCATAAAGCCTCTCCCTAGCTAAGCAGGGAGCATCTTTCCACATGCTGCAGGAAATGGTCTGTGCTAATGATGGTCCAGAAGCTGCTAATGTCCTAAAATGAAAAAAAAAAAAATAGTTTTGTCTTAGCCCTAGGTTTTCAGGAGGACCATTCCTCATTGCATTATCTTCCTCAGGAATATCCTGCTGCGTTTTGTCTCAGGTCTGTCAAAATCAGTTCAATGGTTTTAAAATTGCAGGATAAAGATAGAAGCATTTGTAATAAATATTTCATCCCCATTTCCACGTTACTTTTTGATTGAAGACATTCCCAAAATGCTTCATTTCCATGTATGTTGTGTTTCCAACATGCTACTTCCAGGCATCAGCTTGAATCCCAATAAACAATACTGACTTGGTTATATCTTTTCAGAACAAATCATTCTGACTGTACAGCTAAACTCTTTCAAATGCTTTAGAGTAATGAATTGAAAATAGAGTTTGGGGAGAAGTCACTGATGCATTGGGCATTGGTTTCCCACAGATGTGAATGAATGTACAAGCCAAAACCCTTGCACTCAGACCTGCGTCAATACCTACGGCTCTTTTCTCTGCCGCTGTGAACCTGGCTATGAACTGGAAGCTGATGGAGTTAACTGCAGTGGTAACTGTCTTTAGTTATTTATTGTTTTGGTTTCTTTAATTCTATTAAGTTTTCTTTTTCCAGTGTATTGTTTTGTACATGCTTTTTTAAAAAGATTTTTGCCTTGGTCCATGGTTAGCAGCAGGGTAGCTGTAACTCATATGATCTTTCTAGTTAAAGCACACAGCAAATACCCAGAAAAGGACAATGGAGGAGGGCTGCAAATGGTTTTAAAGAAATAAGCTAAATATTAAAAAGCTCCAAGATAACAGCAAAACATAAGAAAATGCTTTGTAATGCTGAACAGGAAGCTTTGTTAGAGCAAGTGAAGTAGGGATAGTCCTAGAACATTCTTCCATGATTAAAGAAATACTTTATATAAAGCACTTTTCCATTTGTCTGTTGAATGCATGTTTTCCTCTTGCTCTTACGACTGCACACTTCTGCCTGAAACCTTCCCCAGTTTCCCCTGTATGGCTCTGGCTACACTTCAGAAACAATATACGATTTCTTAGTACAGCTATTGCTAATCTGTTCAGCACATAGCAGAAGAAACTGTACTTATGCCACTGTACTTTTTCATCTCATTTTTGTTTTTATTTTATTGCTTTATTTTAATTGAAGGCAAAACTTATTTCTGTGCTAAATGTTCCCACAGCCTGATAAAATTAGAGAATCCCGCCAATATTTCTTGGAAGGAAAAACACACTGGAAAATACTTGTTTTTTAATTTACAGTAAACAGATGTAACATGCTGTTTCTGAGAGAGAAGACATGTGATATGCAGTATGTGTATAGATTAGCGTTTCCAAAGCTGTTCTTCCCTGCAAACCTCCTTATTATACAGGAAAGAACAAAGACTTAAATCTCTAAAGGGTCTTATGCAATTAACATTTAGAGCTGCAATACCTAACTTAAGTTTTCTGCTTTCTAATGGAGTTTCTGCTTCTAAGTTAGACTCCTGCACCTTTTTATGTGCTCCTGAGCTAGTTGGGGGCCTGAACCAGTTCAGTTCAATGCAATGCCACATAAATGCTGCCAGTACAAAATGGTGACAGAAGAGGTAGTGCTTGAGCCTCATTTGTGTCTGAGTTAAGCCAGCAAAAGGGACTTTCCACCACCCAGATTTAGAGCACAAAACCTTTTCTTGACAATTCTCTGCAAGAGAATGCTTGTCAAAGCAGGTAAAATTTCTCTGGATGAGCTTCTCTTACTTCACAAGCAATCACTAGACATCACTGAGGCTCGCAAAGGGAATGCCTGGTTAGGAGGACACTCCTGTGAAACACCCAGGATCCAGATGTACTTCAACAGCCACTGGATTAGTCCATGGCCTAGAAGGTGTAGAGTAGGTGTAGAGTTCCTTTCATCTCCCTTTTGATAATGTGGTTGCAGCTATAAAGCCACTTTAATATATTTGGACTTCAAATACTTTCCAATCCATCTGCATAAAACACCAGAAGTGGATAAATGGACTGAGCCCAATTTAGAAGAAAGGCAAGTTCAGTCTAAAGAGTAAAAGTGATTTGCCTGGGAGAGTCAACATGTCAGAGCTGGGAATAAGAACTTGGGAGTTCCTGGCTGGGGCTCTGGCCTTTGTTTCTTTCTTCCCCTGAACAGGGAAATAAGGAAATGATTAACTGCAGCCTCCTTCAGTCTAGTGCCTTTGCATGTGTTTTCCCCTCAGTCAGCCATGCCTCCATGTGCAGCTCTGAAGTTCTTCTTTCTCGCTTGAGCACAGTTCTGCAGAATACGACTGGTCAATTCATGAGTGCAATGGGAAAAGAGCACAATTTCTGCTTTCAGTCAGAGATTTGACAGACTGCTTAGCTTCCTGGCTATCTGGGAAATGACTGGGCATTCCAATAGGTCTGACCCAAGCTGGGATGAGCTCTGTAGTCCTGCTGGAATGCCTTGGAAGTAACTGGCTAGAGGCTAAGAAACATAAAACAGCCAGGGCTGGCTGCTGGAGTTCTGCTGGGACCCATGTGGCCCTGGGAAAGGGAAGTTTGCTCTCCAGAAAAAAGAAAAAAACAGAAAAGAAAACCCACTGCCAAGTCTCTCCTTTCAAATTACAGTTGCAGCTTTGTTGTTGGAATAGCTCTATCTCTGACGTAAAACAGAACTAAAAACATGGCCAACTGGTGACAGGTATTCGAAAAGAAAAATAAATAAATAAACCCCACACATTGTGTTAAGCAGCAGCTTTGGTTTCCCTAGGAGAAAAATATTTAACCAAGAACTTGTTGTATAGCATTTTGCCAGGTTGCTGCAGAGCCCTAGGGAGCTGGAGGGTGCCAACCTCCAGCTGGGTTGATGGGCTCGTAGTCTGGATGGCCACCTGCCTGTGGGACTGCTCTTTTGACTGTAAAGCCAAAGACACTAAACTTTGTTTTACCAATGCAGACATGGACGAATGCAGCTTCTCAGAGTTCCTCTGCCAGCACGAATGTGTGAATGCGCCTGGTTCTTACTACTGTATCTGTCCTTCGGGCTATAACTTGCTTGACGATAGCAGAAGCTGCCAAGGTAAGAACGTTCCTGTGCTGATTAAAACCCGAGGGGACCAGAAAATAGGTCCTATGTCTGGAAAGAGGTTTTCAAGAATCGAGATGCTTGGTCTTGGCATTGCACAGTGAAATACTCATAGCAGACAATTATGTAATTCTGGTAAGAATGTCATCACGTGAATAGACCCACTGAGGTGAACTGGTGTGTTGGTGTAAGTAAGATTTTACTGACTAGGAAATGGCTACACAGGAAAGCCCTCAGATGCTCTCCTATCTGCTGCACATCTATCTCTAGTTTCCCATTCTCTAAGGTCAGAGAGCTTGAGCAGCCAGTCTCTTTTCTATTTTTGCAGCACTTAGCATGTGGGAGCACTCCAGTAAGCAGAAATGCATGGAGTAAAAACTGATCTTAAGGAGGGGTCAGTTATCAAAAGACCACTTCTCATGATGCAAGTGTTATGAATTTGGTGCAATTCCTTAAGATGGAAACCAGTTTGCAAGAGTGGTGTCTTGCACATATTTCCCTGCTTTAGCCTTTCTCTCATTTCTTGTGTTTTAGATATCAATGAATGTGAAACCAGAAACTTCACCTGCACTCCACAGCAAACATGTTTCAATATCCCAGGAGAATATAAATGTTTAGACCCAGTAAGATGCGAGGATCCTTATATCCAGATTAATGAGAAGTGAGTAACATACCCATAGCCACAAAAGCAAATTCTATCATTTGTGTGAAGTGTATCTAGAGTGAACAAAATAAGCTACATTTTTACAACACAACCATGAAGTGTGTCTAGAGAGCTATGCATACATGCTGTTGCTGCATTTGCCATTGGTAAGCTTTATAAAAATAATAAATTGCAATTCCTTACCAGGTCACCAGGTGGGATATGATATGATATGATATGATATGATATGATATGATATGATATGATATGATATGATATGATATGATATGATATGATATGATATGATATGATACGATATGATATGATATGATACGATATGATACTCAGATGTGTGGGAAGTTAGAATGGAAAAACATTTATCACTGAGTAGAGAAAACAGCAAGGTTTGTAATGTAATAAGAGACATTTACTTATGTTACTAACTGACTTCATATATGCTCAAATGCAACCTGTTTATTAGTATGAGTATTTCCTGTAAATATTAACTAGCTTATGTCTGGGAAGTACTTTAAAACATTAGATGATAGTTATAGCAGGATACAAGAAGTTTCCTACTGCCTAAAGGTTAAAAGTGCTGAAAAGTCCAGAGACTGATTTGTCTTGTCCAGAAATTGGGTATGTCTGGATGGGGCTGTTAGCACTGTTACTGCCTAAATTTGGAATTATTTGAGCAAGCAAAAAAATAAATCCCACATTTCTAAAAATTACCTGTTCCTTTTACATTTTTGTAGGTTATTTGCCTGGGGCTCAAAATATTGCAGCTCCAGACAGATCTCTATATATTGCAGCCCATAGTATTTGACCCATAGTGTTTACACTAAACCCAGTTACTTGGGATTGCTTGGTAGCCTAATGTATTTTACAGGAGGGCAAGAGATGAAGAATCAGCTTCTTTCCATTATAATTTAATTCATGCCTTTACATTGCTTTCTGAATTATGGCAGCTGAGGAGTGGACATGTTCTGTTTGTCCAGTTCTGGGTTTACCTACCTTCAGAGGTGGTAGAGTCTTAAACTGGAATTTCAGATATCTGAAGCCTCTGTATCTAAACTCCCCAGAGCCCAACATAGAGTCCTCACAGATCAGCTCGCACCAGAACTCTTGCTCTCTGAGCTTTGTGTTTGGTGGCTTTGGCTTGTGTCTAGATGTGACTGCATTTAATTTGTGGCATATGTCTAGAAGTGGTCATTATAAAAGCCAAGTGAATTCCTTGCATCTGTGTTTCCTGTGGAAGGAATTGGGTGTTTGTAATGCCAGGAGCCTTCTTATGGGGGACATGCCAGATGAACTGTCTGAAATTCATGTCAGTAGTGGAGGTTATAGAAAAAACAGGCAAAAAGACCCAACTCTTTTCCAGTAAATTCTCCAACATGGCTTTTATAAAGGGACATCCTGCCTCACAACTTTATTAGAGTTCTCTGAAGAAATCAGCAGCATGTGGCTAGGGCACATGGGCTGTTTGGATTTCCAAAGGCTTCTGAAAAGAACCTCACATAAGGTTATTATGGAAATTAAGCAGCCATAAGTAAGAGAGAAGTCCCTGGTGCAGAAGAATAAGAGGTTGAAAGATAAAAACTATAGTATTAAATTGTCAACTTTCACAGTGAAGTTCTGCAGAGGTCTGAGCTGGACCTACTTTGTCCAACATATTTGTAGCAACCTGGGAAAAAGGATAAACCATGAGATGGGCAAAGTCTGCAACAGTATCCGAGGACAGTAGAGAAAAGGGTGGGCAGAAAAGAATTGCAGAAGGAGCCTCAATGAATGCAATAAAAATGTCTGATGAAATTCAGTGTAGATGAATGTAAAGTAGAAAGACAATCCCAAATTCACAAATTAAATAAAGAGCACTGATCTGATCATAATCCATCCAAACTGAGATTTGAGGGTTTTTATAGACAGTTCCATGATCTGCAGTACGCACTAGAGGTCAGAAAAGCAATCCGAATTTGCGGTGTTAATAGGTAAGAGAACATCCTTAGAGCACATGCCATTGTGTACCCATATCTTCAAGACTATGCAGTTCCTTCCCCTCCTCTCAAAAGAAATATAACTGGACAAAGGTTCACAAAGAGCAATGAAGATAATCGAAAGTATGGAATGGCTTCCTGTGAGAAACAACTAAATTAGGACTCTTCAGCCATGAACAGGGTCAAATATGAAACCCTGAGTTGCATGAGGAGGATGAGCAGGGATTGGCTGGCCACTCTCCTTTCAATAGAAGAGCTGGGAGCATCAGATGAAGTCAGCAAGGGGCAGTGCAGAGAGGTGAAGGAGGCTGTGGAGCTCCTGGCTGCAGGGGCTGTGGATGCCAAACATTCATGTGGGTGTAGAGGGAAGCTGGACAAGCTGGTAGATAAGAAATGCCTTAAGGGCAGATGAATACACAGAAGACATCTTTGTTTCAAGAATTTCCTGAGTCACAAACAATTGGAGGCTGTGGGTGGAAGTGTCATACACTTGGCTTGCTATCCCGCTCTTCCTTAGGGCTCTGCATTTGAAGCTAGAGCTTTGGTTTGATCCAGGATGTCTCACTGTATATTTTCATGTAGTATATAAAAGATTGTTAAAGAATACAACATTTATGTAGCATCATCAGTGAAATGATCCAATAATTAACATTATTTTGGGGACAGTTCAGTTTAAATTACTATCAGAACAAACATGTACTGGGTATTCTACACCTGCTTTAAAGAAAGTACAGATTTTCAAGTGATCTAAGGAAACAAAGGATGCCAAGATATTTTGGCCTAGAAGACAAGAAAAAGAAGGCAGGGATGTATGTAGGCCAGAATAGCAACACAGAGAGTACTAAAAATGAGAAAATTCATTACAGATTTCATTGATTCTTTTAGCTGGATGACAACATTATTTGTTCATTTATTTATGCAGCTGTATTTGCATATAACGAATCAAATATTACAGCAGTTTGTAACTCCTGACAATTCTCTCTCTGACAATTAGCCGCTGCATGTGCCCAGCTGAAAATGCTGGTTGCAGAGATCAGCCATTCACCATCTTGTACAGAGTGATGGATATGGTGTCCGGGCGGTCCGTGCCTTCTGATATTTTTCAGATGCAAGCAACAACTCGCTACCCTGGAGCCTATTACATCTTCCAGATCAAATCAGGGAATGAGGGCAGGGAATTCTACATGCGGGTAAGTCTGGCGCTCATTGAGAGAAAACATGGAATATCTTCTTGTTAGCTGAATATCCTTCTGACAGCAGAACTCAGTTTTCAATGAATATCATTTAAACCTTCAGTATGAAACATTTTTACATGCAGACATGCAGAGTGGTGTGCTGATCTGCAGGAGCTGCTGGCTCTTTCAGGAAGGTAACCTACCCAAAGCAAACATGCTTGTTTTATTAGGTTCAGGAAAGTCCAGGGCTGTACCCATGCCTACGAATAGCTCAGGACTCCCATGCTAAAGAGAAACTATTGTGCCAAACCCTTTTTTATCTGATGGATAATCAGTAATTGTCACTGAAAGAGTCGATGCTTCTCAGTTGTTTTATTAAACTCTTCATTGGAAATTGAAAAACCTGAAAACCAAAAAAGTGAGCACCCCCCACCTCTTTATCCCATGAATTGACTTTCTGGGTTCTTTGCTTTCTTTTGTTATGTTTTTTATTTTTACTGATCACACATTTTATGCAGATACTGTTAGAGAAAACACAACTATTTTTTTATCTGAATTTTCCTCAGAAGACATCTCTGTTCCCCGGTCATCTTCACTGCACCTCTGACATGCAGGGGTGATGGGAAGTGTCTGCACAGAATGAGGCACAGCCACCAGGCTGTGGCATTCAGAAGGTTAATTTTTAACCCTAAGCAAAACCTGGCTTTCATATTCACATTAAGTGATGTTCAGTGGCTATTGACGGTTCCCACACCTCCTCACAGAAACCGGTAATGTGATGGATTTTGGTAGATTCTAATATACATTTCTCCTGAGATCCCCAGATTCTCACTGTTAAAAAAAGAAAATGTTTCAAAATTCCAAAATGACAAGTGGTCCAAGAATGGTCATTTGCATCTCGCAAGATCCTTCCTGTTGCAAAGTCGTTACTGATTGCACCGACCTTTTCCCCTCATCTCAGTCGATCCGCCAGATGCTAAGGCTTCAGTGGCCAGCATTGTTGCTCAAGTCTGTTAGTTTTCTTTTCTTTATTTCTCACACCCCCATTCCCTTGTCACCCACACGACTCTGCTCGCACAAGCTGTCCTTTTCCCTCCGCTGGCAGCAGCCTCGTCCCCATGTCGGGCTGGCAGGCAGCAGGTGGTGCCTGTTCCTTGCTGCGGGAAGTGGGAATGCAGTGGGCAGAGGGAAGGGGTGCTGGCAGGAAGCAGGGCCCCGGGGTGCTCCTCACAGCTTTGCTGGGCTTCTCTGAGCAGAGGTAATGCAAAGGCTCTGTTTCGTGGTAAAACAGGTCCGGCTTTGCATTTCTGCTGGGAAACAAACTGCACTTGATTTTAAAGTCAGAAGCTCTGATTTTTAACTGCTTATAATCCACTGTTCTGACCAGATATTTCAAAGGTCTGCTTCCGCTTACTAAAAGACAGATTTTTCTGAGGTGCCTTCACTTATACAAAGCTCTCTTCAGAGGGTAAGGTCTTGCAACGTTAACATATGCAGTTATACAACAAACACTGATACTGTTCACATAAGAACAGCTGTTCTCCAAGCTTTGTTAACACAACCCCTTCTTAGTGTTCACGGCTTCAAAGTAACAGTGCTCTTTACATCAAACAAAATAACATCTCATGCACGAAAAAAAAAAGGTGTCACTGCTTGTGGGTACCCTAAATCCATGTTTTCACCTTTTTCCATTTGGACAATAGCAAATTTCTATATTTGATAGCTCCTTTTATGTGCAGTGCTCCCAAAGGCTTTACAAACTGTAGAAGGTGATAGTTCATACAAAACACTGAAATGGAGCCAAATGCTGAAATGAAGCTCTCTCTCCCATGAATTGCAGTAGCTTCTAACAATGCAGCAGAAAACAGTGCAATTTTGGCTGCTCAAAGATGATGGCCCCAATGCGGTCTCACCTGAGATGATAGTTTTCAAGAGCCATTTTTTCAAATCTCACCTGTTTCCTCTTGTTTTGTGCACAGCAAACGGGACCGATCAGTGCTACTCTGGTGATGACCCGCCCTGTGAAGGGGCCTCGTACTATCCAGTTGGACTTGGAAATGATCACTGTTAACACCGTCATCAACTTCAGAGGAAGCTCTGTCATCCGGCTGAGGATATACGTATCACAGTACTCCTTCTAAACCTTGAGTTTGTGCCCTGGAAACATTAAAATAAAAGAGACGGTTCCTCCTCTGCACAACTTTCTCCTCAGAAGCCAGTACGTATAGCAGCTCTAAACCAAACCAGTATTTCCACAGATCCAGTGACCTAAGCCTCTCTGAGGAGGGAGGCCTCTTCATGCACAATCCCTACCAGGATGCAGACATCTGAAGATGTATCGTCAGCAGATCCCATATGATTCTCTATGTGGTCATATATTTTAAGGACTTTTCCTTCCATTGTAAACACCTCTAGGGTATGAATCTATGTTTGAAAGACTGTGAACCTTTGTAGCTCCAAGGCTGCTTAGCATAAAGCACCAAAGAAACTGAGGAAAAAGCTGGCTTTTGCAATCTTGCCTTTTTTTTTCATTATAAATGGAAAGCAGACAAACAAGCAGAAACAGAAACAAAAAGCCACCTGTTGAAACAAGGGATCTCAGAAGTGCTAACTTACATTCCCAATTATCTCTGGAATTATCAGCCAGGCACTTTGTTTCAATTCACCCTGCATTTGTCTTAGTTTCACCTGTTTTTTCTTTGATTCTATTTTATAGTTAAAATTCATTGTAAATTCATTCCAAAATACATGTTGTACTATGTAATCTTATACTTTCTAACAAAGTGTCACTTTGGGTTCCTTCCTGTATTAAATCTTTCTATATAACAGAGTTCATAGAAATCTATCACTGGTTGGTATATTTTACAGTGTTCAGGGTGTTATGCTTATTTACACCCAGACTCTTTGACACAGGCCTCCACTGCCAGAATAATGTCCAGGGACTTTAGAGCAGATGAGAAGCAGAACTTTATTTTTCCCTGTTTTCCTGAGTGTGGTAGTTGCAAACAGTTTGTAATGGTTATAAGGCAGTGATACTAACTGTAGTTAAGGCTGCAACTAATCTCCTGTTCAAGGACCGTTCAGCCCAGACCTGTCCAAATTCCTTCAGAGAAAATGAATTATTCTGTTCACGTGCAGTCTCTCTCCTACATTCCTAACACTGGGGAAAATAAGCTGAAAAGGACTTGGACCAGTCTTATTGTTCATGCCTCTGCCACAAAGCAGACCTCACTAACACCAGTACCCAGACCTCAGACGATGTGATCCCACAGTTTCCATAGGCAATGTCTTCTCAGGTATAACTGCTGTAACCAATAGAAAGTTTCTCCTAAAGTCTAATCTGAATCTCCACTGTTGTAATTTAAATCTATTGCTTTTTAGCCTCTTCCAGTAGAAATAGAGAACAGTTTATCTTCCCCTTTGCAGCAGTCTTTAACATGTCTGAAGACTGTTGTCATGTCTCCCCTCAGACTGTTTCTCTCTAGTCTAAACAAACCCAATTCTTTTGGTCTTTCCTCATACATCACATTTTCTGGACCTTTGATCATTCTTGTTGCTCTCGTCTGGATTCTCTCCAGTTGGTTCACATCTTTCTTGAAGTGCAGTGCCCAAAACTGTGAAAAGTATTCCAGCTGAGGCCTCACAGTGCTAAGCTAAATCTATATATATGTTTAGGAGTTTGAAAAACATAAAAAAGAATTGTATTGTTTGGAGGTATAATGCTTACATTGTTGAAGCCACTGGCAGTTTGGTCTTTTATTTTAGTAGGGATGAGAGTTCATATGCTTGTTCTTAAATTTCTCTGAAGTAAGCTCTTTTGCTTCTTCCCCCTGCTTTTTCCTTATTGGCTCATTTGCTCTCCAGCATCGCTATGGCAGGAAAGATAACCTTTGCTTCGTCTTTTTGAGGGCTGGAAGTACTTAATGCTACTTGGGAAAAGGAGTTTATGAAGATTATAATGTGAGCAGGCTGGAGCAGAGTAGAAGCATTATGGGAGGTCTTCATTAAAGTGGAGTATTAAATGGGTGAATACAGACTCAGAAAGTTATCACAACACAGACTGCATGACACAATCAGCAAATGGACTCTCTTGTTCCTAATAAGCCTTGTGAGCTAGTCTGGAGTTGTTTTACCTAGTTTTAGTAGAGACTCTGCTCTTTTCACTTGTACTCATCTTGAAGGAAGCCCTGATGCAACAGCTCACAACAATGAAATGCTGAGTTGAGTGTGCTTCAGCAGCTTCCATTTCTTAACGGTTCAAAGTTTTCTCCGTGCTGCTACAACAACCTGGGATCCTGTGGCTCGGAGCTCTGTACACAGGCTGTCCTTTATTGTAAAAACAAAAAGGCTGGAGCCGGACTGTAGGGTTTAGTGAGCCAAGATGAGGGAAGGAAGCCAATGAGTTTTGTGAGTAGCCGACTTGGAGGAGATAAACATAGAGGAAATGTGCAGAAAAATATCAGAAGCAAGAATGTGTTTCCTGAGTGTATCATGGCTCATCATATACCACAGTCTTGGAGGGGAAAATAGAGATGACCAGGAAGGAGGAATGCTAATTTATAATCATGGAGCTAAAAGTGCTCATGTGTGAAGTGAGACGTGGGAAACAAGCAGTCTCTGCTGGCCCAGAGTGCAGACAAGGGGCAGGCAGGGTCTTGCATTAAAGATGTTAAATTCTTAACATGCTGAAAGTTTTCCCAGTGCTTAAAAGCCCCTTTCCCCCCATTTTGTGCCCCTATGTTACGTCTTCTTCATGTCCAGTTGAAGAGTCCTCTCTCTTCCTACCATCACATCACCTTCTGGAGGGGAAATGCACCCTGTTAGACATCAGACAGTTTCTCACTTCTGGGCTGTTCTCCTATGGCACCCACATACAAACCTGATTTAACCCTAATTTAGAAACATCAAAACCTAGAGGAATTCCCCAACAAAACACTTTGTTAAAAGAGTAAAGCTTGAATGCTTGGTTTTAGCAGGGTCCAGCAAATACTCATAAAACAATATTACACTTTCTATATAAACATTCTATGCCTTAAAAAAAAGTGAAGAGTCTGGAAACAAAGGAATTCAGCCACTTCTCAACTGCCATAACATCTTTCATCACTCACTATCACTCCAGCCAACTTTAACTTAGCCAAAATATATGCCAATCTCAAAATAATAAATTACTAGCAGTTTATAACATCTAAAATCTCCATTTCCTAGTCAGGGGTCTGTTTCCAATAGACCATCACAGGCTCGTATATTACAGCAATTCTCACCAAATAAAAAAAAAGGACTATGCTTGTCAGGTTTTTACAGCATGAAAGTTAAAAATGTAAACTTGCAACTGCTGTATACATTCATGTTCTCCTTTGAGGCCGGGCCTCTCTAAAAGCAGACAGAATTCCAGGTCTGCTCAGAAAATGATTCTTTATTCTAACCTGTTGCAGAGGATTTTCTAACACAAACAGTTTTACCATATGGTTAATAGACAATATTCTGGCCAGCACCAGATGAGGGCACTGACCCTGGTCTGGGTACGTGTGGCTTCCTCCTGCTCTGCTCTGACATGCTCCTCGCTCAGGGTGGCAGAGCCGTTCACTGGCCGAGCTGGGGAGGGAAAGCTCCTTGCCTCTCCTGCCTGTCAGCTGTCATGTCTGTTTAAATGAAGGTCCTCAGGAGAAAGACTGCCTTTCACTATGTGTCTGTAGAGCACCTATTTCCAGTGCAATAATGGGAATAAAATTAATCCAAAGCAGAAGTGGCAGTAATCTTTGATATAGATCACAATGATTGCGAAGGAGAATCTATTCTGATAAAGGAACCAAGTGATTCATGCTAGTTGGATTAGGTGCCAGAGGGAGAAGAATGGCAAGAGATGAATGATCCAGTGCTGTAGAGCTGAATGGGTCCTATCATCTGGCTTATTTGACTTTGAGATATCTTTAGGGGATTGACTTTTTTTGACACAGGCAACAAAATGTTATTTCACCTAAGAGTTTGCTGGATCCCACAGAATCACTTTTCAACTTGTGCTTCTCTGACAACAGTAACTTTATTGAGAATAACTAAGCTTGAGTACATGGTCAGCCACCACCACCAAGTGTAGTGTCCATGGCCATTCACACAGAGCTTTCTCCTTTTCAAGTTGTCTTCCTGTAGTCATATTTACCCTTTTTGGCTCAGCTTTTAGAAGAGTCAACTTTAATTTTCTCATAAACATGGTATCAGCATCAGCAGAACTTACCTATTCATTTTTCTCTGTCTAGAGCAAGCAGAGCAATAGAGTCAGTACAGTTTGTGGTCATTCAAGTTCTCCCGTCTGGCTTATTCACGGAATATGCTACTGAATATCTTCTGTAGCATGTAGCCATATTAGAACCCAATGAAAATTTCATGGCACAAAGATGTTAAAAAAAAAAAAAGGAATAGAAGTATGCCCTAACATTATTCAAGCCTGACAGGAACTATTGTTAAAATAAATCTCTATCCTGGATGGACAAAACCCTCAGCTGGTGTTAATTTGCATTACTCTGCTGCTCTTTAGCGGAAAGATAAAAAGTATCCTTAGGATCTTCCCTGTGTGTGTGTAAAGCACTGTGCATGTATCTGTGTACAAGGAGAATTTACAGAACCTAAAACTAATTGTGGTAGTGTGGTTCTGCTTTTGGAAGTCAAAGAGTTGTAAGATAACATGGCACAAGCAAATTGTGTTTCCTCATCTGACATGAGTGCAGGCAAGTGATTTACACCCGTCACTTTTTGTTGTTTTAAGTCTTTGAACCAATTCTGAATAGCTCAACCCCAAAGCAGGTCCCCTGCATGAAGACTGAAGCTCATGGTCATAACTAGACTTTCGGGGATTCCACAGAAAGCGTGCCCACAAAGGTGACCTGTGCTGAAGGGTCAGTGCCATAGGGAGTGTAATGGTCCGAAGATATTTGTGCAGGGATGTCTCTATTCATGCAGCTGCCTCTTTCCTCACCTGTTTCAGTGCAGAGTGCATCTGATGTTTGTAAGTGTGCACATCAGAGGTGGAAATCTCACCTATCCCAGTTCTTAGTTCAAACTTCTGAGATCCCTCTAGCGGTTTCCATTGGCCAAACTGATCCCCCGTGTAACTCAACTAATACTGGTGATGTCACACGAGGGGGAGTTTGGGTACAAGGCAGATACACTTTTACACCAGCAAGTGAATGATGCAGTAACCCTGATGTAGGAATTGAGGAATGTACCTGGGTAGCAAATGGATCTTTAGAAAACACTTCAGCAACCAAAAATTCCTGAAATAGTCAATCTCTTTCAATTCCCTTCTGTATCCCAGAAGTCAGTCATTCTCCCTTTTGAGCTTGTCCTGGACAAGTGGTCTCATTATGGTCATGCACTGCAAGTACATGCTGAGTGAGCTCCACTCCTCTGACACTACATAACAATTTTCACTTTGCTTCTTGGAGATCAGTTGTAGGCTATGTGTCTGTTCCAGGCTCTGACTGACCTCAGTTGCTTTTCTCATAGACAAGGCAGATCCATTATTTCCCTGCCAGGTTCCTCTGCACCCACCATCTGTACAACAGGCTCTTCTTGTGTTTCACTGGAAATGCAGGTGCTGCTGTTGGCCCATCTGCTGCTTTTGTACCCGCCTTCCTCTGCAACATCGGTAGGCACCCTTACAGCAAAGTGTTAGGTCTGAATGGCTGAAGGGATTGCCCAGCCTGCTGGCAGAGCCTGGCTTCATGAAGAGGATTAAAAAAAAAACCCACAACCCCACAGTTTTGAAGGCAATAGATGCTCTTTTAGGTCCTGATGAATCACTTTTCTCCTGAAATTGCATCTATATCATGCTGACTTGATAGTCTCAAGGCTTTTTAAGAAGCCTGATAAGGACATGTTTATGCAATACGTTCTTAGAGTCTTCACACCTTGGATGAGGTTTTCCCAGTTTGCAAACAGAGTATTTGGCCCAGTCAGAGAGAGAGCAATGTGATCACCACTATGCTGAAATCAGTGATCATTAAACACCTTACATCAGGTCTGGATTTAGTCCAGTTTTATTTTAAGTCTTGAATCTCAGTGTCAGTGGTATAAATGTAAACAGATACGTATTATTTTTACAGTAGAGCTGAAAGATTGTTTACAGTAAATAAACAGTAGTATGATTGCAGTGTCTCTTTCTCTGTGGGCACTATCTTTGGGTACTTTAAGATTTCCTGAGATATCCTTCAACACTTCAAAATTTCCTCTGGTATTTCAAGCCATTCACTGATGTGTTTCCATGAATGATTCCTCATCCCTCTTCTTCAAAGGCCAACACAGGCACTTGACTACATATTTTTAAAACATCAAGCTATACCCAAGCCTTTGCAGAGTCATGACCCATGCATCATTCATAGAAATTGTTCCTCTCTGTAACCTATAAGGGATTATGTTGACTTCCTTGAGATTCTGCAGTGTTTAAAGTAATGCTTGTGCATGTGTTTTTCAAGACTGGGACCTCAGTCTGGAGATTGTTCATCAGCAACTTGCTGCAAATGTTCTGTATTCAACATGTGAAATCATAGCTACAAAGGTTAGTTTTGACAAAATCCTCAAAACATATGGTGTTTCCTGGCTGCCTACACATAATGCAAACACAATTCAAAAGTCCAGCAACAGAGTTCTCAGTATTTATAAGACATCGCTGTTTTTAAAGAAACAATTTGGTTAATAAACTCATTTTGTAGATTATGTGAAATGCAAACAAAGAGGCAGAAGGACTGCCAAGATTACACAGATTTGTTATTCAAATCAGTATCCCCAAGAAAACCTGAATCTAGTTCATAATTTAAAAATAATCCTTTGGACTCTGACATCTGGTGCCATTCAAGTAGGGGAGTGGGACAGAAAAACTGGCTGCTTCCAAAACAACAGCAGCAGCTCTACAGGGATCCCAGGGCTCCTACAGCAATCAGAAACACTTGTCAGCCCAAGTCTGAACCCCCAGCCAGTGAGGAAGGCATAAAACCCATACAGACATGTCCTCAGCTGGAGGAGAAATATCTTCATCGACTTGTTAATGATGCCAAGTGGAGATTTACTTCATAATGTGTATAAAATTTGTCATTGTGTTTTTACATCTATGGAAAATTTAAAATGACAGGACCAAACTGTTGCTTACCCCATTCATACTACCTGTAGCAAGCTCTAGCATACCCCTCTGTCATTCCCCAGGGTTGTGCTCACTTAGAATTACCTCATCTGATCTGGTGTAAGTTACAATGGCGTAAGTGACAGCATTCGGTTCATGCCAGTGTAAAGTCATTCCCATAGATGAAAAAAGAGAATTATTGAGGTATAAAATTACAATTGGACCAGAAAATTAATAAAAAAGACCTTGCTCGTTAGTTAACTTTCACTGCTTTGGTTGTGATGTCATTGCTATGGACAAAAATAATCAACCAGAAACCCAAAATATTAAAAAGGAGATTATCTCCTTAAAAAGATAAGTGCCTATGTAGCCTATAAATAGCTCTAGAATGAAGACATCCCATGCAACATCTGGAAAAGGAAGAACTCAGTCCTTGACCTCCAGCATCTCTGTCTCCCACTGGCAGGATTAAGCACGGTTGATCCTTACCAGGATACAGACACAATGGCTGGCTGAGGGACGGGCCAAGGAAGACACAGGCATGACCAGAGGCAAGGGAAGGACAAACCAAGATAATGTAAAAGTACTAAGGAATGCTCTCAGTGTGCCAAGTCTCTCTCTTGCTGTATGAAGTGTTTTAGCTTTGCTTGACAAAGTCTTAGCAGTCACTTCAATAAAAATAGGAAGGCAGCATTCATTTGTTTGAATGCAGCATCAGTTTTCAAAAAACTCATGCTGCCATGGCCAACCTGTCACCTAATGAGATGCACTGGACACCAGAAACCTATAAGTACAATTTAAGATATAGCGAAAATAGCACCACCTTATACCAACACTTTCTCCTACAACCAGTACAGGTGCAGGGAGAATGACTCACTGCCCAGCTCAACGGATGCCCATAGAACTTCTGCTTCTGCTTAAACAGTCATTTCCCTATCTTTTACTTGCAGGTTGTCCAGATCAATAAACACGTTATATTTTGTAGTCTTCATTCCTTCCAGAAGAGGAAAACTGTAATTTAAAAAGGATGGTTTCAATGTCCCTCGTCCTGCCTCTTTAACCTATAACCATTACTTCATTTGTAGCAGAACATGGGCTTTTAATTCTTGTATTGTTTTACAACTTGTGAGCAATTTACATTGAATATGCCAGTAGGGACTATTTTAAAGCTTTAAAATAAAAAAAATATATTGCTAACAAAAATTATAAGTGAATTAGAGTTTATTTTGGTCATTGCCTGGTTTAGTGGTGATCATATAAGATCACCAACCGTACGAAGTTTAACATCAACTGTATGAAGTTTAACAAGGGTAAGTGCCGGATTTTGCACCTGGGGCATGGCAACCCTGGATGTACATACAGACTGGGGAATGAGAGGCTGAGGAGCAGCCTTGCAGAGAGGGACCTGGGGGTTCTGGTCGACGGCAAGTTGAACATGAGCCAACAGTGTGCCCTGGCAGCCAAGAGGGTCAACCGTGTTGTGGGTGCATCAAGCACTGCATTGCAGCCAGTCAAGGGAGATGATTGTCCCACTCTGCTCTGCGCTGGTGCGGCCTCACCTCAAGGTGAGGCATTGTGCAGTTTTAGGCACCACAGTACATCAAGGATATAAAGTTACTAGAGAGTATCCAGAGGAGGGCCACGAAGTTGGTGAAGGGTTTAGAGGAGAAACCATATGAAGAGCAGCTAAAGTCACTTGGTTTGTTCAGCCTGGAGAAGAGGAGACTGAGGGGAGACCTCATCAGGGTCTACAGCTTCCTCACAAGGGGAGGAGGCGGGGCAGATGCTGGTCTCTTCTCTCTGGTGACCAGTGATAGGACTTGAGGGAATGGCAGGAAGATGTGCCAGGGGAGGTTTAGGTTGGATATGAGGTTCTTCACCCAGAGGGTGCTGGAGCACTGGAACAGGCTCCCCAGGGAGGTAGTCATGGTGCCAAGACTGACAATACTCAAGAAGCACTTGGACAATGCCCTCAGACACGTGGTGTGAATTTTGGGGTTGTCCTGTGCAGGGACAGGAGTTGGACTCGATCATCCTTGTGGGTCCCTTCCAACTCAGGACATTCTATGATTCTATGATCATTGCAAGCATTCATGCCAGAATCATGTAACCCCTCTGGAAAGCAAGTTAAATGAGCATCAATGATACTGGTACATTCATTGGTCATAACCGCTAGTAACATATATACAGTAGCAGAGAAAACCTCAAAGCAAAATACAACTAATTCTCAAGAGGCTAATTTTCTTTCACAGTTTTTATGTTGTAAACTTGCCCATACCTGCAGGTACATGAGTGTTTTACCTTCATTTCCTGCTGGGTTTATGCATGGTAAGGCTCAAATTAACATTTTGTGTAATACTACTTTATCTGTACCAGGAGCTTCATGTTTCTGAGGCATTTCTTTCCCCTGCAACCCCACTGAAGGTTGGAGCAGGTCATTGCTTCTGGCAGTGGGGATGGCTCCCTTGCCCAGTTCCCCAAAGCACCAGCCATGCTTTACCCAGCACATGTTTGGAGGGTGTATAGGAGGGTGAACACGCTGCATGCTTTCAGCCTTGGAGGTGTTCCCAGAGGATCCCAGGAGATGAGCTCTCCTCCCAGCCTGATGCAATGTCACTCTTCTCTCCCAGTTGCCCTGAGTCCTGGAGGCACAACGTGGACCAGTGAAGGTAGGGGTTTGTGCAGTGAACATGAGGCTATGGGCAAAATTTGGCGTAGCTCTGCAGAATAAAATTGTGTCCTTAACAAGTAGCGTTAATATATGATAATTTAGACAGAACTGGTTTCCTCATACATAAATCATTAACTAGTAGCTAGTTCTCACTCCCACCTGCACTACATAGCTTGTGACTTTAGTACAAGAAAGGCTTTTCCACCCACACCATACTCAATGACCCATGCCTAATGGGCTTTGGCTATTTGTTCATCAGGTTTGTGTTTTGCAGGTGGAATGTTCTTATTTCAGCAAATTGCAAGGGCAGCCAAGCCTAGTTCTGGTTTGCTTTGTGAGAAGTGAATGAACATATGTCACATAGTTGCTCTCTTACATTTTCATCACTCAAATAACTCACTGCAGAAGTGAGGTAGGTAATACACCATTCACTGGGCTTGTGATGATTTACAATCCACTCAGAAAGCCGATAAAGATCTTTACAGCTGTTCTGAACTCAAAGGAACTGCTGCTGCTCATTTACAGTATCATGAGGACACGTCAGTTCCCTCCACTACACTGCAAATGCATTAGTTCTGAATCACACACTCAAGGAAAATTACACTGAAACAGACACACGTGGAAAGCACAAGAAGAGAGGCCAAGTGCAGGAACACTGGGCTGCAAAATTTCAGGAGAAGCAAACAAGTCTCTAGAACTGCTCAAAGAAAATGAGAAAGTGGGTCTGTGACCCATGATCAAAGACTTCTGGTTCTTCAGTCCCCACAGTGGTGCCTTGGTAGAAGTGGCCTGACCAGTTAAGCCACCAAACGGCTGGGCTTTCCACTCAATTTGGTGGAAAATAGGCACTTTAGGACACAAAGTTGCTCAGATTAGGCTGTTGGCATACAGCTCAAGTAGCCTATTCTGAGGTTTCCAGACTTGAGCCACTGCACCCTTCTTTCTCTAGCTCCTTACAGTCTGCTTTTCAGGTTGTTCTTATTATACATGCTGTCTTGTTTGTCTTAGACGGAGTTCCACATGGGACTGAATAGTGTGACCCCCTCCCCTTTTATTGCTCTTCTCACAATGCAAGACCAATCTGCTCTGACTGTACCCTCCTAGCCAAGAGTCTCTCCGTTCAGCAAGAGCTCTGTGGATAAGGCAATGGTATTTCCAGAGCTGACTCACAAGTGTGGACAGGAGAATGAGGTTCTACTTTCTCTTCTGTCAGTGCTGTCCAGCCAGCTGGTAAAGAACACTGTGCTGCCGGAGAGATGGGATTTGGTTGGGCTGTAAAAGTTATATCCTGCAGAAATTTAACCTCCTGCTGCACTTCTGTAAGGGGGAGCTATGAATTGTATTGCCTTGAGAAGTCCCACAGGCCGTATTCTCTGTACCGGAATTCCTGCCTTCTCCTCCCCTGTTTTTGGTGGCACCAGTTACTCCTTTGGCCCACAGGTGCTGCTGAATGCTGTTAAACTGTCCTCCCTGTCAGCCTGAACATAGCCACATTGGTGATGGAAAGAATGAGCCCTACGTGGTTTTTCCAGGAAGCTGGACAGCAGCCCCTGTCTCATACAGGTGAACATTTTCTCACATCAGTAACTCATTAGGAGATCATGCGTGAACTCAGCTTGTTCACACTGATGCAAGGCTTCATAGCCTGTGCCACTGTTCATAAGGACTGTCCCAAATGGTAGCTGATTGCTGATTTTTAACAGCACTTCTGCATTTCCATTTTCTCTCTTTCTAACCTGTGTTATTTCTCCTTTTCTGGGCTCTTGCACAGTTCAGTCACCACACCATTACAGAATGATTGCCAAGGCCCCCTAAAATCCAGTACCAAAACACAGCCTCCATCTGCCTGCTAATGAAAATCCTTGTCATTCATGGGATCACCACATCGGTTTAGCCGAGGGAGCTGCCAGTGCATTGGCTGAGAAATGTTCAGTTAGGTTTCCTAGGATCTTGAAGAACTAGTTCAATAAATACTTGCTTGCTTGAATGAGCACACCTTCCATCTCCCACCACATTTTTCATTATGTCACTTGGATACAAATGCACGTGTTTTTAATGTGAAGTTAATCCCTGAGCTGCAGTGAAATAATTAACCCTTCACCCTTGAATTCCTTGCTACCATATGATATAGCTCTTATGGAGCTAAGAGTTAAAGCAATAGTGACAGCTGAATGTAATACTTGAGATGAGTGGATATTTGCTTACCATGGAAAGCCAGCCTTACTCATACATGTATAAACTTTTTGGCTTGGGGAGCACAGGTAAGTAACATGGCAAAGCTACTGTGCCCTGCAAACAAATATTTGTACACACAGTTATACTGCTGTCTCAGGATTCTTGAAAATAATCTGTCAAGAAAATACTGTTGAGAATAAACATCCTGCAGTTCACAGCTATTAAACATTGTGACACCTGTGCCATTCAGCTTGGGTGTATGATCAAGTTGTATCAAGATAACCCACTTCAGTCTGTTCAGTGGAGCGGTCTCCGAAGAGATGCATGTTCTCTCCTCTCTGGATATTCATGCGTATAACCAAGCATGAGTTAAATATGCATAATCCCCTGCCTTGGGGTGAGAGTGCATCCTTTATCCTGCCCTAAAATCTCTAGCGATATCAGCAAGGGTTGTGGCTGCAGCATGTTGGCTTCCCAGTGATTCTGGGTGTACTGGTGAGCAGCAGGCAATGCTGCCAGCAGGTCTGCAAAGTGAAGGTCGGAAGGGTGGGCAGCAGGTTGGCTGTATGTTGGTCTGTTTGTCTGGGAACATGGCCAAACACCCTGCAGGTGGATTAAGGCATTAAAATTAGGGTAGAGTGGGCTGGTAACCTCTGTTTCTAGTTATGCTATTTCTTAAGTGGTTTTAAGTATCAAGCCAAACTGGCCTGTTTCTGCCTCCTTGCCTTTCCCTGAGGGATGAGCCCAAAGCTTTAGCTAGAAGTTGAGCATGTGCTCTCATTTTGAACCAAGCAATCTTAGATGGAAGATTCCACCTTCTGTGGACGACCAGCCACTGGTCTCCATGGATGTTCTTCCTGTCTCCCTCATTTCCACAGGGCTGGCAGGCTTTAAAGTGTTGTGATTTCTGGGACAGCTTTTTGCCCTTGCCCCCTGTAAGCAAGGTAAATGAAGTTTGGTTTCACCTAAAAATAGAAGGGGAAAAAAAACCCAAGAGTTTTACAACTGTAAACAATAAATTATTTTTGCGCTTCACAAGTTGGGCCTGTTTCTTGACTCAGGCCCTTTCAGGAAGGACCTTTTGCATGCTGCCCTTGCTCTGTGCATGGGTGAAACCTGGCTGGCCCCTGCATGCTGGGGACATGAACATCTGCTCATCCTTGGGCAGGTCTGTGTCTTTTCTCAGGAGAAGGCCAGCCCTGAGGCCCTGAGCAGACCCCAGAGCGACGATGGTGTGAAAACACAGGGCAGAGCAGCAGCACCTGGCCCTGAGGTCCCAAAAAAGAGGGGGGGAGGAAAGGGACCGGGTAGGCATCTGGACATCTCCTGTCCCTTGGTCGGCTGCCTGCTCTGCCCTTTGCTTGGATAGGCAGGTACCCAGGCCCCAAGGAGACTGGTAGGACCTGGAGAGCTGCCTCTCATCACCTCCTCTATGTTGAAAGAGGCATTTCTGGGCAGTGTCACAGGCAAGTGGGACGAGAACTGTGTGTGGGGAGACACCCCAGAAGCACCCTGCGAGGTGGCACCATCCCAGCCAGGTGGGAGAGCACCTCCTGGGGTGGCTGGGCTTCACAAACAGACCAGGGATCATCCCCCGGGTATTGGGAAAAGGCTGCTCCGATGAGGTTTATCACTGTCCTGGGCAAGAGAGGAGAGAGAGAAATGGTGATGGTGTCCAGCTCCCCACAGCCCTGGTGTCCCGCCCACCTCCGTGCCATCCCTGGCCCCACAGAGGTGCCTGCAGCTTGGGGCTGGAGCTGCCCGGCTGCCCTGCTCCCTGGCTGGGTGTGCGTAGGGGTGACCTGGCCCCCTCAGCCCCCAGCCTCCCCAGCTACTGAGGCTCCCTGCCAATTCCCTCCTCTCTCCCTTCATAGAGCAGGGGTGTAACAAAAAAACAGACGTGTGTTTAAGCAATTGCCTGCATTTGGACCTCTCTTTCCAACCCATTTCTAACTGCAGTGCTTAAACCCAACAGATTTTCACTGTTAGCTGGTCACAGCTATCATTCCTTGACGTGCTTTTGAATCAGATGAACTAAAATAGTTCTGTGAGATCTATTATGTCTCTGGCTTGTAAAATACAATAATTTCTTACTAGGTTACACTAATATTTCGTAATTCATTCTTAATATTATTCTTCAATAAAGCTCTGTGCAAACAATCTATCCCACAGGAGGAACTTCTGCCAGATCCCAGATGTCAAACACATTTGCTTCAAATACAGAAGTTCATGACCTTTTATGTTTGTTAATGTGACGCCATGGAAATTATTTATAATAAATAAGCGTATTTCAGAGTCAGGTGCTCCATGGGGCCTTTTTCAGTGATACAACCTTTCCTGAAACAGGCCTTTCCTGTTTGGGTTTTTTTTTTTTTCCCCTAACAATGAAGGTTTGGGAACAATTTGAAACCCTGTTATTGAACTGAGTCCAACTACTGCACTGAAAGGTAGACACGTACTCAAAGATATCTCAGATTTCAAATCTTTCCTGAAATCAGCAGCAGATAAGGTTCTTCCTTTCTCTTTTATTCTTTACCCTGAAAATGTAGTTTTCAAACAGCAGCCTGTATGGATCCAGACAAACACTAAATATATTGGCTTAAAGGACCGAATCAAACAGGATACTACTGGAATTGTTTGGATCCAAACGACAGATCTGATATGCCAAGTGATTTTTGCATGTAGCATGCTCATTTTAAAGCTGGGGTAGCACCATCTACCCACAGTCTTGCAGGTATAAGAGCTCTAGAAAATATCTGAAGGTGTCAATATGTTGATAACATTTAATCCTATTATCTTTTTCCAGCAGGTGTGACAGTGTCCTCCCAAACCTGTGCTGGGATTAAGAGCAGCTAGCTCTTAATGAAGCCAGGCAAGAAAAGGATGCAATTGGAAAATCCTGGAAGGAGTATGTCTTGACTCTGTTTCCTCCTTTTGTCAACTGTATGTGAAGGTTTATAATGCCTCCTGAGTTTACCGGATTCATCATCTTGGATTCCTAGACAGTAGCAACAGCAAGAAATGCCTCCTGAGAAGGAAACTGAACCTTTTGCTCCTGCATAAATGTTCAGCCACAGTCACCCCTGTTTGTCACTCCAGGCTGAAACTGATGGCCTGAAAAGTCCAGGCCAGGCCCAGCACAGCACCCCTGTGCCTCAGTGGTTATCCACCCAGGAACCTCACCTTGCCTTGGGCTAGTTTGGGGCTGGCAACCACAACCATTTACAAGGTTGAAGACTGCTATGTAGTTCAGATGCAATTGCTGCAGCCTGCACAGGTGTGGGACTGGCTGTGGAGAGACAGGACTGAAGTGTTCTGCTTCACAAAGAATAAGCCCTCCTTGGATTTATTATCAGAATGTATTAATGGGTGGGTGGGGGTGTGGGGGGGTGTGGGGGTATGTGTGTGTACAAAGAAAATCTGCCTTATAGCATAAGGCAAGACATAACAAGCCAGCAAATTTCTTTTCAAATTCACAGTACGACAAATCTATAAATGATAAAGAGAGGGTCTAATTTGAACAACAAAGTATCTCCATGCAATTCCTCCTCTAGGCATCCTAGCAACATTTTCAAAAGATGCTGGACATTGTGCAATAAAGCTGTCCTTCTGCAGTGCTGTGGGAGGAGGCAACTGGCTGCAGTCTCAGATGGTGGGCAGAATTACAATGGGTTATGTCAGGAAAGCATGACGTTAAACATGCATTTGAAAAAAGGAGAAAACAAAAAATAATAGTCACTGACTGAATTATAGCAGCTTTCTATAATGAAGTGTGTGGACCCCACCCAGCCTCTGTGGCAGAGGAGGGAAGGTGTCTGCTAAACCCAAAGGTTATGATGGGAATGGAAAAAGCCAGACTCCAGCTGAGAGTAGGACAGGGAGGATGAGGAAACAGTTTCATGTTTCTCCCAGCAAAACCTCAGGGGATAAAGATTACTGCTGCAAAAACTTTAATGGTAGTAAAAGCCTCTGGCTGCAGAAGTTGTTTATAACAAAGGTGTATTAACTGCTTAACGACTTCAGCTGAAAAGAACTCCGCTACTTCACTGAAATCTAAGTTGCAAAATCCTTTTTTCTCTCCCAAAAAGCCTCTGCGTCAGAAAACTTAATGTAGTGGCTGCACATGGAGCTTGGCTGTGAGATGTTGTATGCTGTGTGTTGGACTTGTCCTGATAACGGTCCTGACAGCTGAGCTCACTTGGCTATTGCAGTATACACTGGATTTTAACTCTGATCATAAGTACATCACTTCATGTTAGTTTCCGAAACTAAAATATTTCACAAGCAGTAGTGCTAGATGCTTGCTCTGAAGGATTCTCCGCAGAGCTGGGGAAGCTATTTGCAATCATCAACTGCTTAATTGCATTTAACCTTTAGCAAACTAGGCAAGAACTACTAAGCAATGATGTCTTCCACTTTTTTGCTCGAAAGATTTCAGTGTGCTCTGTGCAAACATGATTCAACCTCCAAAGCGCTTGATTTTTAACACAGAAGTTGGCATGATTCAGTCAGTGTGCACAAGTAGTGGGATCAGGTTTCTGACGCAAAGGATCACGAGGGAGAATTCAGGCTTGATTTATGCAAAGGTGGAGCTTCTATCAGCATTCGTGCTTAAAATCTTGTTCACTGTATTTGCAAAAAGTGAAGGAAAAGGGCCTTAGTCTGTTTGAAAGCTTTTGCAGATATAAAGAATTACTCAAGAACATTTGTGTCAGTGTTTATACATGGGGTTTTTAATTGTTTCAGGTCTTCTTCCTAACGGTTTGAGGCCCAAAGATGGTAACATGCTCTCCTGCTTGTAGCTACTTTCTACAGTCTTCTCTTCTGGCTACTCCTCTTTTACCGAGAAAAACACTGGGAAGTTGTAATCCAATAGCATAAACAGTCTCTGCAACAAGAGAAAATTGTGCTGTGCAGAGGTTCAAAACAGATGAGACAGGCCTTGCTGGGGGATACGAGAAGTGAAGCATAGCCCAGACTAATAAATTCTCCTCTGTTGGCTCTTGCCAGGGCTGCTCAAGTGTCTCAGCCCTGCATTTCTGGAGCTGAGAGCACCGTGGTTTGGCACAGCCAGCCAAAACCAGCCCAGTTTATTAGCTTGGTCTTAGCACTGGGGGTGCCCTGGGTGGAGGCTGCATGAGGAGGCAAGAGCAGCTACAGAACACTGGGAACTAGTGAGGACGAGTGGTTGCAATGACAGTCTGTGATGGACATGGAGGAGAGAGGGGCTGAGAGCAGGTGTCAGTGAGGCTTGGAAACATCACCAGGTTTCTTAAGCAAGGTTTAGTTACAGAAAGATTAGCAAGTGCGAGAGCAGAGAGAGCATGAGGCACACTATGCTGCCAGGAGGCTGGCAAGGAAGGAAGATCGTATTTGCAGCTGACAGAGAGGTCTAGGGAGCAAAGAACAGAGGTAAATTGTTTTCACTGCTGACCTTCAGACTAGATCTGTTTGGGACAAAAATCTCCTACGAGAGGGGGGGAAGTTTGTCTCCCATGCCAG
This sequence comes from Morus bassanus, assembly GCA_031468815.1. Lineage (NCBI taxonomy): Eukaryota > Metazoa > Chordata > Aves > Suliformes > Sulidae > Morus > Morus bassanus. Next base: position 19,079,171 of record CM062572.1, read on the forward strand.
CTAAAAAAAATCACAGCACAATAACGTTCTCCTTCTCCATACAAAATCAGGTCAGCTGCATCCCTTACCATGTGCAGCTGAGTTTTCTGCTTATTGAAACAAACTTCCCCATTTTCAAGCAGCCAAAAGCAGAATGGAAGGTGTGTCCCAAGCCATCAAAAGAGCCCTGGGGATGTGAGAAGAGGCCCCCTCAAATTACAGAGGACAGTCTTGCCTTGGGAAAGAAGGAAGGTAGTCTTGCAAACTGTTTTTTTTCCTTTAACTGCCTTGTCAAAAATACCATTTTTAATGTCCTTTCCTTCATCAGAGAGGCAACCTGGAGTCCCAAAGGCTGGCTGCTACCACACTGCTGACTCCAGCAGCTGGAGAGCCACTCAGGCAGGACTGGAAGTCGCTGAAGAGCCTGAAAAACCCTTGAACATGAAAATGCTGACGCAACCTGATAGCAGCAAGCTGCATACAGGGACCTGATCGGTAATTAAACAATGCACTTCTATGAACAGTGAAAATAAAGCTGTTTGATCGTGTAAATTAACTCAGTGGGATGCCTTGAAATGTGTTCTGAATGCGCACCGCAGGAGGACTCAGATAATTCTGGAAGCATACCAGGTTACTGGTATTTCTTTAAAATAGTGACCACACGTAATTTCCTGAGCTCCATTAACAGGAATCAGAGCTGCTCTGCTATGCGATACCCCAGTACTGTGCGGCTGGCTCTGTGCAGAGATGAACAGAGATACTTTGTTAGCTCAAGTATTACAAGTCTGTGCTTTTGGCAAAGGGTCTCCCCTTACAGTGGCTCTGGCACTCGAAGTAGCTGTGTTACACTGCATGACGACAGGCATGAAATTCTTAGTTAGCAGCAGGTCCGTGGTGCTATTAAATTTAAAATAAAAAATATTGTCATAGAAAAACTACAATCTTGGTAGATGGGGAATCCACCAAAGGCTGCAATTCAAGAGCTATTCGGGCAACTGCGCACAACTTCACTGACTGGAAATTTTAAAGCTCTCGGTAGAAACAGCACTTCCTTGAGGAAATACTCCCTTTTTCCTACTAATGCAGCCCCGCTTCTTGCTCATATTTACCTCCGGGGGTATTTTGGCGCTTCTAGTTCTTTGTCAGAAACTGGAATCAAGGAGAGGAGACCACCTTGAGTCTCGCAAAACTTTAGCTTCCCGCAAGGAAATTTCTGAACCAGTCCACTGTGGGATCCATAAATTACCCTACAGACTACGCACTCTGTGGCAGGCGCTTTCTCTCCTGTGTCTATGTAAAGCCCGACTATTCCAGCTGGACATGCCGTTTACTAAGAGCAGTATAAAAATTAAAAACTCACTTTCCCTCCCTAAAATATAGGCCTGGTTTTGCTTCTAGCAAAGCGGGAGGCAGCTGTGGCACTGACTTAGCCAGTGCGACGGTCCAGCGAGCGACAAGCTACCGGCAGCTCTTCGGAGATAAATCTGCCCCTGCGAGCGGCCGTGTCCCCGGCCCGCCGCCGCGGGGAGGGCTCAGCGGGCGCTGCGGGAGCGCACCTGGCGCGGGCGGCGGGCCCGGCCGGCGCGGGCAGGCGGGGACCGGCAGCCGCCGGGCGGGAGGAGAGGCCTGGGCGGGAGAGGCGGCGAGCGGCGGGGCAGGGCAGGGCGCGGCCCCGGGGCACGGCAGTCCCGCAGGAGCTGCCGGCAGGAGACGGCCGGCGGGGCGGCCTCGCAGCAGGTACCGCGGAGCCAGGCCCGGAGCGCCCGCGGCGCGGGCGGCGAGGCGCGGCAGGTGCGGGCAGGGGCGGCCGAGCGCCCGGCCGGGCCGGGCCGGGCCGGGCCGGGCTGGGGCGGGGGAGCTGCCCCGGCGGCCGCGGGCAGCCCGGGGGCCCGCAGTGGCGGCCGCCGGCGGAGCGCGGCGCCGGGCGAACCGCACCGAGGCGGGACGGGACGGGACGGGACGGTGTGCCCTGCGGCCGCCGGGCCCCCGCGGCGGAGGGGGCGGCTCGCTTTCCGTGCCTGGTCGCTCGTCGGCAATGTAAAGCTGGGCTTTATGTTCCCAGCAGAACCACTGGTTGGCGAAGCCCAGCAGCCTGGAACTGGCGGCACACCTCAGTATGGCAGCGTGGGCAAACCTGGCCGGGAAGGCTGGCTGGGGCTGGGCTCTCCTGCTGAAGTGACTCCTCCGTATAGATCGCCGATGTGATGGAATATACCGTAACTGCCTTGTGCATTGATACTCAAGAGTATTTAAACGTGAATATCCAGTGCTACTTTTGCGATTTGTAAATTATTATTTTCTCACTCTGCATATAAGGCTCCTGAGAAACAAAAACTAATGATTTTTTTTATTTTTACAAGCCCTGATGTATTTCACCTGATGCATGCTGATGGGTATATTGAATGGGACAGCTTGTTATTAAAGTGAGACTTCTTTAAGGCTGTCAGCATATTGATTTACATGGGTTTTCTAAGTAGGCTAAAACTTGACAAACAAATTCAGCTTGCAGAATATGAACTGCAAAAGGCAGTGTTATTGGGCAGTTTGAGTTACGGGTGATGCTGCACATGTGTAGTGCCTTGCCACTGTGCTACAGTATTAGTGAGGGTTTTGGAGTGAAGCTCTTTCAGTGCCTGGGGTCTGTTTTGTTTATGGCTGCATGAGTGTTAATTTGGCAGTGCGCTTCCAAGATTTGGCTTGGGACTATATTTTTTTATCAAGTGACAGACCTTGAGAAATGGAGGCAGATAGAAAAATAGTAACTATATTGAACTACTACAGAATTAAATCTTCATATAAATTAGGTCCGAGATTAAATTGTACTTAAAACAGTCTCAAGCTGGTATTGCTCTAAGAAAATGTCCTTGTAAAATCAAAATATTCTGTGTGAATTAATATCTGAGCATTATTATAGGCAAGAAATAACTAATTAGATCATCTTGTCTAGGAACACTTCAGGTAATTAGAGATATGGTTTAGCCAAAACTCAGAAGGAAGTTGTGAATATAGCTAGACAGTTTCCCTCCTGTACTGGATGAAATTAGCACCAGAAAATGTATTTACTGAAGTTATAACCTGCTGTATCCAAGAGCACTGTTAAAGCTGCAGTTGTGATTGTGTGCAGTTTCAAACCGTGCCATTCAAAAGCCACACTGTACTTTTCTTTAATGCATACTATACAGCTGGATTCCTGGGTGCTTCAGGTCACTCTGGTTATTAAACAGCAGTCTGATATAAATATTATCTTAAATTAAGCTGGTCTTGCAACTTTCCTTCCATGTGGAAACGTGCCCAATATCTCATGTGATGCATTTCTCTAGATAAGAATGGAAAGGTCGATATCGCAGCCATTCCTACAATGTACACTTCCAGTCAGCACTATTTGTAATTGTGCAGGGAGAGAACTAGATCTCAAGGGACGTATGCTGGGCCACAACTGTGAAGTGCTTGGGCATCTAAATGATCCTGTGGGCACCCGCTCCTCAGAGCTAGATCCTTGCAGTCCTAACCTTCGGTCTCTGATCTGTGCACACTCAGGTTTTTCCCCATAATATTCATGCATTGAGGTCTGCTGCTTGATGTGCTTTTAGTTTTGACAGTGTTGATTAGTTAGGTGCCCAAGCTGTCTAGGGATCCAGAAGCAAGGTGTTCCTTGACAAGTTACTTTTGGAGAGCCCAAGTGTCTTCAGATTATGTATGGATGATCGGGACCACTGAAAAAAAATTCAGGGGAGTATATTGCCATGCTTTTTTTTTTTTTTTTCATACTATTATTCTTTCTAGGCTTTGTGTAGAGCTGTTACCCTGATGTGAAGAGCTAAGTTCTGAATTTGCATCTTTCATTTCTCAAGAGAGTGCTAGAGCCATAAACCTGTGTGTTGTTCTAGGCTGGTGATCTCTGACTTCTTGCTTAGGAAACTGTTTTGCCTTGCTTTCAGTACAGAAATATTCAGTGGGTGAGCTCTGATCCTACAGCGTAGCAGATAGGACATGAATCCAGGAGTGGGAAAGTTTGATTTCTAGTCCTTTTTCCAGCTGTATGTTAAATATTGAAAATATATTTGCAGAATATGTGCGGTTAAGCAATATTGAATTTCAAGACAAATATATTAAAGTGTCCCTTGATTCCTGCAAATACTTATAAAAATCATGCCTACTAAAACCCCTGCACCCAAAGGGTATGTTGGACTCCACAGAATTCCCATCAATTCCGCTGCCCTTCCCTGCACTTAACTGAGGTGATGGATCCCCAGGTGATTAAATCCTCTTTCTTCTTATGCTGTGGAAAGAGTGAATGTGGGCAGGATTGTTCAGTCAGTCGTGTGTGTCCAGGCTATTAATTTACAATGTTGGAGAAAAAGCTCAGACTCTGCTCTCTTTTTCTTTGTCCTAATCATCAGGCTGAGTCATTTTACTTGTTTGTTCTGTCACTTGTGTTTCCTATCAGCTGGTTTGCTTTTTGCTCAGCCTCTGTTCATCGTACTTGTAGGTGTTTTAGTTTCAGATGTACATTACTCTAAATGCACTCCCCAGGGTTGTGGGTTGGCTGTGAAAAGGGCAGTCCTGCTCTGGCCCCATTTTCCCCACTGCGCATTCTGACCCCACCTTGTGCAGTCAAGGGTGAGTTGGAAAACTACTTTTTTTTTAAAAAAAAAAAAAGTTTGTTTATTTTGGTGGTTTAGTTTTGCATCTAATCAGTGAGCTGGGCCAACTCATCGTGCAGCTGCATGTTTACTAGATCCAACAGGAATGGTTGTTGGCAAGGGAGAGCCGAACTGCCCCTCGGATAGCAGCCAGCCCTTTAGGCAAGTTCAGGACAGGCAGATGCAGCCCCTCTGTGTGATGGGCAGAGCCAGAGGACCTGCCTTAGAAGGGCAGCCTCCACTAGGAAGCCAGGCTTTGGCTAGCTTAGGCCTGCTGTCTTCCTGTGAATCCTATCTGCTTTGGCTTATACCCCAAGTACCCTTTGACTTTGGTGGAAACATTTATTGAACTTGTTTGCTTGATTAAAATGCTATTTACTTCATTTAGTGAATTTTGCATGATGCATATCCTGACCTATTGCTCCCCTCTTCAGACTCCTGTTTAATTTTATAAAAGAATGACTTTGTTTACTCTGAATTGCTATCTCCCAAGATAGCTTAAGTCTGGTAAATATTCTCTCTCTAATCTAAGTACAACACCCAATCTCTGTCAGCAGAGAACCTAAGATCTCTTCTCTTTAAAGTGAAAGGCAAAGTGGGCTTTGACTTTAAGTAGGACAGGCTGAGTTTGGGTTAAGCCATGTTGTCATTCTGGTTAGTAATGCTATTCAGGCTCCATCAGAAAGATGGCTTATGCAGAGAAAAAATATGTTGATAGCTTTTTGCAACCAGGATGAATCTAATGAACCTAAACTGAGGAGCCTCATGTGAGAAGAGGTTCAAATCCTGGGTTTGGTTTGGACTCATCTGTGTTGCATCATATCTCTTACTCACGTTAATACATCAAACCGTGCAGGATTAGTGAGGACACTTCTCTTAAGCTTAGTACGAGTGTTTGTTTGCCTGTCATCGCAGCTGAAATTTACAATAATTCAGTGCCAAAAAAAATTATGTCAGCAATCTGATGCTTATCTTTCCTGTAAATTGTACCCTGGTGATTTCATTTTGAAGCTTTGTGTTTCAGTGATCTCATAGCCACACTTAAACTGGAGAGAACAGATAATTAGGCCCCAAATGAAGGCGCTTGGTGTTTGGCGGGTTCTTGTGGCCATTGCAATGAGCTTTGGGCCTGGCATGCAGAGCAAGTTCTGGAGATGCTGCTTTGGCAGTTCAACCAACTTTGAAGTCCAAGAAAGCAATATAGAAGGACCGTGACCCAGTGGCCTCAAAACCTATTAGGCTTTTAAATTAATTTGGCACCTATGCTTTGGAGCCTGGGACTTGGATGTGGTCATGTACAGTGTGCTGCAGCCTGGCGGTGCCTGGCTCCCTGCCCAGCTCCCCCGGCTGCCGGGCAAGGTAGAGGGTGGCGTGCCGGGCCCCGGAGCCCCCGCGGCCTCATCGGCAGGGCGTGCTTGGGATACGTTAATGCACATGTGTAGCGCCTCAGCTTTGCCTAAAGCATGGGGAGTTAAAAGGCTGCTTGGCTTTTGTGGGACAGCCTTGTCACCAGAGCCCTTCTGCCTGCAGGAATGTAACCCCTTGCTCCCACAGAGCCCTCATGCCTCCAGGCTGAGGGAGCTGGATATGGCCCTGTCCACCCTGCTTGTTGAAGCTGGGCCCGCCTGTACAGCGCCAGGTGGTTCATGCGGCCAGAAGATGGCCCAACCCTTGACCAGGGCTTGGCAGGGGCTGGAGGGGGCGGATAAAGGGGGGCTAAGGGTGGATTCTCTTTACACAATTCAGGCATCCAGTCTGCTGTGTGTGTACCTCTTCTGATGAGGAAAGCACCTGCTATACAGAGAGGAGGGTTAGTCAGATTTAAAAGTAGCTTGAGCTAGCAGTGCTGCCGCTGTGGTTAGCGGTGAACTGGTATGAAAACAAGTTGTGTTTCCTGTTCCTGCGAGATTCATAAGTAGTTGTTTAGTACTGATCTTCTAGGTGACAACAAAACATTCTCTGAAGACCAGTTGCATGTCACAATAGAGGAATATTCAAAACCTTTTAGTTCTGGGTTGACTTTTTGGTTTTTGGTTTGTTTGGTTTTTTGTTTGGTTTTTTTTTTTCCCAATTTACTTCTGCAAAATGGGATTGCTGGCCTCTAGATTGGGAGCTCTCTGTCATTCTCCCGTTCAGGTTCTCTGTCTCCTCAGCAGTGACTGGAGTAGCTAAAAAATTTCTTGCATGAAACCTTGATTAAACACAGAACATCTCCCTGAATCATCCTGGCTTTTGTTCAGTTCAATGGTATGTGTACTTCCAGATCTGGTCTCACCAATGTGTGAAATCATGGGTCAAAAATCTCTTGTGAAGAGTGTTGGTTTAAACTCAACAGGTAAAAAACCCCCATACATTCATGGTGTAGCTATTGTTCACTTTGTTTTAAGCAAATCTGTCCCGAGGGGAAAAAGGGAATGGTAAATCCATGCTGCCAACTTCTGCTCTCAGGAGGGAGCGGAGCCCCACGGCTGTGCCCCATAGTTGTAGCAGCATTTGGCCAATAATAATAGGAATGTTAGATGTTCCCATAAAATTGAGACAGTTCTGATTTCTGCTGGTTTCTCCCAATGTCTATGCAAAATTCTTTAAAAATACCTCTTTTATGCAGTGCCTGGTTACCACTCATCTGCCTGGGCAGCTGCCAGCTACTCCAGCCAGTACAGCTCTCTGAGGGGCACTGCTGGGGCTGTTAAAAGCGGTTGTAGGCCCCTGGTCTGGGTGGATTTAAAGCAAAAAATAATAAAGAGCTGTACTGTATAAAGATGGGATCCTCCTGGCTTTTATTTTAAAGTGTGTTTAGGCAGCTTCCTCAGCTCAGTGCCCTGCAGAGCTATACTCCCAATCTGGTTTGGATTTGAATTAATTAAGATCAGTTCCCACTTCCTGTTCTCGATTCATTCATTTAATCTGTTTTCATAGGAGATGTACTGCAGTCACCTGTTTCCTTTCTTAATCTCAGCCATAGTCTTTTAGCCTTTATTTATACAACTTACATATTTCCTTCTTCTCACCACAATGCTCTAACTGGTTATAGAGTGACAGTGTGGAGCAGAACTGCTGAACAGGGAATCCTCATCCTGTGGAAACTCCATAATCTAAAGTTTTTTGTTTTCATCATGAAACAGGATCATAATTATATGTAAAATAACTATTAAATATTTAATGTAAAATAACTAATAACTGCTTCACCTAAAACAAAGCAGTAGATGTGTGTATATATAAATATTCCATCTTGACTTTTGTAGGTCAACAGGGTTCCCTCAAAATAGTTTTACTAGTAATGAAACTGTATTTTTCCATGCAAAACTGTTTGGATTTTCTTCTTTTTTCATACATACAGGAGGAGCATTTTTCTTTAGCTGTCTGGATATTGTATGTGTATGCATGTTTTTTCTGTGTGGCTTCATGGTCATGGTAGCGACTGAGGAGTCCTGGATGCTATTCAGTGCTCTCTTTCAGTGTTGCATTGAGTTGGTTTCCAAGGGCCATCTTTTCAAAGCTAGACATGTTCAGCCGTGTTGGGGAACTCCACTGCACAGGCAGATGCTCTTGCCTAAAATACCTTATTCTTGGCTGTCCTGTTGAAAAATGCATCCAGATGTTTCCAGTTCTCTTTGGTATCAGGGCTATAGAGGGACTGCTGACAGTTCTATTTTTGTGGCTTCCTGGCATTACTGCAGAAGGAGAAAAAATTGGGTTAAAACCTGACACAGAATACATAAAGAAAGTCTTAAGTTTTAAGTTAGATTATAAAGTAACCATCAGTGATTGTCTTGATTTTTTCCTAATCTTCTTAGAGCAAAGGACTTATCTTATGTTGAATTCTTTCCATGTTCTCATCAAAAGCCAAGTTATTTTTACAGATATTTCAGTCTCTCAAGTTTTCTTTTCTGGTGTCCTGACTTCAACTCTTGCTTTGCTGTTTTCCATCTGAGTCCAAAATGACCTACAGTCTAACATAATGGATTTATTCTTTTGCGTTTACTGCCCCAGTACATACCATATTGTACATCCTTGTCCAAGTCAGTGAATTTATCTACAGTTCACAGGAACAGTGTTGTCAGTTCAGTAATCGGATGAATTGGCTACTTGCCTAATGCAGCATTAGGAAGAAACACTGTCTCTATCAACTTTTACAGCCCAGAGCACAGGGGATTCAGCATATTAAAATCCCAAGTTTTAAGCTTTATCATGGGATAGATTTATAATGTTCCCTTCTTAATTCAAATATAAATCTCACATGAGAGAAATTGGCTCAGATTTATGAAAATTGTTCTTTTGGCCCTCATAAATAATATTATTAATCTTCTGCATACTGGGGCAGGCTTGGATTAAGTCTGCATTTAAGGGCTGCAGGTGCAAGGCTATAATGCTAAGCCAGAGTCAGGGTGTCCCTGGGGTCCGTGTCAGAAGGATGACTTTGGATCATGTACTCGTGCCAGGGCTTGTTCTCTTTCTCCAAGGGGTGCCTGGAAAGCAGAGGCAGTTGTTCCTGTAGCACAATAGCTCAAGCACACACACCTGCTCAGCTTTATTTTTCTTCAGGGAAGTAGGCAAGACCAATTAGTTCTTCTTTGTGACATACTCTCAGTTCGGTGCTCTGTGCCTGGGCTGCGTGTGCAGATGCGCTGAAGGCCATTTGGCCTCCTCCAGTCTGGAGCCCTGGGAAGAAGCAGCTGTTGAGCTGAAGGAGACTGCAACTAGATTGCACAAGTGCTCTTTCTGTAGGGTTCAGCTCAGGGCCCGCATGAAGCGAGACATATGTTAGATCATCTTCGTCTGGGTAGAGAAGCTGGAGGGAGAGCGGGGAGTTGCAGTGGGACACGGCATAGTCTCTCACAACTGCATGTAGGAAGATGTGGCTGTTCCAAGCAAAGCTCCTGCCCTGGTTCAGTTGGAGCTAGACCTCCTTGGCGGGAGAACGCATAAAGCAGCTCGTGGGATCACAGTGAGGTCTGCTTTTACCGGTATGACAACAGCTCAGCTAAGAATCGACTTCTGAGGTGGTTTTCTTTGCCTCAGGAGAAGCCTGCTAAAGCTGAATAAGAGTATTTTTGTACAATTGTCACATCCCAACTGATAGTAGTGAAGTATTGAGCACTCCCGCTGATTCCAAGGGTTTTAAACTTTACATGCAACTGTTATCTCTAGGAGAGCCCAGCAAACAATATCTTACCTGAATGCTACGGCAGTCACCAGAGGGACTGTGGAGATACTCTCTGCAGGCTCCCATCCTCCTCCTCTTCTCTACTTCCTCAGAATATAGTCAGGAGGATGCAAAGGCAACGGTGAACCAGTAACAGTTTGGGATCTCAATACAATGCTGTGGGAATGACAGCAATCTTGCCCTTACAAGTATTAATTAATGAAATATATTCTCACCTTAGATTATCCTGTGACTTTGTTGAGTCTGAGTTGCACAGTTCAGTTGTGGTGTCAGCCTGAATAAAACTGGCCAGAGAAGTGGGATAATGTTTTGAGAAGAACTATACAAAACAGACTTGAATGGTGTAAAACCTACAGGTTTAAATTTGTCCATATGGCTTGCTTTGGTCTTCTTAGCTTACTGAAGAGAAATATAACAGAAGGTTAGAACATGATGTTTAAAGATCTGAGTGAAGAAAAGAGATACTGCTGATAATTCACACTCTTAATATAGCAAAGACATAAAAACTAAGGGAAAAAATGTAACTAGAAATAGAGTTAAGATATTAACAGTGAAGGCAATTTAATTATTGGAATATTTTCTGAAATAAAACCCAAGTGTCTTCCTGCTTAAGTTGCTCAGTGTAGTGCAGGAGGAACTGGTTCAAATCCAGCAGTGTCAGTAACTGAGGAGGATGGGACAAAGGTGTATAATGGGCCTTCTGGTCTCCAAAAGTAAGATGCTGCTTTAGCAAACTGTAAATGAATGAGAGGAGTTTGCAAGACAGGACCGTGTTGGTTTGGACCGGTGGTCCCTTCAGTTCAGTTTCCTGTTTCTGGGATCAGTGAGAGGAACCGGTAGAGCTTCCCCTGATGGGCTGTTGTGCCATCACTTCCCAGTGTGGGAAGATGCTTCCTGTGCCTAGGCAGTTAGTGGTTTGTTTGCATCATGGAGCATGACACTTTTCCCAGCAACTTCTTACCGTCTGTTTCTGTTACCAGATTTAATTGTGTAACTACTTAAACGATGCCGCTAGGTTCTTTGCCCCAGGAAAGCTGTGCAATGGTCCATCATAAAATCCCCATCATCTAAACTAGGTTTATGATGCATACTCTTTTTTTCAGTTTTAAGTACGTAGTTACACTTTCTCTTCATTTATTTGCTGCACTGGGAGAGCTTTGCATCTCTTCATTATGTTTCAGTCAGACTTTGTTTTAGATGTCTCTCACAAGAATGTTGTTCTGGTTGTGTCCTTCAAAAGCCTTCTCATAATTTCTCTTTATCTGTTGTGTTATTTCAGCATCTCCTTTGTGATCTGCTGCTTTCAGGGTGAAATCCCTTTCTCCATCCAGGCACAAAAGAGAGAAAAGCCCTCATGTTTTCTTAATTTCCTTGGAAAACAGAAGAACTGGAATAATCTCTGTGTGCAAACTCCCAAAGCTTTCATGCTTTACCCTGAGTTGCGGTTACAAGCAGAGAAGGAAGGTGTATGTACACAAACACACCCACTAGTTACTGCAGATATCGCTGTTATGGGGTACTCCTGAAACAGGCATAGATATGAGCCTTTTATCATGCACCTGGTAGGTGTGTGTTGGCGTGATGTTTTTTGTTTCCTTTTTTTTATTCCTCTTCCTCCAGACAGCCTACTACTGCCTAGGTTTATAATGAATAGGAACAAAAGCTTGTTGTCCTTGATGCATCTTTCACATGCTCAGACCCACTTCAGGTGCATCTCTCCCCTGTGTGGATGGTACAAATCAGACCTGCCTACAGTCCCAAAAAAACTAGGGCTTTTTTTTGAACTGTGGACTTTATGTCTTTGGCAAGTGTATGCCTGTGCACAGCACTATGTGTGTAGGTGGGTGCATGTGCTGTCCTTGCTGCTGCAGTAGCAAAGTACCTGGTACGTGGAGGAAAATTTCTCAAAACCATTCAAGGTGTTTTACTAGTGTTGACCAGTTTCGAGATGCAGTGGTCACAAGCCACCCCTCTTCAGATGAAGAGCTGTGCTCAGACTGGTGCACAGCTCCCAGATGGTCCCCCCCAGAAACAAAACTACAAAACAGCTGGCTGTGGAAGCTAAACTGTTTGCAGCATCTGCACTGTCAAAGAGAGTCCATCTAACCTGCAGCAGAAGCAGCTTTTGCTTTGTGTGTTTTTGGTAATCAGCTAGAGACCTGCGGTGGTATTGTTATGCTCTTTGAAGGATTTATGTGACTGGGATTGACTGCATCACCTGGATCTGAAAGGCAGAAAGGCACAGAGGTAGCATAAACGTGGTGTTTGGCTGAAGTGTGAACTGGCAAGCTTAAGCTCGCCTTCTCCACATGGCAGATCCTCAGCTGTTGCAAAGTGTCGTGGCTCCACTGGGTCTACTGGAGCTGTAGACACTTACATCATTCAAGGATCTGATAGAATGTGATAGGACAAGAGGAAATGGCCTCAAGTTGCACCAAGGGAGGTTTAGATTGGGTATTAGGAAAAATTACTCCACCAGAAGGGTTGTCAAGCACTGGAACAGGCTGCCCAGGGAAGTGGTTGAGTCACCATCCCTGGAGGTATTTAAAAGACCTGTTGACGTGGTGCTTAGGGACATGGTTTAGTGGGGGACTTGGCAGTGTTAGGTTGATGGTTGGACTCAATGATCTTAAAGGCCTTTTCTAACCTAAATGATCCCATGTTTCTATGATTTGTCCCAAATGCTTAATAACAACTGATCATCCCTGTTTCTAGATATTTTCTTCTACACTTCCCGCTTTGTGAGGACTTTGTGCTACTAGAAATTTTGCCATGATCTGTTTCTGGAACGCAGATCTGAGAATGCGTGTTATACATTTATGGCTGGCAATAAGTCTCATAACATTTGAAACCTCTGGTTTAGCCAGCTTTCCCAGTTTCAGATCAGCTATTTCATCTTTGTGTCTATTGTGTAGTTTTAAACGTGTTACCTGATAAACTCCTATGGAGCAGTGCTGTGACTAAATGCAGTAAAAATACATCGGCAGCCTACAAACTTGTTGCAAAACACACCCTTTCATCATAAGGCAGCAAAGACCTGTCAAAATTTCTTTTCAGACTACTTTCAGCTTTGAATATTTAATATTGTGATCATTTGTTTTCTATCATGTTCTTTTCATTCGATGAGTTGTTGAAAATATTTACTTTCTGCTCCAAACATCTCTGTCTTGTAATCATTCTGGAGGCATCTGGAACTGAAGTCTTCGATACTGTGTTTATCTGATTTTAGCTCATTCAAAATTTCTATCAGAGAAATCTGGAAATCATTAAGATAACTTATGTTCTCCATGCAAACCCATTAAAATAGTAGTGATTGTAATTCTCTAGGCTCTGTGTATGTGTGTGGTTGGTTTTTAGAGGTTGTTGTTTCCAGGATGTTCTAATAACCTTGGCTCTCCTTCTGCCTTAATGTGGAAGGACTATTCCTGAGTTACATTTGATTATCTTATTTTTGGCTTGATACTGGGAAGAGAGAAATGAAAAAGCATACTGAAATCGGTGGAAAAAACCAAGAAACAGAATTTGAGACAGAGTGACAAGATCTGGGTTCAGTTCCCTCTTCTGCTGCAAATGATTTGATTTCTCTCAGGTTTTCATCTGAAAATTAGGGATAATACTCCCCTTCCTTCTGTCCTTTTCTCAGTCTAATATCTCAAAAATTGAGGATGTCTTTGACATATGCATATTGCCTAACAAAAACCGACCCCAAAACTTAGAGATAGGGTCAAGGAGTCCTAACTACTTGTTAAGACGGATGACATTGCTGGGAAGTCAGTACTACTTTGGAAATTGATGGTGCACCTAACAATGTCTCTGTGGTTCAGGTTTATGTGGTAAACTTATTCCCAGACAAATGCATGTTAGTAAAACCTTTTAACAGCTGTTAAATGATATACTGAGGATTTTTGGGTAGCTGACACCAGCAAAAGGTTCTGGCACGTGGGAGAAGTTTAACCTTTGATAGAAATGTCAACTTCTGTCAAGGTCATGAAATACTTGTTTCGTCTTCTACAAGATTTTTGTTCATTTTCAGTTAATAAAATATATAATAGAACCTGCTAAATTTCTCTCTGTCCCACATGGTTAAGACAAAACTTTTGCATGCCGTGGAAGTTGCATAACTAACTGTAGGCAACTTGGGAAATACAGATACGAGAAAATAAATAAACTGGGAGCCAAGCCATCTAATTTACAGCCAGGATTGCTCTTCTGAACTGAAGCAAAAAAACCCAAATATATTTATCTCTGTAGCTTAATTAAGTGAATTAAAACTTTAAAAAGTAATTGAGACCATCCATGTTGTGATTTCGTGAACAAAGCAAAGCGCTCTAAGCAGAATGAGGGAGCACTGTATCTAGATGATCTGTCCCTCAGCAAATGCTGTCATTTTTTTGTAATGTGGCTGTGGTATAAGTCTATGAATACAAGCACAAATTTTGTCACTGAAACCATTACATTTTTAAGGTTAAAAAAAGTGTAACCAGTGTTCTAGTCTCTTACTCTTGGAACTTTCTTTTAAAAATACCTTATTAAGGCTGACATTGAATTGGAAACTCTAAGCTATGTGTCTATATACTTTGGCATTGGCTACTGATATTACCTTGCCTACAAAACAGTAATCTGTAAATAGTGTACTCTCTCCTGTACAATAGGCAGTGATGAATTGCTTTATATTTGTCTTCAGATAGAAAAAAAAAGTATGAATGTTTCCATACTGGTAACTGGGGGAAGAAGGATAGTGGTCGAAGACTATCACAGGTTACTTGGTCTTACTGTGAAAAACATGGGGTTTTTTTAATGATAGAAGTACAAAAGATGTAGAAGTGCATTATTACTGTTATATCCTCACTACCTGTATGCAGCCCTGTCTTTCTCAACCCTGTGATGGAGAGGCAACTGCTTGTGACAGATGATTTATATTTGTTTATTTGCTCACATTAGTGGTTCCAGCTAAGCAATTCTTAGGAAAGAAATTAATACCATGGACTGAATTTTCTCTGATGCAGAAAAACTAATTTTTCCATTTTAGGTAGCTGGAAAGCAGAGCGGTTACTAACATTTTGGTTTCTTCACCAGCAGTAGCAAATAAATTTGATCTGGACATTTTGAGATAAAAGACTGTTATGCCTGTGCAAACTGCCACTGAGGCTTAGATACCATTGTTTAAAAGCTTAGAGCAAACGAAGCAGCTGTTTCAGCCCAGTTGAAACACCGTAAACAAGAGTAAAGCATATTAACTCCAGCTGTGTACTGATAACAGCTGGGAAGGAAAATCACTGCAAGGGAACCTTAAAGTAAACTCTGAATTCTAGCAGGCTTAGCTATCGTGAGTGCACCTCCGAGGGAGGAGCAGTGGTGAAAATTTGATCCTTAGAAACGTGGAGAATTTGATGAGGAATTCCTGTGCCTCTTTTTGTGCTTCTGTAAAGATGCAGAGTAGGGTCTGGAGTCAGTGGCATCACCTCTGAAGATTTTCGATGTAGATATCATACTGTACTTACACTCACAGGCAATTTTGATATCAGGGCAAGTACTGAGTGATGGATTCTGTGCAGAGTAATGGTGTCCCTTTTACAGCAGGATATTGCACCCCTGCCCTGTCTGGTTAGAGACTATGCTGTAATCTCTTCAGTAGTGTTCTGTTTTCCAGAATAAGGTGTACCAGTATTCAGGCTACTTCTGAGTTTTTTATATTTGGGTCACTTGCATTTTGTTCATTTTGGTCTATTGAGCACAAAAAGCAGTATAAAACTAGAGGAAATAATTAATGTCACTTAGTGGTAAAACCAGCAAAAATTATTCAGAGAAATTGTACTAAACCAAATATTCCCTTAGGTCCTTGTTGCAGCAGAATAGTGGTTTATTTACGTTTAGGTCTAATGGGAATATATTTTAATAATTTCCTTCTAATCAGTACTTTGTGATAGCTCATGATTAAGAATAATTCTGGAACAGTTATGTAGTTGTAATAATAAACCTTCATTATATTTCACACTAGTATTTTTAAGATAACAAGCTAATTCAAGGCTTCCCCATGAAGCCACGTGCTCTCAGTGACTTTGCGAAACCCCTAAGTTAAAACATAAATAGCAGTGCTGAGGTACTGTGGAGTGCAGAAGAGCAGGTCAGTAAGTATATGCTGTGTTTGCTCAGTATTTGCAAATGGATACATCTGTTGATAACTTTCAGTTGCATCCCTACCCATGGAAATAAATAACATTAAGACAAGAAAGCACGTTTTCTAAGTTAGATGAGGTGTCCGTAGCTTAATATCTCCACTTGGCATTGATCAGAATCTTGAGGGGCTTTTAATGAAAGAAAGGGTTTGGGGATAATAGTGTTATTTCCACAGTATTTGTATGGTTCCATAGCTGTCTTTGAATACAAAGAAAATGACGGCACTGTTCAAGCTGCAGGTGGGAACATGCTGGAGCATGGAAGTTTTCAGCAGTTTCTTGTGATTGAGATAACTGAGCAAACCTGTCCGTTTTTGTGCAATTGTCATCTTCTCTCTGTTTCCCCCCTTCTCTTACTTGTTGTCTTCCCCATCCCTTCAGCTTATGTTCATGTTCTGTTTGGTGTCTTCTAACCTCCATGGAGTTAGAATCATGTCTTGGGTATGTTCTACAAAGAACCTTGTGTACTTTAGGTACGTGTAAAAGGACTAGACTTAGACAGCTAAAGTTTTGGACAGGAGGCAATGCAGATGTCTGTGTCCCTCTGAAAAGAGAACATAAGGATACGAATAAAGGCATTTAAATGAGGCCAGTTAGTATTGTCATAAAGTTCTTATAATGTTAACCAGCTGTTATAGACTTGTTCTCATTCTTTAGTAGATTACATGCCTCTTATTTTGCTGGAAGTCAGCACTCTCTATTTCTGTATGCATAGCAGACAATTATATAATAAAACAGGTCTTCAGTTTCATGTGTATACAATTATGAGAAAGCAGTAGTTCCTCAAAGACAGCAATTTTGGCATCATTCATAAAGAGTGTTTTCAAATGTAAAGTATGGAGTATGTTGAGTGAAAAATGTAAATGCATATAGATGTATGTGAAAATAGTACATGAGTGAAAGAGGATAGGAGGAACATGAACAAGGGAAACAGAATAAAAAACACATCTTGCAAATGACTTGACAAGACCGCATCAAAACAGCTGTAAAGCTGAGTAAACTCCAAAGCCCAGTGGCACACACAAATATGAGGAGAATTTTGGTGTTCCTGAAAGACAGGGACCTGTCTGAGTGGGTCACTGAAAGTACTTGGATGCCGTACGTTGAAATGATTATCTCTTTCCTTGTGCTTTTATATAAAAAATAATTTGTTTCAGTGAGAGAAATCTGATGGCTGTGATCCTTTTATGACTGAAGTAACTTTCTCATTGACCCTGGGACTGTGTCCAATAAGCAATCATGTATTAAATAACTGATAATATTACATTTTGATTTAATTATTCCCATCTACTATGGTTTGTTTTATTGTGTTTTTCAGGTTTGATAGCTACGCCAGATCTTTGATTGGGGTCTCCTCTGAATTGCAACACTGAAAACAATGGCAACAGAATGTATAAAAAACTGCTGTAAATTGTGTTTCTGCATGGAAAAAGAAAAAAATGATCGTAAGTTCTGACATAATGACATCAACTAAGGGGTTTGCTGTTCTGGCTTCATTAATGATGAGATTTCCCATTAATAAAATGACTGCGTCACCCCTGATAAACTTGAATTCTTTTACAACATCCAAAATTCTTTCCATACCTCCACTTGGAGATTGAGCACATGCTTGTTAGTGTTATGAACTGGAATTGGAACTGAAAGATAACACGTGTCTGAAGTCTGCTCCTTGCAGCCTGGAACACTGTCCATAAGAGCCAACTTTTTTACCCAAGATTGTGTAAAGGTCTTGTATCTTTCAAACTCTGAGTGAATGTGCTTTTTTTTTTTTTTTTTAACTCCCTGTGGATTTGCTGTTAGGATTTTCTTTGGCGTCTTAGTTGTTTGAAGAACTCTTCTATGATACAAGTGTACCTCATGTAAAAATTCACCTAAGAGCAAGGTAGCTATAATGCACAGATGTCATGAGGATGAATATCTTTTTCCAGGTATTAGTCCTGAAGTAAAGCTGAAAAAAGTAAAACTGAATACTAGCAGCCGTTAAGGAGTGTATCAAGCACAGATCTTATTAAATAAGAGATCCGTTCATAGTATTGTTCAAAACTTAGTGCACATGTGGACTGTCTGTTTTTCTTGCTCTTTATTTTTAGCAGTTTCCATGGTGCAGGAATCTGAAGCAGTGGCCTCAAGCAAGCCAACTATTGTAGAGAAGCCTCCATTGTGTTCTGTGTCAGTGAAGCGTCAAGTTGGGTGTTCAGAGGATTATCTGCTTTCTAAACTGCCCCTGGATGGTCAGGAGGTACCATTTGTGGTCCCTCCATTCAAATTGGCTTATGTACAGCCGAAGAACCTTCCTAGTATCTCGTGTGCTGCAGGGATTCAAGGTAAAACATAAACGCCCTTGCTGAAATAGTTGTTTAGCTTCTGCTACTCCTTGAAAGTTGTCAAGTATTCCTACTGAAAATGTATGTTTGCAGGACTTTTCTAGAAGTCTGGGTTTGTTTTCTTTTCTCTCTGGACATCCAGAGAGGTTTTGTGAAGGGTGTCATCCCACTATGAATCTCTGTGATGTTGCATGAATAAAACTGAAAGAGAGGATTGCACACCAGCACTCATACTCAAAGTAATGGAAGACATTTAAAGGAAACAGAAGCTTTAGTAAAGAATTTATTGGAGGGAAGGAAAGACCTAACACATCCCCAGCGTCCAGATCACTCAAGTAAAAAAGGCGGGTGGTCTGGCTTTCATGTTTAATGTACTGATATGTTTTAACATATTAACACATCTTCCCTTTCAAATTTTGCCAATAGATAGCATGTGCTACTACATGGCGTAATTTTTTTCCCCTGCTGTTTCCTGCTCTTTTTGCTGCTCTTTGGGAGGCCAGGGGTCACAGTTCTCAGTGATATAAGGTTGCACATGATACTATGATTCTTTGCTTCACAACAGTCTTGTGCTTCAATCTCTGCCCGTTAGTGTCATGCTCAGACTGCCAAAGTGATGTGCATGCAATTTGGGCACAGTGGCATTTTAAAAGAATAGGAGCCTGGCCCAGTAACATGACTTATAGGGCATATGATATTGCTACGCACTTGGTCCTGCCAGGAGATGCCTAGAATTAGATAAGGGAAGATTTTGGCACAGAGGCATACCTGAATGGTTGTTTTCTCTAGAGTTGCTTTGCCTCGAGGACATGATAAGCAGATAAGATGCTTTTAGTGCCATGTGACTGCATTTTCTGAGGGTGGAAACCTTAATAACTGAAAAAAGTCAACCACATGTTGCATAATAACTAATACAGTACTACCTAACCTTTTTGCATTGTGTGGTTTTACTCCCGCTCTTCTCTCTTCTCCCCAGGTCCTTGCTGTTGCTTCTTTTCTCCTCCTGCATGCCTATTACCAAACTTCCTCCTCACCCTCACCCACCCCTGCTGGTAACACTGGCACCAGAGCCAAGCTAATCAGCCTAGCAGAGCTTTTCAGTATAGACTGGCCATTCTGTGTCCGATCTTTTTCATGGGCTTTATTTGTGATGTCTGCCTCACCAGACATAGACAGGCAACCTAATAGTTGGAGGTAGAACATGTGAGGCCCTTCTCATCTCTGAGCCTGGTCTCCTTCAGCCCCCCTGCTTCCCTGCTACTTCAGCAGCTACTCCTTGTAAGTCCATACTTGGATAAGGTATAGAAATGCAGGGCATGCTCCTGGTAGTCCCCTTGCTCACTGGGTCTGGGCTCAGGCTCTGCCTTCCTTTGTCCTACCTCATCCTCAAGATACTGTACAGAGAAGTCCATGAAGGACTCTGAGGCATGAATGTTCTTCAGGGAGAGGGAAGATGTGTCTAACAACCTTTAGATAAATGTTTTCTTTGTTCATGCTGTTCTACACAATCTTATCAGTCAGTGATTTATAAACCAGTGACTTGTCTTCACTGGGAATTCTGCTTCATCATCATTTCTGAAGGACCTGTTGAACAAAATGGCCCTTAGGCTATAAAGCTGGTAGACCTTCCGGCAGGATGTCCTGACTTTTCATAATTGTCTCTCTTGAGCAAATATTTTAAATTCTTCAACAAGTATTTGAAAAGTAGCTCTTACATCAAGTAGGAGACTTTCATTTCTCTTTCCAAATAGAAATCCTTATTTTTTTAAAGTACAGCTTTTTAAGCCTCATTAAAGTTTTGTTTAAAACTGCAAAGTTTACTTTTTTGGGAGATTTACTAAATACAATGAAGTGTGCTGTCATTCCTTCTTCACATTAGCCAAAGCTCCAGCATATTAAAAAAATGTATTTAGAGTATTTGCTTCTTAAACTGCTGTTAAATATCTGTAGAAGTCCAAGTTCTGCTCTCAGTTCCACTCCATTTTCTGTGCATGTCTGACCATTTTCCTTTAGTGAAACAGGACATGCTCAGTGTTAGCTCTTGGCATCCCTTCTGAAAGCAATTAAGTTCTGGCAGCCTTTCTCTTCAGTACTCACTGCAGCATGTCTCAGGCTCTCACAGAAGGAAGCTAGCAGGAAGGATTGTGCTCCTGGTCTGGAACACTGGCTTTTCTGTCATCTGCTGTGTATCAATTCTTTATGGCCTCACTTCTAGCGTTCATCCTAATTTACGTCATGCTCAAGCCCATTATACTTGAATCTTGCTTTATCATCTCTCATGTTCCATCTCACTGTTTTAGTTTTGTGGGTTTTTTTTGGTTTTTGTTTCTTTTTGTTTTGTTTTTGGTTGTTTTTTTTTTTTGTTAATTTACTCTGCTAACACCTGGAGGAAAGGATTTTACAGCAATAATAGTTTGCCTCTTATGGTGCAACACGCTTGCAGAATTGAAGGCACTTTATAATGTGGTAAAGAACTTTTTAACAGATAGGCTGAAGTCCAGGGAGGTGAAGGAAGCAAATCTCAGATCTTGGCACAGTCCAGGTCACCCCATTCCCATTCTCTACTCTGCTGTTATATATAGCTTATTTTCACTCCAGACAGCCAAAATGAAGCACCGCAGCAGTGTTCCTTACTGTTCTGCTGACCAAGACGTGCATGTTTTTTTCTGAAATGGATATAAATAGAGGAAAGAAAAATATGACAGCTGTGCTGTAATGGGCTGAGTAAAGGGCTGAGATTCAGGCATTCTCAGATCTGTCTACTTGTGCCTCAGCCAACAATTCAAGTAATTTTGGACCAGTGATTTTACCACTGACAGACTTCCTATGGAAATTGAATGATTAGGAGAGTGCAGTCACAAGTTGCATTATCCTTCCATAAAAGACCCTCCTGAAGGTCTGGGGGTCCATTAGCTAAGTGGGAATGTTCTGGGCGTAGGTAGCCAAATAGGTCAAAGGTTTTCTGTACACATGGCCCTACTTCTCCTGTTAACTTCTGTCTTGCTGTCTGTCTTTGGAGCCTTCTGTATTTTAACTAGTTAGGTGTTTATTGTGGAACTCCAAGACAGAGTATGCATAGCTTTTTATGGCCAATTTAATTCTAATGTTTGCTAGCACACTGTGGAAATATGACATAATGTGTCTGTGTGTTTTCTTTACTTCTTCTTTTTTTTTTTCCTTTTCCTGAAGTAGATAATATTGAAATATTTTTGTCCTTTGCCCTGAAGGCACTTTTCCTGTCTTATGAAGCCAGGCGGCATGTGTTATGTCTGGAACTCTTGCATTTGATGTTTACTTGTGCTCCACAGAATCTGCCAGAGCCTCATTTGGTGACCGGAAAGCAGAACTGCACGGTGTGTACCAATGGCCCCGCTATGACGTGTACAACCCATTCTATTTGGAGCATCAGGTTTCGCCAGATCTGATGAGGCGCTTCCAAGCAAAATCAGATAATAGGAAATTATATGGATCAGGTGAGAAGGACTGCACCCTTACTTTTCTGCCTTCCTCCCTTTCCCAAATTTTATAGGTTTATAGAAAAAATCCATTAGTCTACAGAAGATGTGTTTGTTTATAGCAGTTCTCAAACTGGTCTGTATGCTACGGACACTTCTTGGTTGGTGAATTGATCTGTGGAGCCAGCTCTGCTTGATTTCCAGCTGCGCTGTTAATTTCTGTCTTTTGGGGGCTTACAAGGCTTGCATGCTTCACATGAAGCTAGACAAATTGGCAAAGCAAGCTAGCGTGTCTGCCTCTGATCCAAAACAGGATGCAGTACTGGATATTCCAGCTACC
Organism: Morus bassanus; assembly: GCA_031468815.1. Classification (NCBI taxonomy): domain Eukaryota; kingdom Metazoa; phylum Chordata; class Aves; order Suliformes; family Sulidae; genus Morus; species Morus bassanus. Next base: position 19,101,255 of record CM062572.1, read on the forward strand.
AGTAATAGGAGTGTTTGAGGGAGAAGGAGGAAGTTGGGCAGTATGTTGAATGGAGTATGTATATGGAGAGAGGAACAATCACAAAAAAACCATTTAAGAGCAGATGATAAGAACAGGTGTAAAGTGGGAATTGATGCTATATGCCAGCTTTTTTGTATTTTTGCTTTTGAAGGTGTGGACATGTCCCCACTTCTCATTGCATAAGTGTGTTTAAGAACAGGGGAGGGCTGTGAGATAGTAAAAGTTTAGATAGAAGGTGTTTGGCTGCCTAGGTAAAAATTTTCCTCTGTGCTGTTCATTGGTATGTGTATCCTATAATGAATGCTGTTTAGAGTAAAGTAGATGACTAAGTGTTGCTTGCTGTAAGTGATTGCTAAGGCAAACACATTCAGAAAACTCATATACTTGAAGAAATGTACACACCTCTCTATCAGATCAGAAGCTGGCAACAGCATGCATTTTTAAAGATGTTTTATTTAGAATGGTATAGCATGCTTATTTTACAGCTGTGGGAAATGTCTCAGTCTGTGTCCTGTTTTAAAAATAATTCTGAATCACCATAGAGACTACATGAAAAGACTACTCCATATTTTTTTTTAAGAGAATAAAACACATGTAGAATTTTAGCAGCCTTTAATGCATATATGGTTTTGCAAGGCTTTGTAGTCACCTGTGGTGGGAGCCAAATTGATTTTATAAAACTGTCTTGAACATCTTCCCTTCAGTTCATCATCTCTTTTTCCATTTTTCTTCAAGCTAAGTAAACACTTCACTAGTTTTGTTTTAGTAAGCTTAAACACAAGAAAGGTCAGTTAAGTGTGTCTAGAGTACAGTTCTAAAATGTCTTCTTCCTCCAGAGTGTTTTGACAGCTGTTTCAAAAGTTAGATGATTCTCTTCATGTGCATCTATAGACTATTTAAGCAAAACTCTAAGCCTATTTTGTTGCAGCAAGTGCTACGATACTTTTCATGTGTGTGGGTTTAGAACTACAGAATGCGTTTTTTTAGAAGATATGAAGTGAAATTCTTGAATTTTCATGTGAAGTCCCTCCTCTTCATCTTTAAAAAAAAAAACAAAAAAAAAAACAAAAAAAAAACCCCAACCAACCACCAACAAACTGAAAAATAAATTTATTAATAATTTTCCAAAATTCTAGTTATTATTGGTAAACCACCCATGGTTAAATTTCTTTTGCCTTTTTATATTTTACAGACAGCTTTCTCAGTGTAAAAATTGACATTTTTTTCCATTAAAAATTTAAGTTTTTGACAAAGGCACCATCTCTTCCACCTGCCATGTTCTTTGAAAACTTTAACCAGCTTTACTAGAAACAGCAGATCATACTGTCTTTAAAGTGTCTCGGTGATTTGTAACCTGTAGGCTCAAGTGGATGTTTCCCAGTAGTTTGTGAAAGTCATAAGTACTGCATATGGAGTTAATTTCCATAACCATAATCAATTTCAAATCAAGTAACAGGCTAATCTCTCCTATTTGTTCCCATTATATCAAACAAGGTTTCTAGGCCTTGTATGATATTATAATGCTATTTCTACACCAGACTCAGTGAACAACTCAGCCCTTTTGTGTCATGCACAAGAGAGAATTTGGAACTCATGCCAGACATACAGGCCTTCATTAAATTTTATCTAAATGATGATGTTACTTTCCTTTCCCTCCCATGGGTTCTCAAAACTTTCTTCATTTTCTGTTCTCTTTTTCTTCCTTGGGAAAAGAAAGGATTATTCTTTATTGTCACACCTCACAATAAGCGTAATTGGTTATTTCTTTTGATAGCAATAAAAGGGAAATAAATTTTCAGTAACGAGTGATGTAATTCTATTAAGCTGTGATCAGTGAATTGTAATGGAAGTCTTCTCAAATACTGTAACACAGCATTGCAACAAAAAGCAATTTGTTGCATCAGATAGTCCTAGAAGTTAAACCATACTGCTTTCATTCCTTTCAGTACGGGTCAGTTTTGAAGTTGGGAGACTTTAAAAACCTCTTGAACGTTACTGGAGTCACCAAAAATTCCTGAAACAGTGGCATTAGTTCAGCTCTCATTTTTTACTGTTGCTGTATAATACGCATAGACAATGTGCTTTAGCTCTGTATTGCTTTGAGGTCAAAAGAAAACTGATAGCATCTACTTAACCTCCTCCAACTGCTGAGGAGTTGTAGCAGGCAGCATGTTTTTGCCACTGGGATCTTTACTATTGAAGAATTTAAAAAAGGAGGCCAGGCTAAGCCCCAGTTCTGGCTGACTAGATTTAAAGACGAGGCTTTCCTCTTCTGCTAAAGCATCTAGTAAAAAAACCATTTCTCTTGAGGAAATAACTTTGAGGCAGGCTCCCCGTTCTACCAGTGCTACCAGTGTGACCAAGTAAGTTTGAACTATTTCAAAGATGGAATTGATTAAGATATTTTAATGGCTTGTTATCTCAATTTTGTCGTTTCAGGAGAGTGTTTTGGGAAAGGGAGGTGGGGAAAGGTGCTGACGTCCATCGTTAGATGTTATTTAGCTAGGTTTCAACTCTACCGTAGGTCTACTTAAATTTTAAAAAGCTTCTTAAATTTTTTTTTCTAGCAGTGATGCTTACATGATTTGTATTATTCTCTTTGTCTTTTTAGTTAGTGATTTAAGACCTAGTGCTTTGCCTGTATCATCTGATGTAAGTCGTTCAATGTTCGATCTCAGAAGCCCGCCTCATCGATTCATGAAGGTGAGTTCCCCTTGTAACTTAGGTTATACTGAAAACTCAGTTTACTTGGTGTATCTGTTCTTGTTGCATTGTTTTCAAAGTAAACACTGAAGGGCATTGTACTATGCACTGGAAGGACTAGAGGGAAAAGTTCAACGTCTTGATCAACTGTAAGAGTTGATCAAGTAAGTAAGTAACTCTTAAAGTAAGACATCTTTCCTGATGTCTTCTCTGACTACTGCTGTTCTGGCCCAACAGGGCTGTTGAGAAATCTGAGTAGGCTGTTAGGCAGGACAAGACAGGCAAGAGGTTGTGGTTTGTCATCTTGTGATGTTTCCCATCAGCTGAAAAGTGGAACACTAGAAGTTTCCATTGATGAAAAAAACACTGCATTTTTTTCAAATAATTATCTTTTATGTAGACATGAAGTTGCATATATGTCAGCTGGCCATATGTGTCCTGTACTAGCTCTTTGCATCAAAGTAGTAATTCCATGCTGCTGGATCAAGAGATTAGTAGGGAATGAGACAATTATTTGAAATTGCGTATTGTTTTGTTTTCATCATGTCTTGTCTCATGGCAGAATCTCTCTGGCTTTTTACATCTGTTGCTCTGAATGAAGTGACTTCTGTGTTTTTGCCCCCAGAGATATGATTCACTCTCCAGTGTACCTAGCAGTATCTCTTCCAGGAAGGATTCACAAGGCAGTAACAGGAGTCTGGGTAATGCTTTGTTTGTTTACCTTGTAATGAAATATTTCCCTTTGCACTTGAAACATTAAGCTGTTTCCACTGTTGATGTGTTTTTTGGTTTTTGTTTTTGGTTTGTTTTTTTTTTTTGAGATGAATCTGCTTGGCAAGTTAGTTTGGAGATTATTTTGCAATTTAAAATGAGAGTTTTGGACTCGCACCTTCCTGTTGTCAGGAGATTGAGCAAATGAGCCTTTGAGGAGTTCTCATGCTTTTGAAAAATTCATCCCTGGATTTACTACCCCAGTGAACTAAGAAATTACAGATATTCTGTTAGGATAGAATGCAGCTCCTTGGTCACAGCTCTAGTCCTTTTTCATGTATCAGTGTTTTCCTGTGGGAAGTGCCTGGAATTCAATACCCGTATTCCACTGAGAATTAGGCAAGAATATTGCAGGCAAACCTAGTATCCTTATTTATGAAAGAATGCTGAAGAAGTGGAGATACTGCAAAATAAACCCTCAAAAATGAATCAAGTTTGCACAAAAATCACCCTGCTGGAAGTCAGAATTTGACCCAGCCTCCACAAAAAGAAGACTGAGGGGCAATGACCTAGTTTCAGTCACGACAGAGAAACGCTGGTTATTAAATGGCTCTTCGAACTTGGAGGAAAGCATAACAGCAAAATGTTTACTAGGCTGGAATTGAAATCTGAGAAAGATAAAAAGCAGGGCAATTTATAAACTTAACAGTGAAAGTGATTAATCTAAGGAAAGTGGTAGTTTATAAATGTGTTCTGGGTATCTCAGGCCCACGCTTTTTTTTCTTTCTAAAAGTTGTTCAAGTACAACACACGTTATTAAATTCAGTAGAGATAACTGAGGTAAACTTAAAGGCTTTAGCTATGCAGAAAGTCAGGCTACAGGACTTCATGGATATTTTGTCCTTAAAACGTACGTGTTAAGATACTTCAAACTTGTTTTACAAGATAGGCAGTCCACCTACTAATGAGTTCCCTTATTCTTGGAATGAACTTTTAAGATGCTGCATTACTTCTGAAAGCACTAATTGACTTTTTTCCATAGATACTATTACATTATCAGGTGATGAACGAGACTTTGGAAGTCTGAATGTGAAGTTGTGTTATGTTTCTTCTGTAGAACAGATTTGGATCACAGTTTTACATGTAAGCAAATATAAATAACTTGATTACTGTTTACTCAAATGGCTATTTTACTATACTTAGTGTTAATTCTCATTAAATTTGGCACTCTGTTACTTTAAGGAATACTTTTAGAAAAAGAAAATTACTTCTAAGTATTAATATAAATAAAGTTTAGTCAAATGTAATACTAGGTTTCAATCAAAGTATCTTCCTCTCTTTTTTTTTTTTGCCCTGTTGCAATCTCTGTTCTGCTTCAGTCAATATTAAAAAGTAGTATATAACTCTTCATGTTACTATATGTATGTTCTGATTGTGGAGTGAGGAACTGTTCAGCATAGATAAAAAAGCTGAGCTGGTCATAGGCTGGTCCTGCTGTGGAAATTTTCCTTTGGAAATTTGGAGACAGCAAATTGGAGCAACTTTGGAGGCAGCATTTAACTGACTTTAAATCTTCAGGGCAGAACCATAATAGCACTTTGAGGATGTGTAGCTTCTAGTGGTTTTTTTTGTTAGCTAATGTGATACTGTTGTGCCGGCTGTTTTATACACTTCCAAGAACTGTGAATAATTTTTAGGCAATGGAACTTTCAGTAGTCAGAAACCTAATAACTACATCGTGATAAGTACTACGTAAGGGATTTCATGATTTATCTGTTGTCAAATTGCCACATAGTGAAATCATTAAAATCTACTGAATAACTTTTTACCCTCTGGTTGTGAAAATCAGTTATTAAATGATCTGAAGTGACACAATCATTACACTGTCTCTGATTTATATTCAATATTACAGGAGTTACGCATAATTCTAGAACAGTCCAGAAGACTCTAAGTTGTCTGAAGGCCAGAGTCGTACATTATCTAAACTGACTGTGTTTTCAACGTTGCAGTGCAAAGACCTGAGCTGGCCTTCTAGCTGTGGGGAAAATCCTCGTATCTGCGTCAAGGGAATTCTCACACTGCCCAAACCAGTGCATTTCAAATCTTCTGCCAAGGAAGGGTGCAATGTAAGTAGAGGCAAGGAAAACACCAAGAAATCTTTTTCCCCCAAAAAAATAAAAGTAAAATGTAAAGGGATTTTTAAAATGGACCAAACGTCCACTCCTATGCCATATTTGCTGTGGTAGTTGCCTTCGTTTGGGTTACTCCCCGCACAACTTCTCAAGATCCTGTTAAAAGTCTTGTTCCACTTCCTCCCCTCTATATACTCTCTTGCATTGTATTGTTGCCCTCCTTCTCTCCCAAGTCTGCGGGACAGATATGCTCATAGGGGACTGAATCATGAGCTGCTGGCCTTGGCGACTCAATGGTGGGGGACTGGAGGAAGACTGGGCATACCTGTAGGCGCACATTCACCCCAGGGAATGTAGATGATGTACTGCCTCTCACTAGGGCAGGAGACAAAGTTCATACTTCCTCTCTACAGAAAGTAGTAAGAATTGGTCGCATGGGACAAGACTCCCGATAGTGGCTGTAAAGGAATATTAAGGGGGTGGAAGGTAAAGCAACATAAACCTCCCATAATGTGAGTCAAAGGTGAAAGAAAATAAAAGTAGCAGGAGAGACTGAAGCAAAAGGCCACAGGAGAATTTGCTATGAAAATGTGTGTATGCTGTTGTAAAGCTCCAGAAGAGATGGCTTCAACTTGTTATGGTCATGAAAAATAATCCAGAGCTTTGTCCCTGCCAGGGGGTGACAATGAGGTGGTGAGTCTGTGGGGGCTTACCACTGTAAAAGCACACTTTTGCATGGCAACCTAAAATGGTAGCTGGGAGCAGTGGCTACAGCACCAGGAAGCCTTGGTTTCTAGGTTTTGGGCTTGGTGCGACTCTCTTACAATGGTGATGTTACCCCTCTGTTTTGTTTTCTAGGACATTGAATTTATGGAAACTTTTGTATTTGCTATTAAACTGCAAAGCCTGCAGGCTGTCAGATTGGTATTTAAAATCCAGACACAGACTCCCAGGAAAAAAACAATTGGAGAGTGCTCCTTGGCACTGCGGGAGCTCAGCTCAGAGGAGTCAAATCATTGGCTGGATATATCTCCTCCTTCCAAAGCACCTGTAAGTGCCAATACTGCAAAAATATGTTGTTATATCACCCAGAAAGACTTGCTGGAAATGAAAGTAAAATAATTCAGTACTAATTCAATGTTAACAACAAACAGGAGTTTTTCTTTTGTTTTTCCCCTGCTTTCTTGGGAGAGGCATTTTGATGGGGAAAAAATGCAGACTTTCAAACTCTGCACATAGCTGTTCTGGTCATAAACTGCAGCTGTTTCTGGGAAAAGAGCTAGAGCAAGCTCTTCCACACCATGGCCCACAGCTTGAGGGAGGGGCATTCTGGGGAAACGTTCAGCAAAGGACACCAGGTGATTGCCTTTTCCGACCAAAAAAACATCAGGAGATCCTTAGGACTCACAGCAAGATCTCAGAGCAAATGGAATCTGCTTTTGTTGTGGAAGAAAAGTGCTAAGATCTTCAGCGGCTTGAAACTGCAGAGATAGCTATATATTTAATGTTCAGATTGCATGCTGTGAAGTAATAATTCAGACGGTTCATTTCCATTGGTGTAATAAGAAGCAGGTGGTTTTCACAGTGGGATTTCCTTTCCCCCTACCCTCACTTTGTTTGTTTCTTTTACAGAGTGTGTCTAGACAGTTGTATTTTCAACAAATTAAACTTGAATTAGCAATTCAAAAGCAGATTTTATCTAAGTGTGTCTGAGTAATATGAGTGATACTCTTGATTTCTAACATAAGTTACACTTGACATTTTTTAGTTCTAACAAGAATAACCATATTGCTTCAAAAGCAATAAGATTAAGTGAAAGAGGAAGCTGTGTTAGAAACTGCTTCATCCCAATGTAAATTCCTGAATCATCTCATAGTTTCTCTCTCTGTGTTTGCTTTCCTCACCATCATATCCAAGAGCCCTCCAGACACTGCTGGAATTCATCCCAGTACTACCCCGTGAGGCAGCAAACTACCCTACTTGCCATTAGAGAGCCAAAGCTCAGAGTCGAGTAAATGGCTTCCTCGCAGGATTACACAGAAATTTTGTGGCTGAGCTGCAAAGAGAATTTGCATGTCTTTTGATTAACTGGAGCCTGACTTCTCTTCATCTGACCTGTTGCTGTGCATTTTGCTTCGCTGAAGTGCGTTAAAACTTGAAGTGAACCAGGACTAGCAAAGTCCTTTTAAATGGAGGCTGTCAGGAAAGCTGGGTCTCCACTGATCTTCTCTTGCTGCTCTTACAGTGTTCAGAGTATGTTAGTGTCTGATAGGAGAGTGATGAGGATGCATCAGCACAACTTTGTCACTAGCAAAATCTAAAAAAAATTCAGACGGGAGATCTCAGTACATTCAGAGTGTGTGTGTGTGGAGGGGGGCGGTGTATGTGTGTAGGCATGTAAAACACAAGTACTTCCATAACGTAGGAAACTCCATGGCATGCAGTCACCCTAAACATTGATGACACTAAGCGACAGGGCCTATGAAGAGCATTGTTTATATCTCCATATTGCAAAATTAAAAAGTGTGGGAGGAGAACTCCAAATGTTTTTGAGTTTGTGGAGCATGCCTGGTCTCTCACTTCCACACCCAGGTTTAGTAGAGCTGCAACTGCATGCCCGGTTTTCCCTGTATGTGTCTGCTCTTACCATTGAGGAATCTTTCCGAGGTCAAAACTGAGGACTTGTTTATTTGTCCAATATCTCTGGCTGCAGCCCACAAGGGCCATATGTGCGCTGCACATAAGCAGTCCATCAGTGGAGCACATGTACTGCAGCTATAACAAGTGCAAGATGCACTTACTTACTGTGCATCTGCAGGTTGTATATACAACACATGCTTATATTTCTGTCCAGGAAATCCCAGATAGAAATGTGGGAGCCCAACATATGATAGAATTCCTGTGTTTCCTGAGTTTATATGCAACTTAATCCAGATGTTATGGCAAGATTCTTCTGCTTGTAGGCGTGCTGTGCAGAACTTCAAGTAGGAACTTGTTTTCAAGCAATAAACAGGAGGATTCAGTTACAGATTCTTGAAGCACAAAACCTTCCAGTTTCATCTACACCACTGTCTTCAAGTAAGTTACATCAGCTGTCTCATGCCTTCTGTCTAAAAGCATTTGTAACAGGTAAATTGCTGCTCAAATGGGTTGGCAATTCATAAAATTCCTTACAAACCTCAGACTAACATATTGTGCAGTAGATTTTCATTGCCAAGGCTTGTTTCCATAGATGTCTTACTTGATTACTTTTTGTTTGGTTTGAAGCTACGTGTTTATGTATTTTGGAAGATTTTTAGCCCAATATTAATCCTGACATACCAGCGCATTAGCTTGCACTTGCTGTTTGGATACTGTGTCAATCAATTCAATGTTATTGAACATACTCTGTTTGTGTGACTAGTCAGGAAAGCTGTTGTACAGTTCTTTTGGCCAGACTTTTGGGAAATTGTTGCAATTTGAACCATACATGTGGATCTTGTCAGTTCCTTATTGGGTGTTTTTATGAGTAACCCTTTGTGTGCTATGCCTTCTTCCCTCCCTTTTGGACTAGATTTCTTTGTGAAAGTTGGAATGTTTAGTAGAGAAGGGCTGATCTATAAGAAGAAGACTCGCCTTCTGAAGTCCACTAATGGCCAAGTGAAGTGGGGAGAAATTATGACCTTTCCAGTTAGCCAAGCTGAACAAGGAATTAGCTTTCTCATCAAGCTCTACAGCAGAAGCTCAGTGAGAAGAAAACACTTCCTAGGACAGGTTGGTTTCTGCAAACTAGCATGATATCCTTTACTTAAAATCCAGTTCCACAGGTTTCTTGGTATGACTTTTAAAATACTTTAAGGTGGCATATAGCAAATTCTAATAAACTCTTCTGGATGTAACCCAAGAAATAGTACTGGGCTCTTAAACGTGCACTAACATCAGAATGGGAGTTGACATTTGATTTTGCTTTTAAAAATAAGACCTTAAGTCATTTTTTGTGTGAAGTATTACTGTGTGAAAGATTCCTTCCTACAGACAGTCATATGATCTCTTCCTTGCCTCTAGGCTTTCTAAAGAAAATAAACATAGCATTCACAGGAGCTCCACAACCTACAATGTACTGTACAGAAAGGGGGTGTGTTGGTTTACCATGCCGATACACTTACAAAGAGGTGTGTGTAAAAGGAAGTACCAACAGCTACAATATCAGACTGCCTTCCTGGGTAAAGCAATGCTGAAATCAGCACAATATTGTAAATATGTATGAGCAAGTGATCACATAAGTGAACAAACACAAAATTATTTTTTAGTTGAGTGCTCTTTTTTTCTCATTTTCTTTTTATTTTATTTTTTACAGCTGGAACTTCTGTAGTATCTCTTTGATATCATTTGTGTGATCATATTTATTTAACCACTAAAAAACTTGGTAGTCTGGTGTCTTTTTATTCTCTCTGTCCTCGTCCCCTGGTTGTACTAATTAACTGTCATCCTGTCCCTTCTTTCTCTCCTTTCCCTTATGGTATAGTGAGCCATAGCTGTTCTTAATGCTCAGTGCTTTCCCTGACCCAGCTAGAGTTAGTAGCAGAATTTTAATATATGCATAAATGAATAATGTGGAACTGATTTTTGGGACCCCAACTGCAACATCCCTTGTGAGATGGAGTGCGCTATCCTTAGGTACAGAAAATGGTACTGTCCCATTCTGATGATGTTTCTTGTGCCTGCTGATGACATGCAGTTATAGAAGATGCTGATGTGCTACAGAAATTATGTACCAGCAAGAGTTATGTGACATTTTATGGAGCCTTATGTCACACGTGTTCCACTTTTCTGTGATTCCTGTTGGTATAATTGGATTTGGAATAGGAAAAGGAAAAAAATTGTTCTGCTTAGTTTTGCTACCTTGGGGCAAAAATAACTGGATATGATTTTGTAGTCACTTAGCAATATGTGAGATCATCTCAATCTGACGAGTTTCATTTAATCATGGATCTTATTTTTAGGGGGAGGAAATGAGCTGCTTCTGCTCCTCAAGGTTATTTGGAAAAGGTTGTTTCAGCTTATGCAGGCAGACATTGCTACATAACACATGAAGACATAAAATATGGCTCAGGGAAAAATGTACTTTGAGCAATTGGCTGGGTAGCTGGAAAAAGATGAATATAGCTGGATCTATTAACTTTGTTCTTCAGAGAATGATGTTTAATTGGATGCTGTTCTAAGCAGACAATACTTAGATTAGGCTGCTTTTATAGGCATGTCTTTAATCATGAGCAAGACGTATATTGAATCTCTGTGGATGAAACATCAGCTGTCTGTGGTATTCTGGAAGACATTACTCTCACTTCTTGAGGACTCATGCCTCAGCAGTGTAGGCTAAATGTACTTCATGTTGAAGGTTTCTGAGAAGTCTTAAAAGGACTCTTCTTGGAAGACTTGAGGAAATAGAGTCCTGTAAATAATGATACCTACTTACATAAGCAGAATTCTTTTGGCAGTGGAGGCTGGTGATAATGTTCAGGAGAAAAACTTCCTGCTTGTACCTCATTTCCTCGTTTAATGGCCACTATCCATTAATTGAGTACTGAGAAGGACTCTTACTGCATTACTGAGTGTGGTGTGGGCATGTTAGTAACCTCTGTGGAATGCAGGTTTGGCCCTGTCAGTTGGAGTGTGCAATTTTAAATGCTCATGAAAATGCTGGACAGCTAGCTCAGGATGCCAGATGGCTTGCAGCCAACTGGAGTTTGAATGCATAGAGCCATCACTGGCCCTGATGAGCCCTTGACCCAGCGCATGCATTTGAATGGAGCAAGGAATGCTTGACTTAATAAGATGTTTTAAGTAGAGAAACATTAGTATGTAGTGAGCTCTCTAAAATATTTATTTAGAGGCTAAATTTAAACCCAGACTCCCTGTGTTCCCAGCTGAAAGCCAAAATATGTTAGTCGCACAGAACTGTATTTGTTGCTATGATGCTGTGGTTGCAGTCTACACATTGTATCTCATTCTACACTTCCATGGTATTTATTTGGAACTAATAAAGGCTGGGCCTCTGTGTTATATCAGGAAAACTCAATTTTATTTTTCTTTTTGTTTCTTACTGCAGATCTGGATAAGTTCTGATAGCAGTAACAGTGAAGCAGTAGAGCAGTGGAAAGACACTATTACCAACCCTGAAAAAGTTGTTGTTAAATGGTACAGCATTGGTCCATCTTGAACTCTGGAGATGAAACTCAGGACTGATTTTTCTACAAAGATACTCCTATGCTGTTTAAAATAATATAAAGAAGAAAAATATTGTCTGCACAGTTCTTCAGAAGGTCTCCACTGCATCACACCTCCATGGTAACTGGGAAGATTCAGAGTTTCACAAAAAGAAATACTGGCTAAATACTATTAAGCGGAAGGCTTAGGAACTGGGAAAAGTGCTCATTCGATTTTAAAAAATGCACCTTCAAAAATATATTTTTGCCCCTTTCAGGCTCCATAAGAGCACAGAAATCCCATCTTGAGAGAAGCAGCTCGAATCAGCATCTTTTTCACTAGTCACTGACGTCATCCTTCCCTGCAGTCTTGTTTTCAGCAGACTCCAAAGTCCATGGGAATCAGTCCGGTCAGTGGCTTGATCCTAGGTACCTCTGAGCTTCTGGGGTTGCACCCGTGTTGACACCATTTGACCGGAGTACCGTGTGCCTCAGCAAGGGGGAAAGCTGTGGCTGGAGGAGGAGGCATAAAGGGAACTATGCAATAAGGCAGTACCCAAGCGCTTTTCTAATCTCCATCTTTGATGAAGGATTGTTCAGTACCCTGACATGCCTGTAGCCTGGGCTTTGCCCCACCCTTCTCTCTAAACAGAGAGATTGAAAGAGAAGAGTTTCTCTGACTCTCTGTGATCTTTGCAAGTGGGGCCCTCCAGACTTCCTCTGTTTGGGTGAATTCTGGTTGGAATCAATGGAGTAATACAAAGAGGACAGCCCGGCCTAGGATCAGAGCCAATATTTTTAGATAAATTACTTTCTTATATTGAATTCTTATACATAAACCACTTTCTATCTAATCAACAATGTTCTAGCATTTGCTTACATTGCTAAAAGCCAGACTAACGTGTACAAAGCAGTAAGCAAATATTTACTGACATAAGTGCTTTTTGATATTAATTAAAATGCAGCACAGTAAGGGACACTCAGACTTTGTTTAAAAGATGGGCTACTACTGCAGAAGTACTTTTTACATGTCTAGGATGCTGTGGGAGTATATTTTTGTTACTTGTTTCACAAGAAGAAATTACTGTATTTGTATTGCAAATTATATTTTGCCTACAAAATCCTAAGATTATTTTTTCTATTAGTCCCCATATTTTCAGGGATTTATTGATAGTTATTTTTAAGGTGGGAAAATGCCGTGTATATAATTGATAATATATACATCTAAAAGCACAGACCTCTTTCCACTACTTTAACTACTGGATTTAAAAAATATATATATTCCATTAAATCCACTCCTTACACATTTATTGTTGGCTGTCTGGACTGTACAAATACAGTATGTTCATATAGATGCTGAATAATTGTATCTTTTTTATAATTTGGATCCTGTTCAAACATCTGACGTGAACTAGAGTGGCAGTGAGAGCACTCGCTGCTGGAAGGCAAAGGAACAGTGGGGAGCAGAGAAAACACTGTAACAGGAAAGCACATTGTATTTAAGCATAGAGCTTGGAGCATCTTTATTTTAACTTTTTTGACTTTGAGTAAGGGTCAAGAAAAAATGGAATCTCTTAGATTTTTTTTTTTATCAGCTGATAATTGAAGCTTTTAAAACTTCAAGCATCCAGATTTTTGTTGTTGAAATTTAACATTTTGAAAATGGGCAAGCAAAAGGATTTTTCCAGGCTCTTATGTGTTCTGCTTTACGACCAGTTTTTATAAATGAACTGAAAAAGCTATTGCATGTTATTCAGAAAACAGACATCAGTTCTGGCTCTTACTGACACTCTTCGCAAAGCTCCTAGCAGGCCCAGAGGATCTTGACTGACAGCATGAACTTCTAGCCAGTTACAACACTTGGGATGAGCCTGACCTGTTGGGTAAAATGAAAAAAGAAACTGGACCGAGCTGATATTCTTGGAGTATCTTTACTTGAATACATGGATCTTTTTTATTCATTGTGGCTGAACTGCAGTAAACAAAAGTGCAATCTGTTTCCTTACGCAGAATGCTGCTCTATTTGAAAGAGAGGACAGGGAATATGCCAGTGTTTTGGAGGCTTCGATTACCACAGGAGTGGTTCTACAGAGATTCCCAACTCAGTGGATACTGTGTAAAATGGACTTTTTGGGCTGTTTTAGGACATCTAGCCTTTAAAGGCCTAACTAGTAATGTCTCCTTTTTCCTACGTTAATATTTAATCTATGTGTTTATAATAAAAGTTACGAACAGAAAATATTCCATCTATTTTTTTTCAGTTGTTTATACCAATGTTTACCAGCATCTCAAACTGAAGTTCAAGTCCTACCTTTTTCTCTGAGGAAATTCCAGCTAAGGCACTGTATTTCACGTGGTGTTGCATGTAGGGGAGTTGACTGCTAACACACTGAGGAGATACATAAGGCCTCTCTTTGCAAGATGTGCACAGGTTCTAGAGCACTCTGAAGAACGTACTCTGAGGCACTGCTTCATCCTGTGCTCATTCCCAGGCTTTGGGGTTTTCTGCATTTTTGTGTGCATTCATGTAAGAATTTAATGAATTCTTAAGAGTTGGCTAAAGACACTGTGCTTTTTTTCTTCAAAATTTGAGCATTTAAGTTGCTTGTTGCCCTGATTTGTTCCTCAGTTTGTCCAGAGCACTACAGTGTTCTTGAGGGAACCGATTGTATTTCAGGTTTAGAAAGCAGAAAGTCCTTTATTTGTCCCACCACACAAAATTTGGGTCTGCTTCTTACTAGTCTCAGCTGACTCAATGCACACTCCATGACTGAGAGCATGGCAGCGGAGCACTGGGATGTTCCTCTCTGTGTGCACTCCAGCCTTGTTGTACATAGAGGGCTAGAGAGGGAAACAGGCAATACTCATCTGCAATAAGATGATCAGGAAAAGAAACTTACGTTGCACTGTTTCGGCTTTTTTTTTTTTTTTTTTTTTTTTAACTGCTGTGTCCTGCTTGTGTCCTAATTACTGGCTCCCAAGGTCCTGGGAGGAAACCAGGAATTCTCTTTGCTTTCACTACTGAGGAAAATCATCTAGGGATGGAGAGGGACCTGCGCAGCTCAAGAACCAAAAAGTGCCTGTTTATTGCATCAGCATTTACCTTGCAAGTAGATGAAAGCTGTGCTTCGAACAACCCATCATCACCTGAAATAATAGTCCGGTCCTCATAATAATGCTAGTTTTGGTGCTTCTGAGGATGCCTGCCAGGTAAAGGGGTTGTCCAGAGGATTGCTTACAGTGGGTTGGAAAATGAAACTGTTTCAGAGGATGGGGGCCGCCAGTGAGTTAATTATGTGAGGTTACCTGTGTAAGAGGCATTGCAGAGCATGTATGTGAAGGGAATGGCTGGAAGGAAAAGTCTTTGTAGATTATTTTCTTCCAAGTGCATGTGGAGAAGGCACTGGGGTGCGTACACACTGACTGACTCTTGAACAGAATTGTGAAAGATGGAAGATAATTTGTGGTGTAGTAGAACCCACCAGTTAGATAAACTTACTAGCTGTCACATAAAGCATTTTTCATTGATGATTCATTGGGTCTAGAGCTCACCAGTATGGGTGTTATGTTGGACAACAGTCCTGAAGAAAAAACATGAGACGGGGGGGTATGTACATGTTCCTAGCACCAGTCCCAGGGTACAACTGGCTTTAAAATGGGGCGTTCCAGGAGGTGTTATTTCAATTTGAATGTCTTAAAAGGCCAGCTAGAAATCATCTGAGATGTCTTGCCTTCTAAGTGCAGAATATTTTGCTTTACTGCTTAGTGACTGCCTCGCTATAAATGCATGTGGGACTTTGGCTCCTCCAAATTCAGCTCCTGGCTTACTTGAGACTAAGGCAGTTTTCCAGAAAAGGAAAATGATGCATCATTTGAAGACCAATCCATGATATAAATTAGCAAGGAACTTTATGTACTCCAGGATACATGCAGAAAGACAGACAAAAGGTGTCTCAGAGCAGTTTCTAATGGTGACAGCTGTATGTTGTCCCTTTAATGCATGTTCAGCTGCTATTTTGATTGTTACATCCAAGTTTACTGTCATTGAAAATACTGTTATGAAAGCTGTTTTGTCAGTTCACTTAATTTGTAGATATAAGGCACACATGGTTTATAACTGAATTTGCTGTTGCTTCTAGTTAGTAACTCACTCAGCTTCCTAACTTGTAACAATTTTGATGAAAGCAGCAGAGGTTCAGAAGCACCAGTTTCATTTCAGTCAACTCCAAAATGGATGTAGGTGAACTGGCACAACAGTTATGATCTTACATTAAATGTTACTCATACAGAGATCTGTGCCTGCTTAGTTAGAAGCCAAGCACAGACTAAACTTAATCAGATTTTCCAGAATGTGTGTATATAATTTCACTGATTAATCAAACAATTCCATTTTAAGTTTATTTATTTATGACTAAGAGCATTCTGTATGTAAACGAGGCCAACAAATTTATTTTTCGAGCCTTTACATCTCCATGGCACAGCATGGCATTCCTTTTAAGGAAAAAAATGTAAGATCCTACCTCAAAAGATGAGTGGGTGTAAACCACATTATCATAAAACATTACTTGGAAAATAATTGTATTTGAGTATCCGATCTGTTGTGATCGCAACATGAACAGTGCCATATTGCTAAATCCATTAGACATCCCTGGTTTGTTCTTTTGCTGGCAGGACATTTGTGTAAAACAAAAGGTAATTTTGTAAGCATTCGTTAAGCACATATGCTATTTGACTTGAAAACTGTCTGCCCGATGGAGGTTGCTTTTTGAGTTATGAGTTGATTTTGCAGCCAAAGCATAAGGTTGTCTAGAAATTGGGGGCAGGGTTGTCCCACTTCTTACTTTCATCCTGCCAACATATGTATGACATGGGAGGGAGGCTGCGTAGTTGTGGAAAGCTTGGCATAAATCATGCTGGACATGATATACCCCCTTGTTTTTCCAGCTTCTGCTGTAAAATTACATCACCATGTAAATACAGCCCTGTACATGATCTCATGCTTAGAGCATGGAAAAAGCCATCACTAAAATCAGCACCATGTTCCACAAACACTGTTCCAGCAGATTTACATTCTTTTCTCTAGCTTGCACTGAGGGACAGACCATCATCTCTCGCAATCTATGGCAAAATTCCCATTGCGTTCAGCAGAAGCAACCAGTCTTCAAAGCTGTTTTAGTTATTTCAGCATTGTGATGGCATGATTTATCTAACAAAAGGTTACATGCAGCTTAAAATCTGTTCACAGTGGTGTTTCTGTAGAAACTGAATTTCATTGAAAGTGGATCTGCATCTCTTAAATATAATGCACTTCTTCCCATAGATTTCAGTGGCTTTGAAACAAATCTTCTATGCTGATTTTTCCCCCCATATTTCTGACTGCAACTTTTTCCTTCCTTCATTTGCCTGGAGTCTGCTCTTATTCTCCCTCAGCAGAAACAAGTCTTTAAGTGATGTCTGCTTTTTGCAATTAACTTTCTGCTTTCCTAGTAATGTTTCCCTTCTTTGTCTGGTATTGGGACCAGCATTATGTGTGTCCTACTTTTGCTGTTTAAAGAACTAGCTACAAGCAGAAGGCTTTGAATCCTAGGGCTTGGAGCATGTCTGATGCTCTGCATTTCTGAGCTACCTTTGCTTGCAGCTTTGGTGGTATGGTTCTTATGGAGCTCCCTGAATTTCTGTGTTGTCTACCACCATTGAATACAACAATGGGACAAATCAGTTGTAACTTCTTACATGTACCTGGGTATCTTCTCTTGCCTTTCTCCTCCTCCAAAAGTTACCTTAGGAAATCATTTTGGGTGGCGAGGAGCAAGCTGTTTGTGCTTCTGACCTTCTAGGACAGTGTGGTGGTTTGACTGCCATTATCTGTGCTGTGAGACAAAGAGGAAGGCTCAAGAAGAGTCATGAAAAGCTGCACCTCCAGGTGGAGGGAATCCTGTACCTCCTGTCTATATGATCTGGGAAATGCTTATTAGCCTGGAGACTGGAATCCCTTGACAGATACCCAAAGGGAGGGATCATCCTATTGTACTTTTTATCCTTATCTTGCAAAACTCTCTGGAGCTGTGGAGCAGCTAAATAGGGAAATTTTCCATAGGAGGAATGGTATGGTTCACAGATTTCTAGGAAGCAGAGCATTGACTAAAAGATCTCGGGAGTCTTTGGAAAAAAAAACCAACCAGTTATAGGAGTGTACTTGTTAGTTTTGAGTACAGCCAAGCTTTGTCACTTGTCATAGGAGAGGACTGAATTCTTAGTTTGTGATACATAGCAGAAGAAAATGGCAGGTACACCCAAAACAGGGCTGGGTCTCCTCTGCATTAGTATTTGTTAGTCCTTCAAACACTGGGGTGGAACTATACACACTTACCTGCCCCTTTTCCTGCAGTAAGGACACATTGGGTGGGGGATTGTTGGGGGCAGGTAGTGAAGGAGGTAAAATAAAAGCAGCGCTTTTGTTTTGAAAAACAATGTTTTTCAAAGCAATGTAGCGTGCCTGTAACTATTGACAAAGCTTTTATTTGATGTGACTTAAGATAGAAGATTACGCATTTAGATATTTGCTTAGGTTCTTTCAATAATTCCCTGGCATGAGACTGAACTCATCCTCTGTATTTAAATAATGCTTCATTCTGCTGTGTTCATCGACCTTTGAGCTCTAGACCTAATTATGCCCGATTTCCTATGGATTCCTGCCTTGTGGCTGATTGACTTTGGCATGCAAATCAGGGCAGACTTTCTTGAATCTTTTTGCTGCACATCAGGTGGTTACAGAGTTTCTCTCCCAGATGGATTCTCTGATTTCTAATAAGAGGTGAGCTCATGACAGCTATTGCTTCACCTGGGAAACTGGGAGCTGGCTCTCCCTTGTCAACAACCTGAATGTTGTTGGGTTTTCTTGAAGCCTTTGGGAACAGAATTATCTGTGACATTTCTACCATCAGTCAAATTTGGCTGCAATGACTAATGGGCTCAAAAATTATTGCGGGCCTTGGAAAGAATGAGAGAAAACAAGCTATGCTGCTTCAGGACCCTGGGGCTCAGCTGTGTTTTCCTCTGTTCTGCCACAGTCCAGAGAAGGTTTTCAGATCGTTGCTGATCATGATTCCAGCAATACTAGTTCTCAAGGCAGCTCAAGTAGATTCTCTGAAGACACATTTGTTAAAGCATGGATATTTTGGAGCAGTATGCTATGCAGCTGGGCACTTGCTGGAGTTTCAGAGTAATAGTTTAAAGATCTGGGTGAAGAGAGTTTTGATGTACCTTGAAATTACCATTGACTAAAAGCAGAAGCAGAGGTTTAATTAAGGTTAGTATGAAGAAATGCTTTAAAAGCTTCATTTTTAGATAATAAAATAACCAGTAGCAGCAGCCGTCAGGTCCCCTTCTAATCTGCAGCATGCACCTCTAATTAGGACTCCATTAAAGCTCACAAGCAATAATAATACCTTTTTTTAAACCACTAGTCTTGCTATATTTAACTTGGCGCTGAGGTTGAAAAGCTCCGTGTTCCACTGGCAGAGTGCTGACTCTGGCAGCTACAAACTGTCCTGAACCTTAGTAGCAGGATCTGAGAATTCTGGCCATTGTTTTCAGATCTACCCTGTGACTTGCGCAGAACATAAAAAAAATTCACCAGTGGAATCAGCTTAGTTTCAGGTAGTCTGACTTGCTTTTGGAGCACATAGCTTACTGAGAGCTGTGAGTCTGTGGATCCAGATTTACTGCACAAACAATCCCCAAAGAACGGGATGATTGGATGATGACTCAAATCAAAAGTTTTGGAGTTCGTTGGGGTTTTTTTGTTTGTTTGTTTTTTTTAAGAGCAGGACAGATAAGATAAGCCCAAGGAATTCTGAATGAAACTGTGACAATCAAAGCTGCATTTGTGATTAACATGGCTGGCTCAAGGTGGTAAGTCTCTGTGGGGAAAAAAGTGGGTCAGAAATCCCATGAAAGAAAAGTAAGGAAAATTGGATAAATAAAGAGAGAAAAGGCTGCAAAAATCAGGATTAATACACTCCCCTAATCTCAAAGGCAAGGAAGTAGTGTCTTGGTGATGTTATTGCTCTTTAACCAAGTTCTTGTGCTAAGGTGAAGTAGCTCTTGGGAGCAGAAGAGGATCTTTGAGACTCTAGTCTTTGCTGTGATTTGTTAGACTTTGCTGTCTCTCTGCATTACACATTTTGTAGACCAAATGCACCCCTGCTGATACCATTCTTTAGTGTAGACAAATTGCATTGTGTGTATAAAGCCTTAAGTGTGATAGATTCAAAAGTATACCACAATGGGATTTCTGGTATTAACTCTGCATATAATGCCAAAATTCATAGAGAAGGAAATGTAACATCAGTGTGGATTCAGTATTCTCTGTCTAGCAACACTGTTCCTTGCTGCGGGAGTAAAAATCCTACAACTACCCTTTTTGAAAAATACAGCAGGTGCTGATATTCTAGGCAAACTGAGTGGCATTTATGGCATCCACTTGTTCTCAGCTACTTTATTTCATCAGCACTTCATTCTCCTTCCCTGCCTGCACCTCCTTCAGTTGCCTAAGAGACAAAGCACAGTCAAACACATCCAGCTGTTCTACTTCCTTTAATCAGCCCTTGGAAGGTCATCGGAATGACAACTTTCTCCTGTGCTTTAGAAACATATGTCAAATCTGTTTGCAAATGCCCTTCTGTATGAACAGATCAAAGCACTAGCTGGGTCAGCAAATGCAATGAGCATTTCAGCCATGCCAACTGCATCAACACTTCAGCAGGAATTTTGGCAGAACAGCCATGAATGCAATATTCAGGTGCAGATCCTCAGCTGGTGCAATGTAAACTGGACTGTGCACTGGTAGATCTGAGCCAGCTCATCTTAGGTAGGGGTTCTGGACATGCAAGCCACAGAAACTGCAACCTTCTACTAAAAAGTAAGAAGATTGTGACTGCTGCTGTTCATCCCTTGGAAGGCTTCAGTAGGCTGCATCAGGGTCTCAGAAAAGTGTTCAGGGCTGGAAATACACTTACAGCAGGCCACGTGAAAATGGGAGAGAAGAACCCTCACCTATAGTCTTGACTGATGCAGAGTTATTCTGCATGGCTTTTCATATCCCTGGAGATCCATGATTTGCCTTCTCAGTTTTAGTGTTTCCTAATTAAAATACAGCTTTGTGATCAACTAATAAGCCTTATCCTTTTGTACCTGTCTTAATAAATAGGATTTCTTGGTGTGGTGGGGAAAAGGGATGTAGAGGGGAAGAATATTTACTGTGATCCTTGTCAACACTCCGATAAGCTACTTTAATATTCTCTGAGCTAGTTGTCTATGAGCTGCAAGTGGCAAGCCACTTCTACCCTAATAGAAAAGGTTAAGATATTGAACTCAGAAAAATACGGACTAATTCAAATCTTTGACACTGACACCAAGTCTGTTTCTTCATGTGATGCAACAGAGTTCTCTTCTGTAAGGTAAGAAAGAATTACCTAAATCAATAAAAAAAGTGTACTGCTTATCAATTGAACTATAGTATTACAAAATATGTATTGCTTATTAATTAAAATATAGTATTAGATGTCCTTGCCTATGTTATTAAATACCTCAAAGAGTTAAAACAGCAATGCATTTTTCAGACATTTGCTTTTTCTTCATTTGAGCTCCTGCATTTCTGACTTTGGGCAATGCAAATAAATTGGCCATATTTACTTTGAGACTGAATTTCCTTCATGCAGTATTCATTCAATAACTGTTTTTCTGTAGAGGATGTTTAATAACTTCTTTTGTTGACTGAATTTGATCTAAAATCTGAATTTTGGTTTCATTCTAATATTGTATTGCCTGTTCATGTGCAGCGCGCCAAATAAAAATTACATAGGTTGTCAGAAGCAAAGGTGGCAAACTATTTACAGGAAGGGTAGGTCTTGAATGGTTCAGAACTGATTACTGAGTTCTAACTACTAGTTCTAACAAGTTCAAATACAACCCTAGCTGATTATCCCTGGAAGTAGTTAAGCGTTTGAGGTTGTTCGACAGTCTATGCAAAACAATGCAATGCTTTCAGTCCAAGGGTGTCTCCTTCTCCTAGAAGGTGTCCGCAGCTGTTAAAAGAAACAATGGGAAAGACAAGAATGAAATTGGGATTATTTTTTGACTGTGGGCCTTCTGAGTCAGGCTTGAGACACAGCAGAGGTGCATCAAATGGTGAATGGCTGCTACCCGTGCTGCCTGAATTTTGTGCCAAATAAAGGACTTTGTTCTGCAACTCTGTTGCCAGTCCAAGACTTAAATCATAATACATATTATCTAATAATAGGCTTGCAAATGTTCCGATGACCTGCTTTTGTGCAGCAGAGTGCTTTCTAGTTTCTGTGATCCTCAGTCTTTTACAGGGGAGCCAACAATGCACCCTTGGAAATGCATCTGCTAAACAATTAGCCCAGCAACACTCTCCCTAGGATTTAATAGTACTGCAGTGCCCAGCCTTACTGGTACTACCAGCACATAGTCAAGTAGAGCTCTGCAGCAAATCTTAGTTCCAAGGATGGAATTTTGAGAATTTGGAACATGAAAAAATATTTCACTAACAAGAATCTGAAAAGTTCTGAATCTGCAACATGTAAAGGTTGCAGTGATTTCAAAGCATGCCCAGGGAAGCAGGAGTCTGGAAATCCGGGAAGCCTGGCACTTGGGTGCCACAGCCTCCACAGAGCACACCTGACAATGCGGTGCTGGAGGCTTTTACTGCTTCTTAATGGAGATCTATTTTCTAATTAATGGAGGTTAACTTAGGCTGTGTATGAAACTGTCTTACAGAAATACAAGGACTGCACTACAAGTAAAAGTGAAAATTACTAAATTCACTCTTTTTGAAAGAGAAGGTGGAGTTCAGAGGAGTTCACTGAGGCCCCAGGAGAAGACCAGATCATACCTGGAAACTAAGACAAGAAACTGTGATGCTGCAAACTCTACAATTAATTTGTGATAAAGCCACTGGACTTTGCAAAGCAGTAGCAGTCATCTAGCTCACAGAAGCTCCTGTGGAAATACAAAGGCTATGACAGAATGTATGTAAAAGGAGAAAAGGAGGTTAAAAAATAAAGGCATGCAACACTAACAAACAGGTCATAGGAAAAAAACCATGGTGACTCCCCATGCTGTAGCGAACGGCACACACTAAGACAATGCTCAGCATTTTGATGAAGATGCAAAACCTGCAGTAGATTGGACAGCCACACAGGAGTTTCCTCATGCCAGTACCCTGTGCACAGATGAAGACAGCAGCATTGCTAACACAAAGAAATTCTTCATGGGAAAAGGATCAGGGGGCCACGTTGTGACAGGTAAAGCACATGGTCCTCATGAAAGCACGCTGGCAACTGACTGCTATTAAACAGGGTCAGAGAGTGAAAGCTGAGAAACTAACGGGACCGTGTTTATGTTGGAAACTGGCATCCAACAGACTGGACGTTAGTTAGAGCCAGAGATGGCAAAGAGGAAAAACCCTGATATTCTGGAGTTCTGGGACCTGTCACTTACTTGGCATCATACATGCATTTACATACACACACACTTATATATAGACACACACATAGTCTGGGAGACAAATGGCCTCGGCAGCAGCATTGTAAGAGGTAGTCCTGTTGTTGAGTGAGTTTGTTACGGTGAGTAGAAACAAACCAGCCAAAAAAGAAGGTGAAACTTTCTTCAAATCCCACACAGCTAAACAGCACATTTTGCCCAAAGAGCTAGAACTCATATCATCTCCTTCAGTGAGGCTGGCATCTTTCTCTACAAATATCAAGCTGGCAGTCATTCAGTTCCAGCCACATAGTCCCCACAAGCCTACGCTGAGTACTTCCATAGAAAAGGCTGTCCAGTGCTTCAGCAGCAGATCTTTTTGTTACGTTGGTTGAAAATGTAGAAAGAAGGTGCAAAATAGCACGAACTGCAAAGGGGGCATAGCTCAGTATCACGTTTGTAAGGTCAGGTATGGGGACACCATAGACTCAGCCAACTATCAGATAGAAAGGAAGGCACGTCTTGGTACTACCAGCCCAGCCACCGGAGTGTGATACGATGGCATTGATCCGTTGTATTCCATTCAATTTTGAGTATGCAATCATGTCAGGGATAATATTCCAGGGTGCTGAGGTTAATTGCTTAACTGCTGTTTATCCAAGCTGACTGCAGGCGTCCCAAACTACATTTACTTTAAAAACACTGAAACATTTCCTGATGTCTGTAATAAGTTAGCCTGCTGTTAGAATTTACAGGAAGGAGGTAGTAAAGGCAAAACTATAGCGCAGTAATTTCTGGAGGTTCATACTGAAATGGGCACAGTGCACATTTTCAGAGGGTGAAACTGGTATTTTGTGCTTCAGAATAAAGATAGTTGAACTGGCAATATAGTACTGTTGCAAAAAAGCGAAATGCCATCCTGAGGCCAAGAGTTTTGCACAGATGACACTGAGTTATGCATTGTTTCACTTGCTGCTGGGAAAGCCCCAGTTAGGGGATGGTGTCAAGCTGTAGTCATCATCTTTCAAGACAGGTACAGACAAAATGGAGAGAGTTTAGAGGAAATGACGAGATTAAGAACAAGAAAATCTGACCTGTGAGTAACGAGTAAAGGTACTGGGTTGTTTATAGGTGGAAAAGAGAAAGCATAGAGATAAAATTCAAATATACTAATATGCAAAAGTTTGTTGAAAAGGACGACAGAGAACAACTGTTCTCTATGTCTGCTAGAGGTGAACTGAATACACATATCATCACTGATGACACGGAAGTTTCAGCTAGAAAATAGCTGCTTCAATTTTTTAGACTGCCCAGCAACATGTTAATGTCCCTATAAAATACTGAAGCAAGAAGCGTGTGCTCAGATGTAACCTGCATATCTTAAAAGTTTGATTATTGCTGAAGTGAATGAAAAGGTGGTTTTCTTTACTTCTTTAGTTTGCTGGCCTGTAGAAGAGTCTTTAAAAAACAGTTCTTACCAGCAGTCCAAAAATGACATACGAAAAGTTTTTAGTGAAATTAAAACAATATTTCTTTTTGTCTGGCTTTTTAATCCTTTCATGGAAGTCTGGCAGTTCTCAGAATTAAAAATAAAAAAAACCTTAATTTTGCAAAGGGAACATGAAGCACTCGCCTCACTGATGATGAGGAAATAACCTTATATAATTCACCCATTGGGTAGATATATATTTCTGATACCGTAATGGTCCACATGGTAAATATAATGTTAGTATTACCATAAAGCACAACTTTCAGCAAACACAGCATCTCTATCATGTGTTTAATCCATTAATTCCTTATTGTCTGTTCTATCCCATAGGCATTGTTTTGTAAAAGCTTTCCATTATATCACGTATGAGCAAAAAGCTAAAACAAAGGTTCATTGACTTCCTCAGTCAGGGGCCTCATCATGCATTCCTTGGGCGCCTTTCATTGCAAGGGTTGTGCCAAGTACGCACAGGGTTCCTGGTCAGGCCACCAGCCAGAAAGAGGGGTTTATAAAGTACTATTGAAAAGGTTTAGTTAAGTGCTGGTTTGATCTTATTTTGGAAGCTCCCTTAGTGATTCTCACTGTCCAAGCCCACTTTCATCAGTTTAGTAATTAACAGTGACATTTAATGAAACAGGATAAAGACGCCTGCAATAAAATCATGGTGGTATACAACTGGGGTGGAATTTGTTACAGTTCTCTATCCTGGAAACAAGCAGGACCATACTGAAATCAGTGAAAATGCTTTTAACGTGTTTCTTTTCCTTTGAAGTCTCATGCCATCATACCATCACTTTCTTTTTGACTTAGCAGATAGAATCTAATATTTCTGTCTATGGAGATGGCAAGGATTTAGTCACAGTGAAGAGCTATATAATAATGAGGAACAGAACACTGGTAACAAGAAAAGGTATTCTGTTCTTGGTTTAAAGCTGGATTTGCCTTAATTTGAACTGGTGGCTGCTTTGAACTTGAATGTGTTTTGACTTCTTAACATGTAAAAGGTCATCATTAACAAAAAATATTCTATATTAAGGGGACACATGTATGAGGTAAAGTTTAAGAAGGTAGCTTTTGCTTGATCTTCTATAACGTTATAGTAACAGGTAGTTAGAAACTCAAGCAGCTCCACTGGAGACTTTTAAAATTAATTTGTTTACATTTCAGTCCCAACCTATTCACATTTATAGACTAGTCCATGTTTCCAGATGAAATTGATTAAGCACATTGTGAATTTCAAAGCCCTTCTGTGCTCACTCATATTTGTTAAGAGTTTGACGCACAAGTAGCTCTTTGCTGATTCCCGAATGAGTCCAGGTGTAACAGGACTGGGCCTACTACGTCTTATGTTGATTTTCCGATTATGGTATTTTATTACACTTAGTTTACACAATGAAACCATTTTTTTTTCCTTCTGCAGAGCTTCCTGTTGGCAACATGACATTGTGTGAATGGCACATAATCTTGACTCCTTCTGCAATATTGTATGGTCTAATGCCAACTTTTTGTTTAAAAAGGGTGTGAAAGGATTTGACCTATAAGAAAATGATGCTAAACATTAACTGTGACGTCATTTGAGCACCTGCCTCATGAATAACCCCGGATACTCTCACAGATGCAGAGTAGAATAGAAACTTTTTTAAATCAAGTCCAGCAAGAATTCTGCCATAAAATCCCACGTGTTCTTTCTGTCTTCAGTTTCTAACGTAAGTAAAAAATTTACAGTTGTTTGATGAACAAAGAATTTTTAGCTGATGCTGAATAGCTAATTACTATAAACTGTATGCTCTGGACACAGGCCAACTCTGATAACCATACTTTGCCTTAATATGCTTCTAATTAATTTTGTAAGCTGTTTAATGTGGCTATCAATTTCCCATCTCCACTTGTTGTGCAACATTGCCAGGTGCTCTTACAACACCTGTGATTCACCTCTGCTTGGCTGATTTTGTGAGGTTTGCTCTGGCCACAAAAAGCTTTTAAAATGCATAGGTTGTGTTACAGCAATGAAAAAAATCACGGCAGAAGTAATGAATGGAGATTTTTACAGATGAAAATTATTATGCAGTAGATCTTGCTTAAACGTTTACTTTCTAATTACTCAGACCTTCTGCCTTGGAATGAGTATTTATTTAAATAAAAAAGTCAATGGCCATAAGTGGTTCTGAGGTTTGCATGTGAAGCACTGAGAATTGCACCCAAATCTGCAAGTCTTTGGTTTTAAAATATTATACCCCATTCAAACAAAACAAAACAAAAAAAAAAAAGAATTTTAAAGATGGAACTGATGGAACTGAAAATATACTATGGGGAGCGGGGTAGAAAGGACTAACTAACCCTTACCACATTCAGTCACTGGAGACAGGACTGGGGAGTTCAAAAGACAGACCAAAACCACACTGTAATTGAATGTTGATGGGGTTTTTTCACAGTAAATCAAAACTCCTGTAGTAGAACTGCCCTTTTTGAAAACAGCTTCCACCTCCAGTTACTCTGGACAGAGTTGTGGTCGAAATTAACTTCAGCTGAGTAACTGCTGTAAGAAGGTGTTTGTCTTACTCTGTCAATGAGACTGAAGAAGGTGGTGCCTACACTCACTTGAAATGCTGAGTAGGAGCTATTTTAAGAGACCACCTTTTCTATGGGGATGAAGGTCCTTTGAAACCAATGGAGTTACTTTTGGAAAGTAACCTCTAATGCTATGCTATTCCTGAAGAAAATATACTTATCTCTTGTATTGTGAAATTACAGAATCATCATTAATTTTATGTATCTTCTTGATAAGCTATTCATTGCACCAGGTACATTCCACAAGGAGGGAATAGGAAAGAAGCAGAAGACTTCAGAAGAAGCCGTGCCCAGGTGAATATGGGGTAGCAGAAAGCTGATGCATGCTTCTGTGCCTGTGTGTGAGTTTATGCATGTGGTTTATGTGTACCTGTATCTATACGCAGGTACCTGCAGAAGGAACTGTAGAAGAAACTGGAGAAGGACTCCAAGATAGCTGTGTGCAGAGTAAGGCCCAGGGAAGAACAGAGAAGCCCAAAAGGTAGCAGGCAGCTGACACATGAGCAGTAAAGCTGAACTTGGCTAGACATTTGTGTTACTCTGGCAATATCAAGTATTTCTGAAAACTATATGATTTTTCAGTGTGCTCTGGCTGCTTTAAGATGCTCTGGAGTAAACCAAACCAAATGTAACTTTTTTTTCATAACTATCAAGTTACAGCATGAGATGGCAGAGACTAAAGTAATTTTCATGCTCAAACGATGTATTTTCTCTATCTTTAATGTGCTAGACTTTCATTAACCTTAATTCCGAGTTTCCTAGGTTTATCATGTTTAGTTTAGGAATAATAACAACATCACTCTAAAGTCATCTGGAAAAAATTGTCTGGATTTTACTCTACATTATGAAATCCATTTTCAAGTAGTTTTGTCAGGGAATATAATTCCCAGCATTGGTTGAAACAGTTTTGGCGGAAAATTAGATCTTTATTAAATGCACATTTTTAAACAAAAAGCCTGCTTTCTGGGGAAAACCTTGTTTTCTTTTAAATTAACTAATTAAATACTCAGAACTAGTCTTTTAGCCAAAAACTGAGAAGCCTCACTTTGGAAATACTCCCACCTCTTCCCACGGGAGTTGTAGCTCAAATGCCTAGTTGTTGTCTATTAGGACTTGCTCTCTCTAAGGAGACTGCAACTCCGAGGAAGCACTGCAGGCAATCGGCAAGACAGGAGACAGACATAGTCACAAGCCAAACCTGCACCCTCAGTTACAACTCCCAGGACCCAGCAGGATGATATTTTCTAGACTTAAGCTTTTGGAACTCTTAGGGAATAGCTGGAAATGTGACTTCCTCCTGCGTTCCAAGATTCAACACCCTTTCTGCAACATAAAATTTCCAAAAGCAGTGCAAAAAAATTAGTATTAGCTTGTCTTCCTCCTCGCTCCTCAGAAACTAGCATTATTCATATCTAAACATAGGCACTAAACAAGGTCTTGATGTGGCGGGTGTTTGGCACCTGGTAGTACTGGTCCCACTATCTTCCAGAACTGTCATCTGTTAGTTAACTTAAATCATGTTATACCCAGTGTCTGTAAATTTGTTTGCATATACCAATTAGAATTTATATAACCCTTAACAATATTGTAAAAGAAAGTTCACCCAGAAAATACCCATCAGCATAGCTTAATAAACAGCCTTATCTCCATTTACATTAGGCTTCTACTCTTTCCCATTGAACATATGGTTTCACTTTGAAAGAGCAGACTTACAGTAAACTGTATCACCAGTAGGCTGATAAATGCTGTAATTCATAACAGTACGTCTCCTTAAGGAAGACTTCCCATGTCTAGTGAATGCTTAATGGCTTTCTAAAATACTAACTTACTTTATATATTTCAACACTGAGTACTGTATATAGGAAAAGAAATGACGGTTCTTGCCCATCCCTCCAAGAATTTTAGCTTTTCATTTATTTTACAAGTACATGCTGCTGCTTGGATACTTAACAGAGAGGCTAACCTCAAGATCCTTTGTACGTAAGAGGCAAATGGGATCTTAGCTCTACCTCAGTGCCCCTGGGTTTGCTGCTCTTGTAATGTGGCACATTAGAAGTTCTGAATAGTGTAACTTACATTTCATAATGCAAGTGTGGCGGGGTCACCAGGCCCCAAACTGGGTGCTGAAAGGTTTCTAAAAACCTGCTGGCCCAGATGAAGACCTGGGCCTGCCTGTATGAAACATTTTGCTTGGAGGTCAGCTGAGGTGCAGAAGTTACAGAGGTCCTTAGGTTTTTGAGGTTCCTTGTGACTTTTTTTCCTTTCCTCCTTTCATGAAGCAGCAAAGCTGGACATCACCAGAAAACATACAGGATTAACCAGTGAGGAAGCCAGTTCCCACATGAAGCATCAGTGTCTTTTCCCCCAGGCAGTCAAACAGATCACTGCAGTGAGACCATTTCTCTGTACACGGTAATTGTGGATGCATCTACACAGCCCCAGATGGAGGCAAACCACACACACCCTTAACATAATAAGGCTAGTGCAGGTCAATGCCCCATGCTTTGTTCTTGTAGACTCCAGTCTGCAAAGAAATGCTCTCAGAAGAGTCTGCTCAGGTAGGACATACATACAGTGGTATCAAGATTAATCACATTGTAGGGCTTGGAGTCTGCCTGGTAAAGTACTGCCATGACCTGTAAACACGGGAAAGGATTAAGGTCATATCAACATGTTGATGCAGGAGGTTTATGACTAAATTAATCATCGTGTCTGAAATGCAAACTTGCACCCATCAGAAAGGCATGCAAAAGGGCTACTAGTAGTGCCTGGAGCCAGAAACTTCCAGGTTCTGCTCTCACAGATGGGACAGCTGGCAAAGACATTCTGTAGATGGAACGGATGTAAAGCAGGAGGAAATGGGACTAGAAAATCCAGGCACCCCTTCCCTGAGTGGTACAGAATGCTAAGCAGAAATCATCAGCCGACCCTTGGTGTTGGATGCTATGATCTATGCCTCAGGATAGCAAGTCCTAGATCATTTGGCATAGGAAAGACCTGAACCCTGACCAAGCTTTTCATCAACCTTATCGCACTACCAAAAATATGTACATTTTGCAACACGCTCAGGCAGATGAGGTCACAATGCAAATGCTGATCCTAAAGGTCATGCCCAAGAAATGCTGCATTTGGGGCTGTTCCAGCCTCTTGGGAAACAAACAATTCCCTGTGTAATTGCCATTGTTACTGGGTTTGGCCATGGGACCATACAGGCATGGAAAGATTTTTTTCTTTTATGTCCCCGAATCAAAGCTTTTAACAACTAATAGAGGAGACATGTGGATATCCAGATATGATGTAATGAACAGTTTCTCCCTCAGCTCCCAACAAGTGAATACTATATCCCAGTCTGGTGTCATGCTTTAGGTTGATGAAGTGCTGGAATGGCTAGGGAAGGCAAGGCCTGACCTTCCCAAGTGATACTGGCATGTTCCCTTTGTGACTGACTGATATTAAAGGTGATTAATAACACATTTTGACTTTATTTCTATTCAGTGTACATAGAGCTACAGCTGTTTATCAGGAGAAAATATTTCTTACCTGTATGAGCCCTTACATCGCTTCCTGCTTAGTTAGTGTGTCATCCATGATCAAGATTGAGAATTTCACTTGCAGCTGCTGATGACTGTTTTACAAATCACAACAAAGTATAGATTTTACAACGAACCCAGTGAAATATACATCTAATCAGCCATAAGCTCAGTGTCTCAGATACGTGATGGGAAATGGACAGAGGTTCCTGCTGACAACCTGTATCATACTTAAGTTGGAAGATATTTCTATGAGAAAATGGTGGGAAGGCCTAGCGTGCCAATGACTGAAACATATCTACTGGGTAGTATGTTTATATGAGTCTGCAGGAAAAAACTGCTCAGTATGTAGACCTGATCCTGGAGCCCCTGCTCAAAGTGCTAACTTTAAGCAATATTTCAACAGGTGCTACTGAAAGATGTGATCCAGGAAACAACCTAATCATCAACAACATAAATGAAATCAAGCTTTGTCAATTCTGCCTTTTGAAGAGCAACTTGAGTAGCTAATCAAAGGAAGTAGCTCATCAAAGGAAGCAGGTTGTCCTAGGATACAAACTCCCGAAAGACACATCTCTTAGAATGACCAACAGTGGAGACCAGCAATGAATAGACACTTTGAAACCTACAGGGAAAAATGTAAACAACCCACTGAGATGCAGAGGTCAAGTTCACCCTCCTAGTGTTACTGTTTTTGGCTGCCTATGGTCTTAGGAAGCTGACACACTTAGTTCATATTTCCATGACCATCTTTGTAATCATAAGAATGGTATTTTTTACTTTTTTTTTTTCCCTAGCAGATTTTACAGTAGTTCATAGATTCTGTGTCAAATTCTACAGCATCAAAATTGGAATATAGCTGAATAAATGAGCTAAAGTTTGGTACAGACCAATGACTGTTTATTAAGCATCTCTCTGTTTTTCACTTTGCAGTGCACAATGAAAACCAGTCTCCAAATATTAGCAATTTAACAGGACTGTGTAAAAAGATGACATGAATGACTAGGTCTTTGTGAACTGAGTAAATTTGAATAACTTTGGTTTTGTTTCTCACTCTAGGATCTTTTGTTTGTTCCATTTGGCTGTTTATGACTCCTTTGGCCATCAACAGATGTTTCTGGTTCCTCATTCCATGCACACCCAAGCTTCTCCCTTGAAGTTTAGCCAGAGGATCAGATGTCCAAGGAAGTAGGATCAGTCTTGTCATAGTGATTTCCTGCAGCAATAGTGTCTTCAGCTGACCAACATTTAAGCTTTCTCACAGTTCTTTCCTGTCTAGTTGCAAACCTGTTTAATCTGTAACCAGTGCAAAGCTGTTCCTTGTAGAAGTGAGGGACTTACAGTCTTATGCAGGTGGTCATTCTATCAGGCCAGCTTAATCAAATTTTTTAGCAAGTTAAGTAGCCCTGTTGAGACTAATGCTCACCCTCATATGCTGGAAATACATTCTATGTGTTTTACAAAAGGCAAGCTATATGCATGTTGCCTTTCAGGACTAGTATCACAGTTCTGTAAGACTGTACCATGAGAAATAGAAGACAAACATTTTGGCCATGGAAACGTAGCAGAGAATTATAAGACAGAAGTCCTTTCCAAACAAGGTATAAGGCACAGGTCCATTACAGAATTCGTAAACATTCCCAAATGAGCAAATAAGAACTGAATAGTTACATTTACATTCCTTAAATTTTTAATTTTCATGAGTTTCTATCAAAAACATTTGCTTCAAATTTGGATCACATCTCCTGAAACTTTTGCAAATCCATATGCGTGTTTTTGTGCTTTTGCTTCTTTTGTAATCTTGGATTTCAACATCAATTGTTCCCATGGTTATGTTCAACACCATTCTCTTAACACAGTCTGGTATCACCTGAAGTGTGTTTTGACACAATGGCTTTAGTAGGTTTGGATTGTTTTGGTTTTTTCATTTAGTCTGTCAATACTTAAGTGTGCTGAGACTGTTATTATCCACATTACATCACAGACAATCATATTTGTCTTTTTTTTGTATTATCCAACTCTGTTTATTTCTGTTGACTAAAAGCACACTGAGCCAGCACCATCTTTCTTCTCTGTGTACGTGATGATTACTTCAGAGGCCCTGACTCACTTCTGAAGCTTTTAGTATCTAATTCAAAATTAACACACAAAAGTTTGCATTTTTCACTTAAACTCCCGATCAGGACATATACATTCTGTCAGTAATTCCATTCAGTATTGATCTTAAATACTGAAGTGGAGCTAATTAAAACCCTGCTTGTCCTTTAGATGTCTTTTTTGCTGTTATGGGTGGATAATGACATACTAACTTTTCAGTTCTGTGGCCAAACTAAACAAATGGAAAATAATTTTGGTTTGGGTAGAACTGAAAACAAGTCAACCCAAGACAAAAGGGTTTATTCTGATTTCTTGTTATGCATTGCCTGGCAAATCAAATTTAAAATTAAAATGTAATTTTAAAACTATAAGTTTGTCCTGATTTTGCAGGACCAATGCACATTAACCTTTCTGTATTATTTTCAGTTCTTGTATTAAGTTCAATCTGACTTTGTTAAAAATTGCGGTGTTCTGAGAGCCCGTTTTTCAGACTATCTAGCATTTGCTAAAAATAGGGCTCCCTACTCTGCTGTGAATATGGATCAACAAGTTTTCTGTTTCTTTTAAGGAACGCTGGATTGTAAGAGGGGAAAAACCATTTTATTTCCCTCGCCGCGCCAACAGGAACTCCCTGGAGTTCTACTTATTGTCTTCTGTTGAGGGGATTATTTTTAAACGCAGTTTTGATTCTTTTGCCTGCCTGTCCGGCACACCCACGGGCAGGCAGCTCCTTCTGCTCAGAACCAGCCCCGCCAGGGCCCGCGGCCGCGGTCCCGAGGCTCCACCTCGGCGGCCCCTCCGGGCGCCAGCCCTGCCCTCCTCCACAGCGGGCTGCGACGGGGCGCGGAGCCGGGCGCGCCCTCCGCGGCAGCCGAGAGCCCGCCGGCTACGGGCTCTGCCCGTTAGCCGAGCGAACTGCCTTCACCTGGACTCCTTCGCACCTTTAAAAGTAATTAACTGCCGGCTAATGGCTCACTTGCTCGGCCAGCGGTTGTTATTTCTCCAGCGGTGGCTGTCGCCGGCCCCGCGGGTCCCCGCAAGCCGCCCGCCCGCCGCAGGCGGACAAGATGGCGCCTGTCCCGCCCGGCGGCTGCGGGCGCTGCCCGCTCCTTCCCCGGCTGCCCGCCTCAGACAATCATAGTCTTGATCTCTTCTGCCACACAGTGGCTACTGCGGCGAACAGCCCGAAAAACATATGGCGGACCTCTGATAAATCGGGAGGTGTGAGGGCAGATTTAATCCCCGCCCCGCCGTTCTGGTCAGCTCGAAGTGCCCTTCCTCAGCCCCGGCCGCATCCTGTGCTCGCACGTCCATGCTCACACATCGACACACGCCGAGCCTTCTCCCAGGCTCCTCCCAAGCCCCTCAGCTGTTCCTTCCTTTTCAGGGGGAAAAATAAACACGAATAGTAACGAGTTTGATTTAATCTAACACCGTTATTATCTCGTAAACGGGTCATTTGAAAACGTGGTAAGAGCCACAGTGGAGCCTGCGGTGCCGTGCGCGGCCGGCACAGCGGCGCCGGCGGCCCTGTGCTGGTGCTGCTCTGAGGCGGCAGGACCGGCTACCGCCACCAGAACGCACAGGGCGGCAGGACTGTTTAACCCACCTCCGCACTCGCAGGGGTTGTGTGTCTCCTGGGATCTGAGCTGATGTCTCGAACTGGTGCTGAGCAGCCCTGGGCTGTGTAGACATACCAAATCGCTCGTTAGCTCCAGCCTCTTAAATGGAGAACTATGCTGAACCGTACAGGCACCGCTTTAGGTGGTGCCAAAGTTGAAACCGGAGACAACCACTATTAGTGAGTTGTAGAACAACAAAAGCAATTCCAGTAGGTAAGGAAGTAGCCCTATGTCCTATTATAGTTAATTTCAAGGGAAATAGGTCTTCTGAAATTGGTTTGGCAATTTCAGCACACGTTGCTACCCTCAGTTGGGTGAGGGAACCATCTGCTTTCTTTATTGCAGAGGCTATGAATAAGCTGCTAGCAGGGAGCCTCTTTTGATTCATAATTCACAGAACTGGATTTATGGTGGCCGCTGAGACTTTGGTACGGAGCATACTGAAGTAAGGAGCCATCTGACGCATTCGTCTGATGAGCTGGAAACACACAGATTTCACCACAACGCTGACCCACCTCAGAACGGACACAGATTGGGAAGTGTTTCTCTTTACCAGCCCAGCTTATTTTCCTAAAAGAGGTACCCAGAGAGACTACATTAGGCTAGATCAGTTTTACCCCATTGGCCAAGAAGGTTGTGAAACCAGTGTCTTGCCTTCCACCCCACTGCTGATACTACTTGGCAGAATGAATTCCTGATTTTTCCTTGAAAAGGAGCTCTCTCCTTTTAAGGTTACAAAATGTACAGTCAGGATGGTATTACTTTTTATTTGCACTGCCCAAGAAAAGTTCAGTTTAAAAATATGGCTCAGTTATGCCATTTCATTTGCTGAAAAAATTGAGTTTCCATGTTACTTGAAAAGGAAAAATGATGGACCTGTGCTTCCAACAATTCACATACACGTGCAAAACAGCTGGTTTCTGGGATGGCTGATTGAACTCTCCATCCTCCTAGGATCCAGGTTGACAAAAGAGACGCTTTCAATCATTTTTATCGCTGCAATAAACATGTAGAACCTATGAGACACCCTCTTCAGGTATTACTCCCTGAGCATTATTATTCTTATTCTATATTACTGAGGGATCTGATTCATTGTCCATTGAAGCCAATGGCAAATTCTCCCTTGACTGACCTAGTGGTCATAGATGAGGGCCAGGCAGGGAGCAGGCCTCTGTTCTGCCAAGTTTCAGCCAAAGACACACAGAAAAAGGCAATACCTCTCCCAGAGAACTTAAAATCTAAGATAAAAAGTAACAGTCTACCATTTCCTGCTGTTCATAATGAACAGTTCGAGGGTTCTTAAATTTCAAAGACTTCACTGCAAAAAAATTCTACAGTATTAACATAACTGTGCTGATGTAGTTTGTCTGGGAAATCCTGGAAGTTTTCTCTCCCCCATCTAATGACTGACATTCCAGCATTAGTTGAGAGACACATATTAGCACTAGAATGAACTTTGGAAAAAAATTCTTTTTAAATGGATGCACTCAATCAAGCAATTTCTGTGTTGCCTCTGCTAAATCTGGAGCTAAGTGTATTTGAATAGAAATGTATCTCCTTAACCTTTGTTTTCTCATTTGGCTGAGTCTACAGTGATCCTGTGTTCTATGTTTGCAAAATGAGATTTGCTGCTACAGATTTACTGCAGGGTCAAGTATGATGAAAAAGTATGTTGACAGAAAGCCAAAGCCTTCTTTAAACACAGGTGTCTTAAATATGACATCCATGTTTAGCAAATAGGGTAGGGGGCTAGATAGTGGAGGGGATTGATGATGAGTGGTCAACCTTTCGCTGCTAGACCACCAGTCCTAAACAAGCACAGAATGGTGAGAATTACCAATTACATGTTTGCATCGGATTATATGAAATATGCTTGCTGGCTGTTATCCATTTCACAGTGAACAAATGTGTGCTTCTTAAAAACCTATAGCAACATAAGAACTCATTGCTTTATCACAGATACCAACTAGTATAAAGCCTTTTTTCTTTCAGCAGCAGATCCTTTTGATTAGGATTGGAAGAGAAGCATATATGGTTCTTAGGCTGCACCTCTCCCACTGCTAAAGAGTTCAGACTTCGGGAATGTAAAAAGAGCACCTAGTAGTAGCAAGAAATTTAGAAAATAAAAAGTCAGTCAAAACTAGTTTATGGAAACTTATGGAGATTAGACTCGGGGACACCACTGACCTTTAGATATTATGTGATGGGAAGGGAGTGTGCTATTTACAGTAAGTATTTGGAAAGCTCTCACAGCTTCCTTGAGACTGAGAGAAATGAGTTTGGCAGTATGGACTGTGCTATGACCTTCTTTATCCTTCCCAGTGATTGTTGGGGGTTTTTTTTCATGATTGACTTTCTGTCGAGAACTGAACTTAGCAGGATATTGTTATACCTAGTGATTTCTTTCCTTTGAATTAAAATTCTCTTTAATATAAAAGCTTCCTTTATTTCTGATTTTTTTTCTCTTCAAATATTCTTTCCCTTCAAATATTCTTTTCTGTTGTTTTAAATGGTAATTTTCCTTACTAAGTAGAACTTTCCACTGCTTATTTTAATTGTCATGTTTCACTAGCTTATAATTGCTTTTACAACACAATGTTCGGCAACGATTGCTCTCCTACATTGATAATATACTGGTATCATAATGACAATGTGATTTTTTTTTAAGAGACAGACCCAACAGCTTCTTTAATACATAGAAATCTTTGTACAGATTGCAGCATGCTTTGGATCAGTGTTGGATATCATAAATGGAAATTCTGAGTTCAAAAATCTTTTCCTGGCTATGTCAGAGAGATTTTCAGGTGAGTTAGGGACGTATCTTATTTTCACCATCTGCTGTGTGACTGTGCCTGTTTTCAACTCAGGCACTTTGGAACTCAGCTCACTGGCATTTGTAAAATGCTTTAACACCTTTGCAAGTGTTACTTGCAATTAGTATTAATTCTATGAGCTGAGCATTGTAATATATATGCGTTAAGTTGTTCTAATGTGTATGTTGTGATAAGTTAGACTGTAAAGCACGGCTGTTGTCACTTTCATAGACCTATTGATTCAAGGGGCTGCTCTGATGTTTTATAAATATCTATATTTGTATGTATGTATACATATAGATTAATATGCACAAGGCATATATAGGCTATGTAGGGCAGCAGTGTTGCTACTGTTTTTATTCCTTCAGTCAGTTTCTATTTCCACCTGTTGAACTTCCTCATTTTGCAGTTTGCTTCAGTGGATGTTTGCTGTGGATGACCAATTGTTTCCTGGTTTTATTACCCCTTATTTGAAACTCTCTCCTTTGCAGCTTGGGAGGGCAGTGGAGAAATTCAGATATGCTGATACCATCACCTGTGAATAAGGCTTTCCTATGATTTTGTGTTTGGCCAGTTAGTAGAACTGCCTACAGTCACGTCAGCAGTATATCACTGCACAGCTGTTTATGGCACAGTAACTTGCGTCCATGCTTGGCTCTCTCTGTGTTCTGTAAGGGAGTGGAGAAAATGCTAAGCATTCAGAGCTGACTGGTGCTGCGATCTTTACTCACTATAGAAGGATAAATATAGATACTTATTGTTGTGGTTTAACCCCAGCTGGCAACTAAGCACCACACAGCCGCTCGCTCACTCCCCCCAGTGGGATGGGGGAGAGAATCAGAAGGGTAAAAATGAGAAAAGTCGTGGGTGGAGATAAAGACAGTTAACAGGTAAAGCGAAAGGCATGCACGCAAGCAAAGCAAAACAAGGACTTTATTGACTCCTTCCCATGGGCAGGCGGATGTTCAGTCATCTCCAGGAAAGCAGGGCTCCATCACATGTAATGGTTACTTGGGAAGACAAACCACCATCACTCTGAACATCCCCCCCTTCCCTCTTCTTCCTCTCAGATTTATATGCTGAGCATGATGTCATACGGTATGGAATATCCCTTTGGTCAGCTGGGGTCAGCTGTCCCGGCTGTGTCCCCTCCCAGCTTCTTGTGCACTTCCAGCCCCTTCCCTGGCAGGGCAGTATGAGAAGCTGAAAAGTCCTTGACTTAGTGTAAGCATTGCTCAGCAACAACTAAAACATCAGTGTGTTATCAACATTATTCTCCTCCTGAATCCAAAATACAGTACTGTACCAGCTACTAGGAAGAAAATTAATGCTATCCCAGCCAAAACCAGGACACTTAGAAATAGCATCTTTTAAAAAAAGGGGGGCATTAGCTATTCTCTTTAGATTTTGCTCTTTGCCATGTCTGGTCTGGAGTATAAGAAATCTATCATAAGCCCTTCAGAGGAAATAATGTAGCTCATACCAATTAACAGTATGATCAGATGATTGCAAGCAGATGTGTGAGGGCTGCTTCAGATGTTGCTAACCCCTCCATTCAGCTGGCTGCGAGCACGCATCTAATTGTTTGCAGGGTGGAGTGAGATGTGTTAATCCCCCTGGAGGAGAGATTGGCAGCAGGGAGATCTGGCTGTCAACATTTTTAAACTGCTAAAGGGGAAAAACAGACTGCTACTGCTTGTCTTCACAGGGTCAGAAGTGAAATGTAGGTGAGCTCCAGCTCTGTAGTGACTGAAGCCATTGAGGCAAGACTGCCATCCAAGGGGCGAAAGAGGACGGAGCTCTCAGGGGTCCGCAGCTCTGCTTCCCTGAAGGGGCAGGGCCGGCTGCAGGGAATGGTTGGAACTGCTACCAGTCACCTTGTGCAGGCTGGTATGCCCCAGCCAAGGAGCTCTGGCTGCTCGTTGCCAGCCTAGCATAGTGTGGATGAGATGGTAGAGAGATCTGACCAGGTACGATGGGGAGGAAGAAATGGTGTCTCCTGTTGCCTGCATTGCAGCTGTGCTAGAAAGAAGGGGTAGTACCTTAAATGTAGGGAATAACAGATAAAGCTGAAGTGAAGGGTGAGAAAAGTAAACAGAGAGGAAGCACAGATGTGTAAAGGAGGACTTGCTAAAGGATACAGGGCATCAGACTTTACCTTTGTACTATACCTTATGTAGACCTTAAAGTGCTTTATAAACAAAAGTTCTCCTGATGCTTCCTGAGATGGATGTGGAGTATGTGATGCATGGAGAATGAATAACATGTCCAAAGCCACACAAAGTGAGGCAAGCATGGACTGAATTCCTATTCCCACCTGCTGTCAGTTACTGCTTCCTACTCTCCCTTTCTCACCACAAGTAATGCAATGCGAGGCAGTGTCAGACAGGCAACATGGGTGGTCTAAGAGCTAATTGACTTGCTCGCGGTCAAAAAGGTGTCAAAGGCAAAAATCTCAAGCAGAATCCAGAAGCCCTCAATTCCAATAGAAAAGTGTTGTGAAATATCCTCATTTCTTGCAGGGCTAATAGAAAGAAAAAGTCTCTTCTCATAGATTGTTAGACTTTTAACTCTGGAAGATTTCTTTTGTTTTAACAGATGAAATTGCTGATTTTCTGTATCACAGCTGCAACAATTTTAAAGATGTTTCCACTGTCTTCAGGAACCCCACATATTATAAGAGGCAAGCTGACCTTATTATTGAGTTGTCAGTTCTGTTAATTTGTTGATTAAGCAGCACAAGTGATAGTTACAAAATCACTTGTAAGACATAATAGTTAACCTTTCTCTTCCAGCATTTAAGGTTATCTTTACAAAACATTTTGGAACACCCTAGGTGCAAGGTGACATACAACTTACTTCATAATAGAATGGTGGGTAACTTGTGATTTTTATATAAACAAGGACAATTCATTCTGTTGCTCACTCCAGTTCATTTCATCTTTCTAATCCTGGTCCCTAATTCCTTGTTGTTTCCTGAGGCTCATGCCTCTTCCTTATCACTTGGCAGGCACCAGAGGTGCTTCATCATCTAACCCAAATACAAGTGCCTGCCATGCTGATATAAAAGTCATTTCCAGTCCTGTAATGATGTGATGATAGGCTCTCTAACAATGTACTCAGTCATGCCAACAGGGTGCATAACAGGGTGCTCAACAGGGCTGTGCTGCCACCAGAGGGACCTCAACAGGCTGGAGAAATGGGCTGACAGGAACCTCATGCAGTTCAACAAAGGGAAGCGCAAAGTCCAGCGCCCGGGGAGGAACAACCGAGGCACTAGTCCGTACATGCTGGAGGCTCATCGGCTGGAAAGCAGCTTTGCAGAAAAGGACCTGGGAGTCCTGGTGGACACCAGGTTGAACAGGAGCCAGCAATGTGCCCCTGCTGCAAAGAAGGCTAGTCGTATCCTGGGCTGCATTAGGCAAAGCATTGTCAGCAGGTGGAGGAAGGTGACCCTTCCCCTCTGTTAATTGATGGTGAGGCCACACCTAGAGTACTGTGTCCAGTTCTGGGCTCCCCAGTACAAGAGAGAGTCCAAGGAAGGGCCACTAAGATGATTAAGGGACTAGAGCATCTCTCCAATGAGGAAAGGCAGAGAGACCTGGGCCTGTTCAGCCTGGAGAAGAGAAGATTTGGGGGCATCTCATCAACATGTACAAATACCTGAAGGGAGGGTGCAAAGAGAATGGAGCTAGGCTCTTTTCAATGACCCCCAGTCACAGGACCAGAGGCAGTGGGCACAAGCTGAAATACAGGAGGTTCCTTCTGAACATCAGGAAACACTTTTACTGTGAGGGTAACCAAACACTGGCACAGGTTACCCAGAGTGGTTGTGGAGTCTCCACCCTTGAAGATATTTAAAAGCTGTCTGGACATGATCCTGGGTACCCTGCTCTCCATGACTGTGCTTGGCCAGGAGAGCTGGACAAGGTGACCTCCAGAGGTCCCTTCCAACCTTAACCATTCTGTGATACTGTAATACGTATGTTTTGGATGTCCCTTCCAGATATGGGTTTTCTTTTGAGGTTTTTCTTGTACTCCTTACAAATCCTGAACCTCCCAGGTGAATTCTGGTAACATGCTTTTTTGATGCTTCCAGCTTGCCTAGAATACACTTTGTCCTGAAAAGGAGCTGGCCACAGCAGAACATGGATTTGTGACATCCAAGCTAATTTTTTTAATCCCTTTCTTACTGTAGTCTGATATAGCATGGATGTTCCTGCCTGTTCCTTCCAGAAAAACAAATCATGCAGATTAGAGAATAGTTTTTTGTACGTTCTGTACTCTTGGTGAGGCTTTCCAGGCTTTGTCTTATTCTACCAACCATGTTAACCCAATTTCATTAGAACCTCTGGAAACAACTGTGTTCTTGTGAGAAGGCAGACGAAGAGAAACTAGACAGATTACAATACAGCTTGCTAGTGTAGGTTGTACAGCTCTAGTTGAAACGTATTTCCAAAATTATATACTGAGCCATTTTGGTGTGTTGGGGGCGGTTGTTGTTTTTTTTGGTTGGTTTGGTTTTTTTTTTTTGTTCTTTGGGGTGTTTTTTTAAAAGCTTCTGAGTTCTGAGGTTTGAACTTTGGCTTGTTCGCTATTGTTTGTGGACTTGTTCAGAATTCTGCACCATTAAGGTATATATGCATGCCATCTCACTCAAAGCAGGTAGACTTTATAGGGGGATAAAAAGTAGAACCTAATCTGAATGTCTGCTAGAAAGATAATTACATCTGATTTAACAGAGGCAGACTACTGTTTTGATTTTAGTGATGACGACGTGTCATTTAAAAAGTAGATTTTCTTAGATATGAAATAATGGATTAACCTTGCATGCAAATTATGATGATTTGGATTTTCTTTTATATGCCCATTCTTTATTTGGGTAATAGTAGTATTAAAGATTTGTCTAGTCAGTTGAGAGAAGTTACCTCAAAAAACTAGTAGTGTTTTCTGATTTACACAATCTTTGAATGGAAGGATGCAATTCATTGAACTGAACAGAATCGCTTAATTAAATGTGACTGTTAGGAAGTGACCTTAAAATTTATGTTCAGTACTGTACTGCACACACAGATTTCCTTTGAAAAATCTACCTGGAAGCATGCACCTACTGTTGCACTTGGCATCCGGACATGGTCCTGGGCAGCAAACTCTAGGTGGCCCTGCTTAGACAGCGGTGTTGGACCAGATGACCTCCAGAGGTCCCTTCTAACTCCAACCATTTTATTATTCTATAGTCAGAAGTCTTTGGGCATATTTTGAACATGCACTCAGCCTGTCTTGACACAGGCTGCATTCCAGTTTCTTTTCTGTAGCAGTAGAAAGCTCAACATCCACATTTCACGTCAGTCTTGCATCCACATTTTGGTTTTGAAATTTGAATCTCCACCTTGCAAATGCATATTTGCCACCTCCAACTAATTGCAACCTATTACTTCAAATTTGATCCTAAATGTTCTCCACTAATTAATTTGTCTTAATGCATAAAAGACATAACTTTCAGTCTGAAGTTAACATATGCAAGTTATGATGTATATGAAGTTGTTTTCATGAAGATTATGGCCTTTGTGATCCCAGGCTTGTTGCAGCATATCTGCTTTCAAGGACAAACTGTGTGTAGAAAGAAATTCAACCAATTCAATCAATTATTCTTCTATGAAGTCTGTTAAGTGTTTGATCAGTTTAATTGCAATGGAGGGATAGCAGAAGATTTCTCAAGTTAAAACATGTATTTTTCCTTCCTTTTCAAAGAAAATCAGCTGATATTTATATAGTATAAATGAGGAGAATAATTTGGAAATGAGAAAGAAGCTTCTACTGGTGTATAACTCTGCAGGGCTTGCTCCCACCATCGCAATGATGAACAACACCCATTCTTGCATTTTCCACTTCAAAATGAAACAGGTGACACTTAGTTTTTTCCCAGTACATGTTTGATTAGTATGAGTTGTAATTTAGTTTCAATGACAATACTAACACAATTGTTTTACTAATTCTCTGTGTTGCCACAGAACTTGGGAAACCTATAGTCATGATTGGGACTATGTAGATACCCTACCTGTCATTTATGCTTTTACTTGTCTGCTAGGCAGCTGGGTTAGTTTTGCAATTCTCTCAGAATTAGAGACCAGAACAAGAGAAACATGTTTAAATAAGGCTTCATGAACTCTCATTCCTTCATTCCTGATACAGTATTTTGAAGTTCAGTGCTAGAGTAAGCAACTTGGTGATAGCTAATGGAAGGTAAGGTGAATAGCAGCAGGTGTTGGCTGTTTCATTAGAGAGGTGAGTTGCAGAATATTAACAAGAAGGGATTGGTAAGTTAGAAGGTGGAACTTCCAGGTAGAAGTACTGAATCCCTGTTGCCCAGAAAAGAATTAATGCTGTGAGCACTAAAGGTTTCGTGATCTTCTGCATATACCATTGTAGCTGTTTGGGGGAATTAAATACAGAACAAACAAGAAATTAACGTTTGGCTTATCCAAGTAGCTCCCTATAATTTCTGTAAACTTTGAACTGCTCTC
The DNA here is from genome assembly GCA_031468815.1 of Morus bassanus. Classification (NCBI taxonomy): domain Eukaryota; kingdom Metazoa; phylum Chordata; class Aves; order Suliformes; family Sulidae; genus Morus; species Morus bassanus. The sequence continues at coordinate 19,145,158 of CM062572.1, forward strand.
AAAACTAAGAAATTCTATCCAGAGTATAATGTCTAAATATCACGGAATTTCTTCTACTTTGTCACAAAAATACATGAAAATGAGGAAAATTTAGTCCTAGTTCAGATACCTCTTGAAGATATTTCTGATGCTTTAACTGAGGCCCAGACACTTTACTGCTTACTTATGCTGGTATCATGACAGCAACACAAAAACTCTCAGGTTTTGAAGTTTATTCTCCAGAGGCAATTGATACTGATACAGTATAGCTGTTCTCATACAGAGAGAAATTATACCAATATGGATTGTCTTGATTGGCACAATTGCATCCACACCAATTGGTCTAATTATATTTCCCAACAGATACAGTTATACTAGCTACATACATCTCTCTCTCTCTCTATACACGCACACGCACATACTCACCCCACTATTTGTGTGTGCACGCGTGTGTGTATATATATATATACACCAAATCACAGATCTAATTATACCTTGGTGTTTAGGCCAAAATTTCTGTGTGTGTTTAAAGACTGGTGAAGGTACCATAGTGTCAGTTCTATCAGCACAAGCCGCTCAAAGAAAAGAGAGGGAGAAAAAAAATTGAATCCAGGTGCTCAAGAGCACACATCCAAAGGAAGCTGACTCCCATCAGCTAAAGAAAGGTTTGAAATGCAGTCAGGGCTTAATGGGACAGATACAAAAGCATAACTCCAAGGGATCTGTGAACCAGTGGAGTCCTGGTGTATCCCCACTGACTTCAGCCAGAGATAAACTCAAGGAGCGTGCTCTGAAGACTTTTGTATCCAGCAGCTTTCACCCTCAGACTTATGTCCTATAAGAGTGCACCGAGTTATGGGCAATTAGACATATAATCAGGGAAAGGGGTGTTTTTAAATATAGTTTTTGCAAGAACATTTTAAAGTCTTTTTTAAATACTGGCATTCATTTCTAAAGCAAACTGGAGACAATGTAAGTACTTGGGACATCGTTATCCTCAGAGTAAACATTACATGTAATACTTGTAAGAATTTTAAAATCATACTTTAGATCAATATGTTTTTCTTTGGATACAGTTAACTTTTTTCTGTAGCTATAATGCTCTCCCATAATTAATTAACTTTCCTGTTTGTGTTCTATACTGTTTTGATCTTGTTGTCACCCAAATATTTGCAGATTTTTTTATCCACTTACAATGGTATCATACCCATTCTACAGGTGTTTGGTTTTGGTAAACTTTCCTTAAAAATAAAATTTTCAGTGTTTTTCCTTGAGTTTTCTTTATTTTCCAAAGACTTTGCTGGTAGGAATGCAGTTACTGAATGATGAAAAAAACACATTCATTGCTTATTATAGCAGAAATGACTGGAGTTCAATCTTTATAAACTATTTTTTAATAACAGCTCTCCCCACTTGAGAGTTCATGCGCAGAATAATGCTGGCATATTTGGTTTCAAACTCCTGCGTTTTGTCCAGTAACACCCTGTTTCTTTCAGCATTGCTGCTGCTATTATTTGTGTCTCATAAAATATCTGGTTTTCATATTATATTTCTTCTTGCAGATTGGCTTTAACTTTCCTAGATTGAATCTTTGAGATATATATATATAAAATAAAATTCTAAGACCTTTAGATGATTTCTCAGTGCTCATTTATGCTTGCAAACTCTCCTAATTTAGTGTCTGGACACTTTAACACTATCATTTCCTGCCAATATTGCAGATTTTTAAGAAATCTGCCTGGCACTAATCGTTGTGATGTTGCATTAAATGCCCTCACGCTCTAGGCTGTTGACAAAGTTACTCCAGAGAAGTGGCTTTCTCAGTGTCTCCATTGGAGTGCTGATGGTGGTATGCTGTTGTTGGGGTTAGAAGGAGTTTCTAAAATCTTTGCCATTATGCAGTTGTGCAAATGTACAATTGATTTGAAGGTCTTGATAGTAGTCTTCTGCCTGGTCTAGTACTCAGTATTGTGACAGGAGTAATTTTGCATAAAACTTAGTATTTGTATGTCAAATAATTGGCTTTCCAAACACTGTAGTTTGTCACTTTATTTACTTTGTACTCTTTACCTAACTTTCACTGGATGTGGCCAAAACATTTCCAGTGAATGTTTAGGATAAGAAAACAGTATCTTTTACTTGTGAAATATCCAGCTATATTGACCTCTTGTAGTCCTCATATTCAGCTAACTTTTAGCTATGCATTTTTTTTTCTAGCTAGGTACTGATGATCTTGCTCAGTAATTTTTGCTACTAAAAAAGAGATCTGATGGCACAGGGAAAAATGTCCCTTCTGTGTATATCATTCTTCTATGGTATTTTATAAGATTGAAATATTCCATTAATACTCGCTTCATGTTCAAGCAGACATTGCTCCAGTAGAGGAATGGCTCGTAAAACTCAGAATGCCTCATGGATTAAATATATTTACCACTGAAGGAACGTTACTGGATATTCTCAGAGGTGAAAATAAGATAAGGCCTAGCCCTGTTGTATGTTGAAACCAGAGACTAAATTCAGTGTACTATCCCCAACCTCTTTCCACTGAAATCCAATCCCAGCCACAGCAGACATGAGGTTTCAGATCTGGCAGCTCTTAAGGTTAACTCTACAATCTTTGTAGTGTTCAGATGTGTGTAAAACATAATTTAAGAAAAAAAAAGCTCTTAAGTTTTACACAAATGCTTTTTGCCACAGTATGTATACTAAACTGCAACACAAACGTGTTTAATGAATTTGAGTTCTCTCTGTTAAAAAGCATGCTCTTACGTTTCAGTGATGTTTCTTTTCTTGATATGTGTTTCTTAGTAAGTGTATTCTTCCTCTCATGCTAGAGATAAAGCTATTTAATAAATTTATTTTCTTACATACTCACTATACTTAACATCTTATCTATTATATTTGTTGTCTTAGTCTCCAAATCCGTAATATCTCAAGACTGGTTTATATGCACACAGCTTATTCATGCTTTATCTGTTAAGCAGCTGGACATTTCTCTTCCACAGAACCTATTCTTCAGTGGGAACTTGGTGAAAAAATATCCCCTAAAGACCTTGATGCTGTAATACCTTATGTAATAAATATCACATTGTCAAAATCTCCTTGTGCTAATGATGTGGCTTGCTGATGTGACGCCCATCTACAAGAAGGGCCAGAAGGAGGATCCAGGGAACTGTCAGCCTGACCTTGGTACCGGGGAAGGTTATGGAGAGATATATCTGGAGTGAGCTCACCAGGCAAGTGCAGGACAACCAGGGGATCAGGCCCAGCCAGCACAGCTTCATGAAAGGCAGGTCCTGCCTGACCAACCCAATCTCCTTCTATGACCAGGTGACCCGCCTAGTGGATGAGGGAAAGGCTGTGGATGCTGTCTACCTGGACTTTAGCAAAGCCTTTGACACAGTCTCCCACAGCACCCTCCTAGAGAAGCTGGCGGCTCAGGGCTTGGACGGGTGTACTCTTTGCTGGGTGAAAAACTGGCTGGATGGCCGAGCCCAGAGAGTTGTGGTGAACAGAGCTAAATCCAGTTGGTGGCCAGTCACGAGTGGTATTCCCCAGAGCGCAGTTTTGGGGCCAGTCTTGTTTAATATCTTTATCAATGATCTGGATGAGGGGATCGAGTGCACCCTCAGTAAGTTTGCAGACAACACCAAGTTGGGCCGGAGTGTTGATCTGCTCGAGGGTAGGAAGGCTCTACAGAGGGACCTGGACAGGCCGGATCGAAGGGCCAAAGTCAGTTGTATGAGGTTTAACAAGGCCAAGTGCTGGGTCTTGCACTTTGGTCACAACAACCCTGTGCAACACTACAGGTTTGGGGAAGAGTGGCTGGAAAGCTGCCTGGCGGAGAAGGACCTGGGGGTGCTGGTCGACAGCGGCTGAACATGAGCCAGCAGTGTGCCCAGGTGTCCAAGAAGGCCAATGGCATCCTGGCTTGTATCAGGAATAGCGTGGCCAGCAGGAGTAGGGAAGTGATCGTGCCCCTGTACTCAGCACTGATGAGGCTGCACCTTGAATACTGTGTTCAGTTTTAGGTCCCTCAGTACAAGACAGACATTGAGGTGCTGGAGCTTGTCTAAAGAAATGCAAGGAAGCTGGTGAAGGGTCTAGAGTGCAAGTCTTATGAGGAGCAGCTGAGGGAACTGCGGTTGTTTAGCCTGGAGAAGAGGAGGCTTGAGGGGGGGACCTTATTGCTCTCTACAACTACCTGAGAGGAGGTTGTAGTGTGGTGGGTGTTGGTCTCTTCTCCCAAGTTACTAGTGCTAGGACACAAAGAAATGGCCTCAAGCTGCGCTGGGGAGGTTTAGATTGGATATTAAGAAAAATTTCTTCACTGAAAGAGTGGTCAGGCACTGGAACAGGCTGCCCAGAGAGGTGGTGGAGTCACCATCCCTGGAGGAGTTCAAAAAACACGTATATATGGCACTTCAGGGCATGGTTGAGGAGGCATGATGGTGTTGGGTTGACGGTTGGACTTGTTTATCCTAGAGGTCTTTTCCAACCTTAATGATTCTATGATTCTATGTGGTAGTCATTGCTTTCATCTGTAGTGCTACAGTTCATTTTAAGTGTAGATCTCTGGTCTTTCACAAATGCAGAATGAATCTAACAATTGAAAAGCAATGAATATGTGAAAGACCTGATATGTTCTGGATTAGCTATAATTTATCAAGTTACATTCTGCAGTCTGCTGTATGTTTTTTGCAAAATCAGGTTAGCCAATGAAACAGTCTGGTATAATGCTTTAATTAAAATTCAGACATAGCCAGATAATTAAGTAGAAGTATATTCTCTGTATTTGTATCTGGTTTATAGCTCATTTATATATTCTCACTCTTCCTATTGAGTGTTATTCCTTTGTTTAAAGAAATGCAGAGCCTAAGGGGAAAAAGAAAAGAAATATAAAAAAAACCCAGATGAAATTAACTGAGGTAAGAAAGGACATTCAGAAGTCTAGGGGTATTTAATGTAGGAAACAAATAAAGGAGCTAAAAATGGGAAGTTCTGTAACATAACAAACTACACAGGAAAGGCCTTTTGAGCATATGCTTCCAGAACAAGGGCTCTCAGTGAAGACCTTCCTCTTTGTTTTAAGGCAAGTTATAAATACTTTGTTGACATCAGTATCTCATCATGTGTTGGGACAAAGAGTTGTTTGATTTTTTTTTTCCAAAGGGCTATGGCTTTTTCTACAGAAAACAGACCTGATGTCAGTCGTTAGTGTTCTCTCTTAGGTGGGATCCATCTGTGGATTTCTTCATGTACAATGTGGATATTACCCCTGGCTCATTGCCTAAACTCTCTGTAGTCAAGGGAGAGAAATAAGCATTTTTAGAGCGCAAAGTTCTTCTCATTTAACTTTAGACTGCCTGTCTGGATAAAGTGTTAACTTGTCTGCGATATGTCTCAAGTCTAAAATTATTTTTTTAAAAAATCTGCTAAACTCCTCACCTGCTTCTCCCCAGATGTCCTTGCAACTTCCTTTCTCATCTAGACAATGCTTGCCACTCTGTCCTGGTCATGTTTTACTTTGTCCTGCAGGCTTTGTCTAAATCCTGCAAGTTCTTTCCACTGTTATCCCAAGATTCAGCTTTTCCTATTCCTCCCCAAAGTTGAAAGTCTCAGACTTATCCTCTCTCGATTATTAAATTATCTTCTGTATTAAGCAAAGTCAGAGAAATCTTACACCTTCATGTACATTCTGTGCTGATGAAAAAAAAATTTGTATTTCCTTGCATTTCTGTGCTCTCCCTGTTTGCTGTTACTCCAAGCATAAGCTGTTTTTTCTTTAGTGTGAGAACTCTTTATAGCCTTTCCTTACTCCATCTTGTCTCATTCAGTATTTACAATACACCTATGTTGCCTGTGTCCATATACCTGCAGAATTTTCCACTAAACTTTTTTTCTTTCTCCAGTGTTACTCCTCACTCTTGGAAGAATATGCAGACACTTACAGAGCTGTCTTCTTATCATTTCTCAATCCCTCCTCGAAGCAGTCCTCTACACCAACAGCTCTACTATTAAGAGTGTATTTAGACTGCTGCTATGCAGAAACCATTGCCCCTCATGCTGAACAATATCTCATTGTTTCCTGTCTTCAGGTCTCCATTGTGTCTCTTGGTTAGATTTTAAAACAGGGATCATTTTATATATTTATTCTGGTTTTGTACAGCACAAACCAAAGGGTGACATCTCAGCCCTTTAATAGGATTCCTAGACACTGTGGTAATACAAAAAATCTATTACAGCAATACTGAAATTATTAAAGTAATACTTAACATTTTTCATAGCACTTTCTAGAAACACATATGTACTATTTTTGTTGTTTTCTAGATAGGCACCTGAGGCACTGAGCAGTGATATACCTGGCTCCAGTTATTCAGTTTGATGGATTTTGTTCCAATCTCTAGCAAGTGATCCCCTGCCTCAGAATTTGTGTGGCTATTATCCAGGTCCAGGAAAAAAGTCACACTATACAAAAGGATTATACAATTGACTGTGCTATGGAGGCTGTAAAACATCCTAGGAAGGTGGATATGATGAGCTGTTACTGGAGATGAAGGATTTGCTAGGTAGTCACTTGAAAAGTAGAACGGTTGATGAGTGATGTCATAATTCTGGAAGAACCCAGGGTGATCTTTCAGTCTTACCTTTACTGTAACACAGCCTGTAGCGTTTCCATGTTTACTTCCAGAGAAAGTATTAGGCATGTTGACTCTGTCTTTACCCACTAGCTTTTCCAGGCATTGGTGAGTTCATCTATGCTTTATAGACCAGTGGAGCCTAAGAGACATCATTTTCCAACAAGTTTTAGACAATAAATGACTGGTTAAAAAAGAGACCCTATTCATGTGCCAGCAAGGGGGAAGTAACAACCCGAACGTATCCTTTAATAGACATTATGCAGGAGAACCACAACATAAGGCTTCCATCTCATTAAACTAATTGTGTCCTACAACAGTGTGCTTTTTAGAGGCGTATCTGTCTTTTATGTGTATTTAGCATGAATGACTTCAATATATAGCAAACCAGTTTTGTGTACCATTCTATGATCTGCTGAGGTTATATACAGACTCTAGTGCCTGCAGTGCCAATAAAAGTGACTGCTCCCATCTACTGGGAAATGTAAAAACAACAGAAAAATAAAAGTAAATGTAATTCCACTCTACAGCTATAACTGCAGATGTGTAAAAAGGTATGTTCCCAGATCCAGTGAGTTCAAAATAGGACTTAAATAGAATAGCAAGTGAAAGGATAACATGTAGGTAAAATTACCATATAATTTAAGAATATTTTTAACATGGTATTTAACATTGTCTTTAGCAGACACAGGTGATTTTTCTGAACTACGGTATGTTCTATTAAAATTTACCTCACTTTTTCAGAATGCTTTTGCAGTTGCTTACTTACTAATTGCATTGAAACATTGCACTATAAAAGACTGGAGTAGAAACTGAGGGAAAAGCAGTTGCTAGGATTTCTTGTTGAATTTTCAACAAGAACTGAGAACATTTCAGCTTTTCATTACAAAACTTGACAAATTCACATGGAAAAAATAGCATCTCAAGAGATGAAAGGCAGAATTATCATATGAAGAGCAAGTATTTGATCATTAAACTCAAAAAACAGCCAGCTAAAAGTCTTTCTACTTACACCTTCAAACTTTTTTTTATGTATGTGTGTGTGTGTGTGTACACATATCCTTCCTTTGTCACTCTTTCTTTGGTTCCTGTGTTTAAGTTCTTTTTAAAATTTTTTGCTTTAAAGTTCCATTCCCACCTTTTCTGAAAAAACTCCTTAAACAGAATATTGCTCAGGGATGCTACTGTGAATTGTATTTGAAATTAGGACCATCTTTTCTTTTTTCTTATACAGTGTTAAGCACAGACAGTTTGCACTAGATCATAATGAGAAATCTACATGTTCCTGGCAAAGGACTTCTCTGAATATATACAAAACCCGCCAGAACATGGTCCTGTGCTGCTCTAGGTGTACCTCCTCAAGCAGGGGTGTTGGATGAGATGATCTCCAGAGGTCCCTTCCAATCCCTACCATTCTGTGATTCTGTGACTTGGGGTTGACATCAGTTGTTATTCCAGTTGCAAAATAAATCTGAAACCAATTGATGGTTTTATGTCAAAATGACCCATGTTGATAAATCTAGGTAAAAGAAAAACCTGCATATTTGTTTGTAGAGGTTAGGCACAATAACAGTGACAACTACGACACAAAAGTTTGAAATGAGCTTCATTTTTATTCCGGTGGTCTCAAACAGCCTTTACTTTGGTCTCAGATAGGCAACAGTTCTATGGAGGTTACTGTACTGAAGCATTAGAACTCTCAGGATTTCCAGACATCATTCTGATTTATTTTTTTCATGCTAATAGTGTTTTTAGCTGAATAGGGAAGTACTGTATCTGTGTTGTGCAAGAAAATATATTTCCTAAACAGGTTTAACATTAGAGGAGAGATTTTTAAAATAAATCTCTCTTTCATGTCATTGTAAATTTTTTTTTCTTTTTACTTTTTAGGTGTCTATGTACATGTTAGCTAGACTGGATTTGCATATGAGGAAACAAAGTGGTTCAATATGACAAAAAACCTGTGTACCCAACTGGATGGTGGTAAATTTTGATTTTACGGTGATTTAGCCAGGCAAATCTGGTAGGGAGATTGTACCAAGCTAGTAGGATTGGGGAGGAAAAAAAATTTTAAATAACTAAATAGATAACATTTTTTTATTTATTTTAGAACATGTAGACCTTCTTTGAATGTGAAACAAAAGCAATACTATTTTAAGTGAAGTAAAACCTGAGAACAACTTTTCTAATTTTAACTGGATTTGTTTAATGCCTATGAGAATTTAAAAAAAAAAAAACCACCAAAAAAAAGAAGACATGGAAGTGGGGATTGTGCCAGTGGAGCTAAAGGGTCAGCAGAAGAGCAGAAGTAAGTTAGGGTAAAAACTGTCATGTATTATCAAAACAATATCTATAATTTGCTATATCAAGTAGAGTTATGAATATGAGCTCCCCGATGCTTTTTCTAAAGTTATTTTGTAAGTCTCCTTTAAGAATCAGCACTAAAAATAAGCACTTAAAAGGTTGTACCCAAGGGTAACTAAATGTTTGTATATTTGTATTGTCTGTCTGAGTTTCTTTGGTCAGTAGTGGTTGTTTTATTTTATCAATGTTATTTGCATGATGGCATTTGGGTCACTGGATGAAGAATATTGTATTCTCTCTACATATACCTGGAATTACAGATATTCTGATGATTTGTTTGTGGTTGTGGAGAAATTTTACATTTATTACTCAGCATAGTCTTGTTGTGCTTAGGGAGTGTCGATTTAAAGGACATATGCTTCTGATTCAGCTGCTAGGATCTTATTTAAAAACAAGGTTGGTGTGCATATAAAAGGAAATTTGACATTGGATAGAGGAAGCAATTTAGTCTGGATGCTTAAAACCTGTAGTTAGCTGTATTTTTAGACATGGATCTTACAATTTTTGTATCAATCATTTGTAAAGCACTATAGAACAGCTGGTTGCATGGACAGTATGGTCCTAAACCTGCCTAGCTGACTGCATGGAGATGTCCCTTCATGCCAGGCAGCATGCAATCTCTGAGTACTGTATTATCCAAGGAGCATGCTTAGCTGTACAGTTTCAGGTGTAGGTTACTCTGCAGGTTGGTTGTCTGCATAAGCCTCCCCTCTAGTCTTGAGGGGAACTCCTGGGCTTTTATTCAAATACTCTAGGGTAGACTTTAGGAATGTCAAATGATGCATGAAGGGAACAAAGCAACAACTCTTCACAATGTTAATTTTTTCCTTCCCCAAGTCTGTGATGACCTGTAACATGAATATCGTCTTAACAAATCACTATTTAATAGTCCTCACAACAATGAGTTTATTTGTCAGTGAAGACCTATGCTGTCCTACTGGAAAAATCTTAAAAGTAAGTAACATGAAGTAGTTTTTTTAACCCAGTGTTGCAAAATTTCAGCTAAATAGAAAATAAGCAATTGTAACTATTTCCAGAGAGGTATTCTGGTGTTGTGGTTTAGCCCCAGACAGCAACCAAGCACCACACAGCCACTCGCTCACTCCCCCCACCCCAGGGGGATGGGGGAGAGAATCAGAAGAGCAAAACTAAGAAAACTCATGGGCTGAGATAAGAACAGTTTAATAATGAAAATAAAATAGTAATAGTAATGATGATAATAATAATGAGGATGACAATAAAATATAATGAAAAGGAAAATAATGAGAGAGAGAGGTGAAATCCGGGGGCAGGCGGGGAAATGATGCAACTGCTCACCACCCACCGACCAATTCTGCCAGTCCCCGAGCTGCGATTGCTGCCTTCCCCGGCCAACTCCCCCCAGTTAATATACTGAGCATGACATCATGTGGTATGGAACATCCCTTTGGCCAATTCTGATCAGCTCTCTTGGCTGTGCCCCCTCCCCTCCCGGCTTCTTGTGCACCTGGCAGAGCATGGGAAGCTGGAAAAGTCCTTGACTAGTGTAAGCACTACCCAGCAACAACTAAAACATCTCCACATTATCAACACTGTTTTCAGCACAAATCCAAAACATAGCCCTATACTAGCTACTATGAAGAAAATTAACTCTATTCCAGCCAAAACCATGACACCTGGAAATAAGACACTGTACATTTCCAGTTTTCTGTTTTCATTTTGTGGAAGATTACTTTTTGAAGCTCTCAGTAAGAGAACGTAAAATTAAAGGCAGTGAATAATGACAAGAAACCTAGTGTTCATCTTTCAAAAAGTACATAGTGTTGTCTAAACAATATATTTTATACATTAATTTACTGTATTATCAAGGTATTTTGAAAGAAGTACGACACTTCCAGCACTTGTTTATTATTATTTTGTGCCTCTTGCAGAAGGAAAAATTAAATCTTGCACAGGAAGTTAAGTAACTGTTTATTAATTTAAAGCTACCCAAACAGCCAAGTTTTCAATGGGTTTTGTTGATCTGAGTGATTTGAAATCCAGTGAGCAAGATTGATTAGTTCTTCTTTGTTTTGAATTTTTTTTTTCTTTTTGGTATATAATAAGCTTCTTTTAGTCAGCATTTTAGGATATATATATAATTCATTAGAAGCAATACAAAGGATTAGGCACTGCTGTAAATGCATGATTCCTGTATCTAATATAATATTTAAGTAATATTCCTCCTTTATTTGTCTCCTGTTAATTGTAGACATATGTTTCCTTTGAAATTGCAGGTATTTTCTTTCAAATTAGCCATCTCACCTAGTCATTTCTTTGACAGATCATTCTATGTATAGAAGTGATCATTCTATGTACACAATGGGAAATTACATTTGTAACTTGGGAAATAATATGTTGCAAATTCTCATAGTGGGTATTGATGAGTACTAGTGATGTTAACTGAGGCAGAATTTGGAACCAGAGGTAACAGTCACCTCCGGAAGGGCTTATGGTCCACAAAGCCTGTTTTCTTCAGCTGAATTATTTGGGCTAATAAAATATACACTTTCCATAAAAATAGCCTTCTTGTGTTCCTAAACTATTACAGGCACAGTAACAGAGCTGCAACAACAAAATTAACATAGAGTTCTGGTACTGCTCTCCACTGGCTTTCGTGCCTTTTTCCTAACAAACATGGTAGTTCTGCCTTCCATGCTGCCTGTGCCAGTGAAGGCAGTGGAGGACACAGGACAGTCTAGAAAAACATTACCCATGCAGCAAAGTGCATTGCATTTCTGAGCCAACATTGTCAGTGATTACAGATTCTTTGGTGATTTTTAACTGTTGAAATTGAAGAAGTCTTTTCTGAGTATATGAAAAGTTGTAAGTTCAGAAAGGCTGAAGTTTGTTGGATTCTCATAGGACTGCAAAAAGCCCATCCTTCATGCAAAGAGAGTCTTTCCACCAAATTTCAAGTCTTTATGGAAAACATGGTGCCAAAAGAGCTTTTCTGTAAGTCACTAAATTTATTTATTTATTTATTTTACAGAGCTAGGACCCTATCCTTAGAGATAGATGAACTTTTAGCCATTATTTTCCAAATTTTGGGAACGTCAGCCTGAGATAAAAAGCATGCAAGGAAAATTTCACTCCAAATAGCTGGTTTGGCAAATTTATGAACTGTTCTATGATTCTTACTAGAAGATTTTGTATTCAACTATCTTAATAATGAACAATGCTATTAAGCCTGGTTTTAATGCAACTTCCATGGTTGTGGCATCCTTCTGGAATTAAAAGACTCCATGTGAAGTATCTGACTGACTCAAGTTCTCTAAAACGGATATGTGCAAGTTTAGCAGCACAGATCATGATTGTATGATTGACAGCTATCGGATGTTTACTCACAAAATTAAAATCAATTCAATATTCTCAATAGCTATATATTTGTGCACTGGAGGAGCAAGACCAGATCCACAATATAATGCCTCATTAAAGGATAACATTCAATTACTGTAGCCAATGCCTATGCCAATATTACTCTGTGACCTGATGGTAAAAGAAACAAAAAAATAAAAGATAGAAAAAAGAACAAGAAAAACTGTAGAGACACCAGCAAATCTCTTTTACTATCATTACAATTTGTGCTGTCTTTATCGTGTGCTGTTTTTATCTTTTTATCCTTCTTAATTCCTTTATTTCCCTAGTGAGGAAACTTTCCAAAGTGAGGCTCCATGGCTTTGAAATGGTAAGAAAACTGGGAATGTAATCTGTTTTCAATATTCATATTTGCCAATCTCTTTACATGAGTGAATTTGTTTGAAAGTATTTGAACTCTTTGGGACAAAACAGCTCAACTGCTTAACATCTTAACATAAAGACACTTTAGGGTAAGCCAAAATATTAGAAGAATGCAACTTTGGAATGTAATTCTGGAATTTAGTTGCAGCTTCTTGAATTTGGCTGGGACGTTACCAGTGGATATTCTTGTAAGAACACAAATGGATGTTTTTTAAACAGAATGAACAAAGCTTTGATTTTCTGTATAATCAGAATAATTAGATCTCCAGAGGGTGGTATTGCTGCTGCTGTTTCTTTGTTTATGTTCAAGCATTTCACTTTCCTGACTAGGAGAATAATCCATGTGCTGTTTCCTTGGAGGTCTTTCAGAGTACTTACCAGATTCCATCTTTCTTAGCTTGAGATCAGTCAAGCTTTAAGTGATATAGCTATATCCAAATACAATGAATCATTCATTTTGGCTGCCTATTATTGAAAATAAACTTGTGTTATTTATAGATCTATTTTTATGTCAAAGGAGATACAATCACTTTACTGATTTATTTTTATTTCTCATAGAATTATTATTTCAGTGCAAATAGATGGTATAAGCACCAATGTCTAGCTAACAGAGAAATCTATGAAGGTAAAATATCAGATTTTAAATTTAAGAGGAAGTGAAAAAATAATAAAAATCATAATAAAGTCCATTCAGAAGGGTTTTGGTTTTTTGGGTTTTTTTCCAGCTTCTCAATCTCAAAGTTGTGAAGGAATTCATACCCCACTAGACTTGCACAGAATTTGGGGACCAAACTCCCTAGCTCATGTGAACATCGTGATTCTTAATTGCCAAGTATGTCTTTAATTTTAGAGCTGTTTAATCTCTTAAATTTTATGCTGCTTCTAATATTCTTCCAAATCTCCTTGTATCTGGCGAAAGCAGCAGAAGCCTGTAATTTTGAAATGTCAGTCCAGATAATGGAAAAGCTGGGTGGAAAGAATCCTGTGCTTTCTCACCGTGCTCTTAAAGCACGGTGAGAAATGCTCTTATTTATTTAAAAAATAAAGCAATTCAGTATCTTGCGCTCATGCACTTACCTATTAGGCCGTCTGTTGATAAGAGCACCACCTTGTGCACAGAAAGCATAAAAGCACTTACTGTTGCAATCAACGCTGCTATGTGACAGCTGAGATACTTCACATTTTTGAGATGAGGATTATTTCTCGGCTGGTGTATGTAACATTCATGTGAAACAAAGGTACTCAGGTCTTGGGAAAAAATTAGCTTGCGCACAAGTCGATGTATATAGACAAGTATTTTAAAATATACCTTTGTGTCACCCATCCTTTACACATATTTTGCACAAGCAAGGTAAGACATTCAAATACCAGTGCTTATTTTCTGGTTCTGAATATTGTTTTGCATAGTTATTTGAATTCAAAACATCTACTCTTGCAATACAGATTGGAAACAGCACTTGAGAACTCCAGATCACAAGTTCTTCTCAAAAGCGTCTATGAAGTCTACTGAGAGATCCCACATGCAGTCGTTGGCATGTCTATGTCCATGCAGTGCACAGCAAGTTGAAGGGAACTATTCTTATGCTGAAATTAGCCTTCGTGAATACACCACTATTCCTGTCTCATTAAAGAGATGACTAGGAAAGGACTCAAATCATGACTAGTGCAGAAAAAGGTCTGGGGAATTTCTCAAAGTTCATATCTGAGTTTCTGTTTTCCTTCCCCATGACCAAATACTAGACCAGATGGATCTTTTCTCCCTTTAAATGGCTGTTATTTTCTTATGTACAGAAATTTACTTTTAATTTCTTTAAAATAGTTCTTACTGTTTCAATCCATTGAAGAACACACCATAGAGGTGCTAATGTTCCTTCTAAACTGCCCAGAAATATACCAGTAGGCACATCCTCTTTTGTATGCAGAGCAGAGACTGTATCATTAATATCTGTTTATCTATAAAAATCACTCAATTATACAATATGATAGAGACCCTTTTTTAAAATTACTTAATTAGCACATAATCTGCAATTTTTTTAAAGAGCTGGTAGGTTAGTGGAACTTTCATTTTTTCTAGAGGGTGTTGTTACTGTCACATTCAGCAAAGTAGAATGTGGAGCCAGGTAAGAAAATGGAAGGTTTACGTTAACTTCAACAATATGCTGCATAGTACAAGTTTGCCTGATAGCTTAACAATTTTAAGATTCCTATTTTCTTATCATTTCTCTGCCTGAGTATTTTAAGATTTAATATTACTAGTCCATAAATACTGACATATTGTATCCCAGGATTAGAAAGTTAAAACTGCTGTTTAAAAATTGCTTTCCAGATTATTTAATCAATACATTCTAGTTCATACTATACCCTAATAATCTTACTGATTGGTACTGGTAACCTCTGGCCCTCTTAGGATCAGTGAGGCACCAGACAGTGGCAAGTAGCTTTTTGCATGGACTTAGATGGAGATCCAGGGACCTCAATTTGAAATTCTTTATCAGAAAGAATTTGTTATACCTATAGGAAAGGCTGCTTAACTTTCACCTCCCAAATTTTCCATCTGCTGATACCAGATGAATGATTAAAGTTTGCCTTAGTTTCAAATGAATGCTAACTTCTATGCAAGTAAAGTTCGCGACTTGAATAAATCTAAGTATTGCTGAAGAGTTTTGTTAGAAGGCATTCTACCTTGATACTTCCATGCCTTTTATTTAAGTATGTGGCACTGAGCTAGTTTATGCTGAGGATCCAATTTTAACTTTAGTGTACAGAAACAGAGCAAACTCAAATAAGGCCATTCATAATGTCAATATGCAGAGTTTACTAACAATATACTTTCTTTCTCTCAGGTGTGGACCTATTTTTTTAGTTATGATCCCTTCTCTAGTTGGGCAATTTGCTTTCCTGGAGGACTCAACGACACAAAGACATCTTCCAAAAGAGTAATAGCGTTTCAGATTGATTATGAGCAGAATACAGGAATAGGTATTTTTATGGTTCAGGTATGTTATAGAGCCACAGACAATTTCTCTGGCTTTGCATATCTATATTGTGTTTATAAATTAGATTAAATTGATTGTTCTTACTTGTTGTTCTAACATATTTGAACAAAGAAGGTTGCATGATGTTAGTGAGCAGTTTAGGCAAGACACTTCAACCCAGGAGATCTTGGTGCTGTTCTCAGCTTCTTCACTGTACAGGCAAACTCCTTTGTTTCTTTGTGTACCAGTTTTCCTATTTCTAAATTGGGGCAATTTACAAGAATTTAGAAGAACCTGTTCACTGTGTGAAATTCACTCTGAAAAGATTGAGGAAAGGTTTACAGGATGCAAATGTGTTTCTGGTTTACGTTGTACTTATGCCTGATAGAGAATTTCTCCTACGAGTGTCTCAGTTTGAGATCTCTGCCAGTGATGCATTAAAAACTGTAAAATAGGAATGATGTATTTTTCGCTTTTATTTCTGTGCTATTTCCTCCTTCCCATACACTGTCACTTAAGTTTTTGGGTCCTGTATCTTTCCATCAGCACAATTATTTTTATTTGAGTAAATTTTTAGATTCAGCTGGAAGCACAATCTGCTTCTCCAGGCTTCCCACAGATTCAGCTACAACTCCTTTGGTTTAGCTACAGCACCTTTCCCTCTTTTTAAAAACTTTTTGCCTTCCAAACACAGGAGAAAATATCCTTTCTTGAATATTACAGGTGACCATGGAGTACTTGTATTTGACCAGTTCAAGGAAATACACATCTGAAATCAGGTATGTATTATTTACTGCTTTCCTTCTCCAACATATGTGTACTGTTTTCTTTCTCCTGACTTTAAATTCATTCCCAGCTTAAGTGTACTGTCTAATCTTACTTTTTGGGTAGTCTATATAATAACTGCATACCATTATACTATTATCTCAGCTATTAATACTTAATGTATTATTTATCTTCAGAAAAAGTCAATGGCTGCTGTTTACAATATAAGAGCTCACAAACTGTATCAGAACCCAAAATTTCCAGTGTTTGTATTTCCAAACACCAGATTTTTCCATATGGAATGTTTGTTCACCCACAGAGTAATTTCCTCTATGTTTATGGAAATGAGGTATGTATGCAAAGAAAATAATGTTGAATTTGAGCCTAACTAAACCTTTTTTTTTTTTTTTTAAGGAAGTAAATGGTCCAAAACTGTTGTTAGAACTGTTTTGGCAAAGTTTTTGCTGATTTCAGTGGAATTGAGCTCAAAAGTATTAGTTTCATGCCTCTTTCAATTACTGGACTCACTTCTTTGCAGAGTTCGTACCATCTCTATTAGTGGTCTCATTTAAATTGTGAGACTTACTGAAATAATAAGTATTCAGCATCAGTACCATTTAGTGAGGAAATCCTTCATTTTAGGTTTTTGTAGAGACTAGTCAAGAAATTATCTCTAAATTTTTTTGTTACAGGGAAATCTTGAATCAACAGGAAGAGTGTTTTTTTATAAACAAGGTTCTGTGCTCTGTCAGTGTGGTCTATGCACAGTAGTTTACAGGCAAGTACTAAAATAAATGACACTTTTACACTTGATGGAACAGACATGTACTCTTTTCAGAAAATATTAATTAACTAACAAACAGCCTCTGTAGTGGCTCTGCCTCTAAGTATACATAGTAATTGAACAGTGACTATTTAACAGGTGTGGTTATCTAGTGATGGAGGCAATTCTTTTCAATTATTGGTAAGTCTGGAAGATGAAAAAATTATAAAAGCAAACACGCGTGTACAGTCATTCAATCACATTCATGAGTGATATGGGAAGCATTTTCTTCACTAAGACAGGTGAGGAATTTAAATCTGCTTTTGCAGTGAAGCGAGGCATGACAAATACATGAAAAAGCTCCTGCATTAACCAATCTTCACACGTACCTTGATAATGCTATTTTACAGTAAACATGTTCTCTATAGAAACATTAATACTTCCTGTTGATAAGTTCTGAGTGAACTGCCAGGTTGGAATAGTTGAAAGAAAGACAAGTTTTTAGAGAGTAGTAGTACTGTGTTTTATTAGTCGTGTAGTTGGCAGAATCAAGCTTGTAATCACAGAATCCTTCACCCAGTTGAAAAGCAGCAGGCTTCAGGCAAAGTGTTATACTGATACCAACATACAAAGACAAACAAGGAAAGTGTAGTATGTGATTGTGCTAAGCATGAGGAATCATGCTTCATTACTTGCTGAGAGGCTGCCAAAGGACATAGCAAGCTAGTCAGTCATATATTGTATATTCCTTGTTCATCTGCTGCAGAATGCAGATGGCTGTAATCAAATAGCTCCCTTATTGTCACTGTATAGATTGAATCTTAACAGACAGACTGTCCTTTCTCTTTTTCCATTTGTTGTAGTGTGCTATGTATAGCACACTAAGATATAATTTGCTTATATAGATGATATTGGGAAAGTATAGATTTAATTTAGCTGTCTTTTAATTAAATCTCTTAACTTGAAAAAAAAAAGTTAGCCCATGAAAGAAGAGAACTCTTTAGAATCCACCTTCTATAACAT
The DNA here is from genome assembly GCA_031468815.1 of Morus bassanus. Taxonomy (NCBI): domain Eukaryota; kingdom Metazoa; phylum Chordata; class Aves; order Suliformes; family Sulidae; genus Morus; species Morus bassanus. The sequence continues at coordinate 19,163,424 of CM062572.1, forward strand.
AATGCGTGATTCACCAGTCCAAGAGCTGCTGATTTTAGTTGAAAGTTTTTGTGCTATACTTTGCCATGAAGGAGAACAAAATGTGACATTATTTTTGTGTAATGACAGTCCTGTGAGAATCCAAATCTAGTTTGTGCACTGCTCCACTAACATAAAAAGAAACCTATTAATTTAAATGTACATACATAAATTTCACTGGAGGAGGTATGTACTGATGCTTTAGCAAGATGTACATTGTGTGTGAAAGATTATGGAAATCAATGGGAATTTTGCCATTGTTTTTGCCATGCTTTGAGTTGAGCCCTAGGTTTTCCAATCCTATAAAGAACTATACAGACACGAAGCCCTTTGTTCTTGTAGAACCTCCTTGAATTTATTAGACATAAGTATCCATCCCAATGACCAGTGCAGGATGATGCACATGATATCTTTTGAGGTATCTTAGGAAAAAACATCCTTTTTTGTTCACTTCTCAATTTGCTCTAAAGAGGTTCTTTTCTTCCCCTTACTAATTTACTGTGAAAGTGTTTCTTTAGGTGTATGTAGAAGCAAGAGATCTGACTGAAGTGCTGAACCTCACTGCTTACTCATCTGTCAGCTTAAGTAGCATGACTTTTGTCTTCTCATATGTGTTATCTACTTCTAATTTATTGCCTGTATTTCTTCTTTGTAGAAGAAATAGTTTCCTTTGTAGGCTTGGAAACACATGCCAGGTCTGAGACTCTAACAGCATGTGTTGTCAGTTTGTGCTATGATCATTTGGGAGCTTTGCATCTAATTATTTTGAATAAGTTAAAGTCTGATAAGCTGGAAATAAGGAAGCTAGATGTTTTAACATCAGTGGAGGTCAGCTGTCAAAAAAATTTAAATAACTTGCAAAATATCCTTTAAATCTGCAAAGAACTGTTTGTCATTGTGGGCAACTTCAAGAAGATTTGGTTTGTGCAAGAAATTGAATCAAAAATATCCTTATTGTATGGAGAGATGCCAGACTGTTGCGTATATACAGCTGTATGTACATTTTAAAGGTATAAGCTGGAGTGTGTGACAAGTGTTCTGCGTTCAGAATAATATTCAGAGAATAGATGACTATGAATCCTGTAGTACCAGTCTCCTTTCTACCACAAAGAGTGAGCTGACCTCTGTATTTAGAGCCCCTCTACAGCTCCCTCCAAACTGAGTGTGCTCAAAAGAGCCTTTTAATCCAGCTCCTGTGGCCAAGCTATAATTTCCTGGTGCAGAGGGCTTTGAGCATTCACCTCACCTTTGGAAGACAGGTGGGTCCCCAGTGCTGCTGCATAGGCAGACATTACTGTATATGAAAAACTACATTTCTGACTTACAATTTTCACTTATCCTCACTGAATTTCACCCGCCCTTTTATAATCAGTCACATAATACCATGACTTTCCTCTGCAACTCTACATAGTCAGACACTATCTGTACTATGCTTAGGATCATTAGTGATATTCATCACCTTGTTTTTCATTCTTTTCTGGTTCAGTTTTGAATAAACTGAACACAAATATGCTGAATGCAAAGACTGTGGGACTCCACAAGTGCCCTTCCTCCCATGAGATACGGTGCTATGAACTGTACTGGCATAGCTAAGTCCTCTTTGCATACTTTGAGCCCAACTGTTAGTGTTCTGCTGATAATGGCATAATCAGAATATTATACCTTCTGAATCAATTTAAGTAGTGCCAACCATCATCCAATAATATAATCCTTGTACCATTTAGTATTCATTTTTGCTGACACTTTAAATGCTTAGTAAGCAAACAGTCTAATGGAATACCTTGGTTGCTATTTAGAGATTTTTCACAGCAATCACACAATTCAGCTAGCCCTTTGCTATAAAAAGGAAATACTTATGGTATTATAGATTCTACTATTTGAGATCAAATAAATGTAACTTTTAAAAGGATAGTTATTCTATGGACAAGATGTCCATTACAAGGTGAGGAAAGGGCCACTTTTACAGAAACTAATAATTTTCATTATCTCCACTTGACAATAATTCTTTTGATTGGATTATGTGGCATCAAAATGAGTTTATATATTATAATACTAGAAATGGAGAATAAAAAAGATAACCATCTTTTTTTTTCCTGACCTTTTAGGAAGTAAACAAATTATTTGACCATGTATTGTGCCTACAATATATCTCTGAGGAGAAAATAATATTTTTTGGAGCATAATTCAACCAGAAGGAAAGACGATATCAAAAGCTCAAAAACTCATAACCTCAAAAAAGGTCAAGTGATTTAGTGTCTGTAAGAATATACTAGTATTTAGTACTTTCAAATGGTAACTAGCAAAAGGGCATTAGCAAAGACTTCATAGTTTCTATTTTTACTTTTTTGATATGCTGTTTTAGAAATTATAAATAAATAATAAAATGTTCTATAAAATGTGACATTTCATAGTTTGATTGTGGAAGTATGGTTGAATATGGCTCTCTTTGTCAATTATTACTTCTTCAGCTTTTCAAAAAGAGATCCGCTAGTAGTAATTCTGATTCATGCAAAACTTCACCAAAACCCTTTGAATTCTCAGAGAATGTTAAAAACCATTGTCAGGTAGTTAACAGCAAAGATTAGAAATATTACCTCCTTTGCTGCCACCTTGGTTGCTGGAGTGACATCAGCAGCAAATAAACTGGTTAAAATAGCAGTCATTTGAGTGAGTCGCAGTTAGTAGTTCTTGGAAAACTACTAAGTAGAATAGGTCTTCACTGGGAGTATTGTTTTATGTAGGACTGATGAATGTGGTCCCTGAAATACAATGTTGTGGGCTTTGTAGAACCTGTGTTTATTACTTACTGTCTTCCTATGTTTACTGGTGCAATACACTTCAGCGGACTGTCATTGAGACCACCAGGAGTGGACCAAGACTTATTTTCAGCTGACCCATTAGCGTTTGTAGTTACATCAGCATTTACATTTTGTAAATGAATATAATTCTCATTCAAGTGATTCTGCACTCCTTGGCAACAGGCTTTTGAAGTATTTGTTTTCTTACAGAGGGAGAGAGAAATGGGGAAAAAACTACTTCTGTTTTCTTAAAAAAACTGAAAAGACTCAAGATGTCAGGAGTCACCTCCTCAGATTATGGAGTATGTCTCGTATACCAATAATGGAATACATCGAGCTCTGAATAGCCCTCTGTTGAAAGTACTTAGCAGTTCTTCTTCTTACATGGTTTATGGGGCATTTTATTCAGCTCCCCAAATGTCTTTTTACCACTCAGTCTGAGAGGACAGATCCTAGTATTAATTCTCTAAGGACTGCAAGAATTGATTTCTTCTTAAAGGAAGCTAAAATCTATGGTTCACTATTCTGATGTCTCTAAAGAAGAATCCTCTTTCAGACCAACAGTGCCAATTATTTCTTTGTATTTGCATGCACAGTTAACAGTACAAAATGGGCTGTCTGCACTGATGATTGGCACCTCTGCTTTGACGGGAACAAGTTCTGAAAGCAGGCGCACAGCCTATTTAGCACAAACTATTGGGTCTGCCTTTAGCTCAGTATTGATGCCATCAGTATTACAAATTCTAGTTCCAAAGATTCGTAGGTTCCTTAGTCACCTACGTGATTCATACAGAAGTCTGGAAAAGTCAAGTGATCCTTTCCTGGATGAGCTCAAGAACTAATAGATGCCATATACCTTAAAGTTAGAAACAGTGTCTTACTTTTTGAGTATTTATGCAACTCAGTCTAAGCAAAACAGTTCTGTTATCAGCCTTAAAGATGTCTCTTATTATTATTACCTTACCAGAAGTTTTCAGAAATACCCAATGAGAAACAGAAATTACATAGCATCAGTGAGTATGGTAGATTATTAGTAGCAACAGCACCTGAGAAAATCTCTTTAGTTACCACCACTTCTAATAACCTGTCATACCCACTGACAAAATCAGTTTGACAGATATTGTAAGAGATTTTTATCCTTAGCTACCTCTTTCTAGGAAATCATTTGAACTGTTCTCAGAAGGTGCATAATAGTACAATTTCCAATACATGAACACTCTACAGTTTCCACCTATCTTGCATACCTACTTTTCTCATCCTTGTTCACTGAATATGTATTTCTCTTCCACAAGAGTTCATTGGATTCACAAACATTGGCCTGTGTGAAGTGATTCTTCAAGTGTGTCCACTGTTAAGCTGATCTATTTTATCCTTCTGTCTAGCTGTATCAGTTGTTAACTATATTCCAAAATTTTATAGGTAGGTGGAGGTGGGAAGAAGCATGGGGGGGAGATAGGGCATTCATTCTATACTGCACTTAATGTAATCATTGATTCATGTGTAAATCAGCAGAGTAAAAACCTTGTGGTCTCTCAGCACTACTTCTCCTTCTGTCTTCCATAAAGTTTACATGTGCACCACAACATAACCTTCTTTGTAACATTTTAAAGGCTTGGGTTTTTTTTTTTTAAGAAATTCTGTCATTTTAAAGTAACAAATTCTCACATCTGTTGTCTTTCTGAAACCACAAATTTCTGAAGAAGTGGTTGCTCTGTACATTTCAGATGTCATTATATAGAAATTTCTTACATTCTTCACTGCTTTTACTGACCTGTTTAAGGAGCAGGCAATTTCAGCTCACTTGTGTGCCACCTTGCATGAATGTGTGCTCCAAGACAGCTCTTTCAGAGGCCACAAGGCAGATTACTGTGCCTTTTAGCAAAGAAAAAGCAACTTCCACTGCTTCTTATGAGTACTCCCATAGCAGAGGGAGATTATGGAAACTGTGTTCTGTGTGTATGTGCATGTACTTATCATAGCTATATATATGCATATAGACAGACTGTAAGACTATAAGTAATTTTAGTGTGTGTAATCTCAGTTTGAATTTGATAAAGCTATGTGTCACTCACTGAACACCTCAGCACCTTCTGCCAATAACTCTGCCAATAGCTGCAGAATACATATGGACAAGGCTACATGAACTCTGTTTACTAGAAGGAAGGTAAATAACTGCTCTTTGTCGTTTTCAGCAGACAGGCAAAGAGCATAAAATTAAAGAATCTAAGCCGGTCCCACCAGCTGGTAGCATTATGAGGACCTACTTTCAAATATCGTTTCATCTGTGCAGGTCACCTAGCCTCCACATCCAGTATTTGCCAGTTTGCTTTGACTTTGGAGAGTTTTTCTTTAGAATTTGTAAAAATTGTGTGAAAGACACATGCTTTTTACTTAGGGAATTATCCAATACAGTAAGAAAATTATACTTCTTGTCATTATAGGCCAGTTGGAGCAGCTCTGGTAGCCAATAACTTCCCACTGGGACATTCTTCACATTATTTATCCTCTGTGATTATAAATGTTCTGTAGAAGTTTCCTGTTGAATCTGAAGGAAGAAGTCCCTGCATAAAACATACATTAACTGTTACAAAGGGCTTAAAGGACACTAGCGTTACACTCCACCTTTCTAATCCTGGTAGGCTGCAGATGCATTTGATCTGAGTCATTAATTTGTTACAGTAAAAGAGATATTAATATATGTTCCCTCTTACTTCAAGCTGCGAATTGCAGTCCTGCATTGCAATACCACGGTTTCATTTTCCAAATAGGCACACCACTTCTTTGTTGTGGGGAAGTTCCATATGAAATGCAAGTGCCAGAGAACAGCCTAACTAAAAAGCCATTGCCTTTATCAGATGCAAAGTACTTTACATCTCTGAGAATTAGTAGCAGCTCCCAGATCACAGCTTCTCCTCAGTTCTGAACTCAGCAGGATTCAAAAGATCCTACACCTTACAGAGGCAAAATTTTCTTCTTGGCAGCTTGTCAGAGTCCAATACTCTGATCAAGTTCTTTTAGATCATAGAATCATACACTCATTTAGGTTGGAAAAGACCTTTAAGATCATTGAGTCCAACCATAAAAGCAGGTGTGATATGGTAGGGAATGGTGGCAAACAGGAGGCTCCTGTGTCGGAGCTGCAAACAGAAGAAAAGTGAGTAGGTTGACAAGAGATATTCAGGCAACTCCAGTGATACCCCAACATAGGAACGATGAGGCTGGATATAACCTCCCCATGCAGGGAAGCGCTTGATATTCCACACAAGGAGGGTTTAATATCGAATTTACTTATTTGGTATATTTGGCATTATTTGGGGGTTTGATTTAGCAGAGTGATACAGCAATGAACTGAAATCACAACACAAGCATAATATAGCAATTGCAATATTCAACTGTAGTTGAATCTCAATGCAAATATGATTCAATTACTGGTCTCTGTATGCTCACCGTCATGCCACTGGGCATCCCCAGTCACCTGGAAGGAGTATGTGGGTTGAAGCTAGCTCAAGCCCATTGCTTCCTTCAAGGTTTATTATTTGTCGCATTTTTATGCTTTATGTTGGGCTGAGCTACCTACACATTGCCCCCACCCATCTCCCAGTGCTGCTCTGGCTAGCTCACAAAGACATTATTCTTAGTTAATAGTCTTAGGGAACCTGATGATTCACTTGTGCAGCTGTCTTATCTAAAACCAAGGTTACTCTTCAGTCTACCCAGTATCGTGATAAGCTCAGCTTGCTTTATTTTACATTCTTCCCTGATCTCACTGGTTTTGCCATTCTTTGAGCTCTCCTCCACCACGAGGGTGTGCTGGTTGGTTACACAGCTGAACTGCCAAAGCCCCTACTGAGTCCAGAATTCAGTGGATGTTTGTGGCCATACTGCTTATGTCTTTGCCTTCCTTGAGCAAAAATAGTAGCTGGCTTACAGAAGTCCTTGCTGAATCCCATCACCACAAAGCCCAGCATGCTACATGGTCTTGTTGTGACTAGCAAGGGTTGCCAGAAGTTATTGCTCTGTGAGTAGCAGCCTCACGTTTCTGCTGAGCTCATAACCTAAGCTTTTAAATTCAAAACAATTTTAATTTAAATTCATAAACATTTTCCACTTATTTCAGGCATGCATGTAGATGTGGTTATAGCTGTTTATAAGTAAATAGGCCCTTAAATATTATTTTCTTTTTAGTTGTGATGTGCTTTGAACATAGTTGTGTAATCATTTTAGAAATCATTATAGTATATTAAGATGTTATCAATTACCAGGTGATTATTAGTACTGCAAAAATTTTTATGAGCTCACAGGTGACTTCAAGACCTTATGGAAGCAAAATCCACTACAGTTCAAAGTCAGCTGCCTGCATTTTAATCACCTTCAGCAATGTTGTAGTGTTTTCCATGTTAGTATGGTAAAACAGGGGAGTGGAAGAATCATTGCTCCATCCATCTGCCTCATCTGTCTCTGAGTTGGCTGCAGTATAGATCACTCAGTGGGCTGCAAATTAGTTGAGGATGAAAATGGATTGACGTTTTCAATGTCCAACAATCCAAATCAAACAACAATTCAAAAGTCAAAACTATTGTTTGTCTTTCTGAAGTATGCTAAATATAGTAGGCATATTGGTTCAACTAAGAGGATAAATTAGTTACTGAGCCTGATACTTCATTATAATGTGCATACAAATGTATGTTCCTTGGACACAAGAGGCATTAAGCATGAAGTGGGGACTTTTTCTATCTTTCTGAGCCATTTTCAGCCAGTGCTCAGGCCAAAAGAAGCTTACTCTCTTCCCTTTTACTTAGTGTTTATTCTGCTATTTCTTGGCTTTCTACTCCTTTTTCTGTCAGTTCTTGTTTTTTTCCTTACTCCTTCTACTTCACCTTCACTGAGGCAATGCTCCCTTTCAGCCAATCTCTACTCTTTGGGCATAGCTTGTACTCTACTTTTCCCCATGACTTTGAGGAAGAGGCCCCTCAGATTTCATCTCTTTTATGAAAGAAGCTCAGACTCTTTTTACATTGCTCTTAATGAAAGGTGGTTTCTATACCTACCAGTACCACAAGTCTAGTAAATTCGTAACATCCTCATCTTCTTTCAACTCATGGTCCTGATGAGGTTTAAAAGAACATCATTGTAAACAACTCTTTCCAGCAAGGCAACAAACATCTAATTGAACGTTCTATGCAGTCTTAACTACATTTATTTATTTGTTTGTTTGTTTCCACTTTTTTTCTTTTAGGTTATATTCACATCGTCAGATTAAAATAATATATTTGAATTGAAATTTTCATAGAGGTTTCTCTTTGCTTTTTGGTTTTTGTTCAGCTGCCAGACAGTAGTTTCTTTTAGCGAGTGCCTCAGGAATGATTAACAACTCCCCACAGGCAGAGGCCTACACACATCATTGGCACATAGCCTGTTCACAGTCTCACATGACATTACTGGGCAGAGGCTCTGTATCCATAAAAGAGTCGTCACTGTGAACATTCTGTAGCTAACACAAATACTCACATCATTTGACAAAGGTTTTGTGATTTCCAAGGTGTAATGAGCAGTTTTGAAGTAGTGATACAAAGTCAAATCTTCTTTTCCCAGGCCTAGTGTGGTGAGTTGATATCTACTTTGATCACTTCTTTTCTCTGTTTTTGTCTTACTGCATCCAAAAAGCTCTCACTATAGTATTCTGAGGAAAGAATACTGCCTCCCAAATGCTTCTTTTTGCCTAATTACTTTCTAATTGCACCAAAAGGTGATATCACTATCTGCCCTATAGGAAGCTCTAATTTGATCTGAATTTTCTCAGTAGCTTGTGAGATCTTGTCTCTGTTTGTTCCTGGGAAATGTTGAGGTGAATGGTAAAAGATCAGCTTCTCACAAAGTTCAGTCTTGTGCCAGATGACCACCTATATCTTTGTTAACTGCATGTTAACCAGAAAATCTCTGGTTTTGTTGCATTAATTTTCAGGTCTGACCTTGCACTGGGCAAATATAAAAGAAATTCCAGAAGCTTCCTTTCTCACCTCCCTTTTTTATCTATACAGCAGTTACTAAACTTGTTGGTTAAGATTAAGCAATTGCAGTTCCCCTTGCACTCTCTGTTATTTTTTGGAAACACAGCACAATTCCAGGGATATATTTTGCTTCTGAGCATCAAGAAAGTTTGAAGCCAAAACTCCTAAGAAACCTTGGTCATAAAACTGAATTTAACTCATCCTTTTTTTAAAATTTAAATTAAAAGATACTGCATCAGGTAACCACTCTCAGGATTTCTACCCTGTCAAAGGAGAACATTTCCACTACAAATCAATTGATTTCCCCAAAGTACCCATAGCCTGAGTCTTCATGATTCTCTTCCTGAGACTATTTCAGAACTACTGATAGTGAAATCCTGACAAAACTGCTTCAAATGACAACTGTTGTTCAAGTGCACAGTTTTATCCTGAAATAAATATGAGCTAATATAAGGATGCTTATTTCATAATGGATGGAGAATAGATGACATCCCATTGACCACTGAGTAAGAGCAGCTAGATGTTGGGAGGCTATGTGCTGGCTAATCCTACAGTAGGGTATGGTGGGCATGCACCTGATAGTGCATTTCTAAACCCATGGACAGACAGACATCTAGATGCGCCTTCACAGATTAGCAGTCCACACTGAAATTAGGTGCACGTAATCTATATTACCTTTGCTTACACATGTCCAGCGTAAGTTTTCTGGGAGCTCCACAGGTTCTGGGTGGAGGTTGCTATTGTTCCAGTTCCCTAGAACTAAGTGGACTTCAGTCACTTCTTTAATAATTTCTGTAATAATTTATGAAGGGCAGCTGTTATACCTGTCAGTTTCAAAAGGACTTAACCCTACCCAAACAATATTTTAATAACTTTTTAAACAATTTTAACCTCCTCACTGTTCTAAATTATTATGGAGATGGTTAATATTTAATGTCACATTCCAATAGTGTCCAGAAAACACACAATGAAAGTAGAAAAAGACTTGTAAAGCTAGGTGGGTTTTGAAGAACTAAGAAAGGTAATTTGAAATGTGGACAAGGAGAGGCTGGTCAGCAAAAACCATCTGATCAGAAAAAAACTGAGATGTGAGCTGTTGACATACTTCCTGATTCTATCTTCTCAGAAAGGGAAACATCTTTGAAAAGCCAGTATATTCTGAGCCTGAATTGTCCTTCCTTTCATGGAGTGTATGTCTCCAATTCCTAAACTTTGGCTAATTAAAAATAATAATCTTTAGTTAAATTTTACACAGTACTATTTAAAAATTGTTTGTTATAAAAGCTCAAATTGGATTAATTTTCTAAGACAAAAAGCAGCTACATTATTCTTAAATTTTGTTACAAGTATGTGTAAGGTGATTCTGCATGGTTTATGTAGCAGCAAGTTTTATGCTACGCTTAAATTTCTTTTTGGTGTAGCTGTTGAAATCAAAATTGAAACATACAAATTCAGAGAGACAGACTTGACTCCTGCTGCAGTGCAGAAAGCAGAGTTTGAAGTCACTCTGCAAGGAATGGGACAAGCCCAAAAAGGTGTTTCTATGTAATTTCTTGCTTGTGTGTTGGTCAGAAAGGCAAGCATAAATGAAAATAAAATTGAGATTAGCTACAGGATTTTTCTTCTATCCCATCTCCAGCTGTAGTAATGGCATTAGATTGGTGCTTTGAGGGAAGGTGATTTTCATTAATGTTTTTAAATTAATAGAATCATAGAGTGATAGAACTGTTTAGGTTGGAAAAGACGTTTAAGACCATCAAGTCCAACTGTTAACCTAACACTGCCAAGTCTGCCACTAAACCCTGTCCCTAAGCACCACATCCAAACTTCTTTTAAATACCTCCAGGTATGGTGACTCCATCACTTCCCTGGGCAGCCTGTTCCAATGCTTGACAACCCTTTCAGTAAAGAAATTTTTCCTAATATCCAATCTAAACCTTCCCTGGCACAACCTGAGGCCATTTCCTCTCATTCTGTCATTCGTTACTTAGGAGAAGAGACTAACACCCACCTCACTACAGCCTCCTCTCAGGTAGTTGTAGAGAGCAATAAGGTCTCCCCTCACCCTCCTCTTCTCCAGACTGAACAACCGCAGTTCCCTCAGTCACTCCTCATAAGACTTGCACTCTAGACCCTTCACCAGCTTCCTTGCATTTCTTTAGACAAGCTCCAGCACCTCAATGTCTGTCTTGTACTGAGGGACCTAAAACTGAACACAGTATTCAAGGTGCAGCCTCATCAGTGCTGAGTACAGGGGCACGATCACTTCCCTACTCCTGCTGGCCACACTATTCCTGATACAATCCAGGATGCTGTTGGCCTTCTTGGACACCTGGGCACACTGCTGGCTCATATTCAGAATTATGGGATATATGCTTGTCATGGTTTTAGCTGGGATAGTTGATTTTTCTTCACTGTAGCTAGCATAGTGCTGTGTTTTAGAATTGGTATGTAAATAATGTTGATAACACCCTGGTGTTTTAGTTGTTGCTGGGTAGTGTTTACATTAGTCAAGGACTTTCTAGCTTCCCATGCTCTGCCAGGTGCACAAGAAGCCGGGAGGGGAGGGGATACAACCAGGAGAGCTGATTCGAATTGGCCAAAGGGTATTCCATATCATGTGACGTCATGCCCAGTATATTAACTGGGGGAAATTGGCTGGGGGAGGCAGCAATCGTGGCTCGGGGACCGGCAGCGTCGGTCGGCGGGTGGTGAGCGGTTGCAGCACTTGTTGTTTAGTTTTGGGTTTTTTTTTGTTTTTGTTTTTTTTTCCCTCTTATTCCAGTGTTTCATCTCTCTCTCGCTCATTATTTTCCTTTTCATTATATTAGTATTATTGCTGTTTTATTCTAATTATTAAACTGTTCTTATCTCAACCCACGAGTTTTCTTACTTTGGCCCTTCCGATTCTCTCCCCCATCCCACAAGGGTGGGGGAGTGAGCGAGCGGCTGTGTGGTGCTTAGTTGCTGACCGGGGCTAAACCACAACAATGCTGTAATCATATAACTTCATAGATTGTGTTAAAATGGAAGTGCTGATCATGCCATGGATTCTACCTCTAATGGTGAGATTGCTGTAACTAACATGAATTTGTTAATTAATGAGGAATTTTACTCAGAAAGCTTGTATATGAATGTTTTAAACTGAAGCTATAGGGCAGATTGTGTTGCTTTGTGGTCTTTCAAATAGCAGGGATAAGGAATTATTCAAAATGAAGGTCGTGATTTGGCCACAGAACCACAATGCTAAAAATAAACAAGCAAACTTTAACTCTTTGCTTTGCTTTCCCTAGGTAAAAATGGATTTAGAAGCACTGATGTGGAAAAGACAATAGTGATTCCAGGGAGCAGTAGCTTCCTAATCACAACAGTTCTGGACAGTAAAACTGCTATAGCAGAGTGCACCATGCTTGACAAGGTGCCTTTCGACAGGAGCTTTGCATCCAAGCAATGGTTCTTGCATGACTTCAGTACTAAAAATGAAAAAAATGGGACCTGAAGTTAGAATGGTGCAGATATTTGATGCAAGACTATAATAATATAACAAAGAATAGTAATAAATAATTGGATCTGAACACAACCTACACTTTCAGATTCAGAGCAGTCCCTCAACATACAGGTAAAAGACTTAGCATTTAGTCCTTTTTTAAGCATGTAGTTTGTGTGTAATACATGAAATGGCCATTAGCTAGTTTGTGTGACTTTGTACAGCTCAATAATCTCAGCTAATTTAAACTTTAGGTATGTCTAATAAATTATTTTTTCCTTATTTTCAAACACTATTACCTGGGAAATGTATTATAAATGCTTATATTCAGCCAAAAGTGAATCTTCCCAGATTCTGTCTCTCTTGTCTTTTCTACTGAGAAATAAAAGCACTTTACTTTGGCTGTTATGAAATCTTTTAAGTGTCTTTCAATTTGGTGATGTCCATACGTGCATTATCTTTTGTCAAATACCTTAGCACTGGCCTAATTTAAAGTCTTAAGCTAGCTATAAATGTAAAGTGTATAGGTTCATCTGTAATTTTGATTCAATGTCTCAGTTAATTTGAGAAGTGGGCACCATTTGACTGATTTAATTAGGCTATACATATGACCCTTTGTTTTCATCAAAGAAAAATGGCTTTTGACAATTTTCAAATGAAAACCATGTAAATAAACATAGTTAAAGACATTTAAAGTAAAGCTGAATGATTTAATTTTTAAAGTATTTATTAATTTTCTATTGCATGTGGACATAGTTACTGTCCCTGACTCACATACACAACTTCTTAAATAGTTGGTCCTTAGCAGATCAGGGAATAAGTCAAATTAATAGAACAGAAGCAAAGAACATGTAAGTAACAGAGATCAGCACTTAAATAGAAACTTAATCTAACAAAACAATGTGTTTGGTTTGACAATTATTTTAATTGTGTGAAAAATATTGTGGATTTTGGTGAGATTTGTCTTGTAAAGCAAGTTATTTCTACTGGTAAAAGTTTGCATGGTAAAGTTGTTTAGGAGGAGGTTATCATAATCACTAAGATAAACATCTCTCACCCAGACTTGAGAAGGGTAATTCTGCAGTAACTGGTCTTGACTAGTTGAAGTTGGAGTTTACCCTGACTGCCATTTGTTGAAAATATAAGCATATGGTAGTGTTATCAGTGGTGTTCAAATCACTAAGGAAAACGGCATCTAGATAAGCTAAATCAAGAGGACAAAACACTTCAAAGACATATTTGTTAAAGATTACAGCATTTATGAATACAGCATTTCCCTTTGGGAAATTAGAGAGATTTATGCTCTTAGATCCCCAAGGCACATTTGAAAATCCCAACTCTCACCTGTACAGAGGAGACCAAATCCTATCCTGCGCATCTGATATGATGTGAGCTACACCTAACCTATATGGGGAGATAGGAAGGAATTCAAGGTATTCTTGACACCGAAGTACTTCATCCTACATGGAGCAAGCACCCTGTTGATATCAGAGAGTAATACCAGGATTTATAGCTGATCGTGCTGGGAGTAAGTGACCTATCAAGATGCGTACATAGAATGAAATTCCATGAGGAAATTCTTTCATGGAAAAAGTATGCACACCCTTCAGGAATCCTAAAATCCTGATAGTCAATTTATTAGTTTCAGGCCCAGTTTTTAAGTTTCAGTGGCACCCGTCTGACCTTTCTGCCTCTTAAGGGAAAAACAAGCAACTGTGCTGCTGCCACTGATGCTTGTGTACACTGCGAATGTACTGACAATCTTGCTCTGATTGCTGTGGCCTGAATTGTTCCCTCTCATAGCTACCGAATGAATCCATCCTTTGCATATAGGCCCTTCATTCTGGGTTCTCTCTCACTGCACGATGACTTTGCAGCTTAATAGTTGAACTCTGGTCTTTGACCTTAAGACTATTGTTATTAATCACTGGAGTAAGAAATCCAAACCAGTTCCAGCCATCAGCCAGGAACTTAGGACTCTCTCTTTCCCCTGCAGTGCTATCAGGTTGAACCATCATGCTCCCCCATGCATGCTCTATTTCTGGCTTCATTTCCCTGCGTACATGGCTAACAGCAAGTATTTCAGCAATAGGGAAGATGGAGACAACAACATGCTCACCCAGGTTTTTAAGCAAACAGTCAGGATGCTCTCTTGAGAAAATGGGTTTGGACTTAGGCTGTGGAGGAAGTTGAACATAGGGCTTGTACTTTCTGGGTGAGTACTCTGACTAGCAGACTGTACTGCCAATGATCAGCATGCCTAGCAACAGCTAGTTTTGGAAAACTAAAGTAGCTACACACACATTTTAAAAATGAAGAGGGGCACTTAAGATTCCTTTTAACCTGACTCAATGTGCCAACCCGACAGATCTCCTTAGGAAGTTGATGTGCCACTCCACTTACATTTGGATCCCTATTAACTTATGTGAGAGCTGGGTGGTTACTTGCACAGGCCAGAACAGCCTGGTAATACTCAGGAGGAGTGTTGAAAGAACACAACGACAAAGGCAATGGTCACAAAAGGAAATAAAGGAAATATTTAAACATAAGAAAAAACTATTTTACTGTGAGGGTGGTAAAACACCACCTGTGGACTATCCATCCTTGGAGATATTCAAAACCTGACTGGACAAGATCCAGAGCAGCCCTTTCTAGTGGATTCTCTTTTGTGCAGGGGATTTAAACTAGGCAATCTCCAGAAGTCCCTTCCAACCTCAATCATTCTGTGATTCTGTGAACACTGAGAATTTGAAGGCCAAACAGAAAGGCAAACTTTGGCCTCAGAATCAGCTTTTGGTGCTTCAAACTCAGATAAAACCTATTTTAAGTACATAAGTCCTCACTGAGATCAAAGCAAAGAAAACCAGCTGTGAAGAGAACTTCCTTTACACTTGCAAGTATTTTCTTTCATGCACTAACATGGATAAACTTAAAAAGAAGCGTGTGTGTGTGAAAAAAGAAACAACAAAGAGAGGGAGGGAGCTGGCTTGTGAGAAAGAATTAAACCCAAGGGCTGGAGAGCTCAAAGCAGTGGAAGTCAGAAAGAAAATTTTTAAATCAACACTTTGTACAGAATTTACAGCATGAAGTAAGTGGAGATGGAAAGACTACAGACAAAAAAGTTAAATATGCTTCCACGGTTACTTTCACTGTCCTTGGCTACAGTGCAATAAAGGACTAGTTAGCCAGCCAGCCAAACTGGCAAAGAAGCAATTACTGGTATTGTGGAGGGAGTACACATGGAGTTATGATGAAGAAATTTTCCCTATTTCATTCACATAGCTTTGAATGGAAGTAAGTTCTAGAGCCTGAATTAATTTTTTTTCCTTTCCTTTGGATTTTCTTCAACTACAAAGAACAGAGTACTGAATACGTATCTTCACTTTTTTGCTCAATTTCACAGCCTATCCAATGTTTCAAATGCAGTTAATAAACCTCATTGTTGGCAATCCATCGCTGCTGGAAGTGAATGCAAAAGAGGACTGGGATGAAATGGATAGTTAACACACTGGAATTCTC
The DNA here is from genome assembly GCA_031468815.1 of Morus bassanus. Taxonomy (NCBI): domain Eukaryota; kingdom Metazoa; phylum Chordata; class Aves; order Suliformes; family Sulidae; genus Morus; species Morus bassanus. Next base: position 19,179,254 of record CM062572.1, read on the forward strand.
TGTTTGCAGCAAACATTACAAGCCAGTAAAGGAAGACCATTCTGAGCAATAGCCGTGCTTCCACCATTCTTTTATTCTGAATATTTATTCAAATACAGCATTATTTTATCCTGAATAATTTTGGTAAATGGGGGAGTTATCTTCAGATTGAGTCCAAAAAAGTAATGATTTATTTATGTAGTGTAACAAATAATTATGTAAAATTTTACTGAAATTTCCTGATCATCTTTTCTCAGTCCTTGGATAGAACATTGATATATGTCAACAAAGCATTCCTTTGTGTAATGAACATTGGTAAAAAAAATTTATAATATATGAAACTTCAGGTAGGAGTATCCCTCTTCTGTTTTTGGTTCGCTCTTGTTTCTTTATTATTACTTCTTGCAGTTCCTTTATACCATTCTCTAAACAGTCAGTTTCCTTCTGAACTTTCTCAATTTGGAGCCCTTTTCCTGTTTGATTACATAGAGGTGTGCATTTAATTATAAATAGCACATGAGGTGTAGTTCAGAAAGATTGAAGGAGATAAACTATAGGCATTGGGTGAGGTCAATCTTTGTAAGAATGTCTTCTGATGGAATGGAACTACCTTGATATAGCAGGGAAATCTTAGATGGGTAATGGGAGATTTCAAGAACTGGAAAATAATCTGAGAACTCTCTCACACTGACATGTCATTAGAAAAGGCTGTAAAACAAATCAGTTAAAGAAATAGTAAATAACTGCCAGGGCATAGAATGGTCATTCAAGAATTTAAAACATGAAATTCCTCACTTGAAAATTGTGATGCATAATCTATCATTTCAATCAGTCAGGAGAGCAGAAGATGACAGACATGCCACCAGTTTTTAAAAACTACTTCAGGGATGATCTGAGGAACTACAATATGCAAAGTCTGACTTTCATGGGTGGCAAACTGATTGAAATTATTGTAAAATAGAACTAGTAGAAATTTGAATAAATTAAAATATAAGGGAAGAATCAACATGGATTTTGAGAAAGGAAATTGCATAGCAAATGTAGCAATCATGAGGCTGAGCTAGTGATTCTTGTGTATTTGGATTTGTAAAATGCTTCTTGGAGAAAGGGACCTTACCAAAAGCTCTCGAAGAAGTTAAGCTGTCATGGAACAAGAGCAAAGATAGTCCATGGGCTAGCAACTGGATGGGAGATCCAAATAAGTGATCATTTTCAATAATAAAGAAAATAGCTAGTGGGGTACCACTGGATCTACAGAGGTCCAGATCCTGCTGTACAAACTATTCACAAATGACAATGAAAAGGTGTATACTGAAGCAGGAAAATTTGCAGAAGGTAAAAAGTTGTGCAGCAAAGTCACAACTAAAGCAGACAGCAAGGAGTTGAAGAAGGTTTTAACCAGTGCTGAGCAGCCAGACAGTAAACCCTCTCGTATAATGCATGCTTAACAAATTCAAACAAATGCACTTGAAAGAAAAATACAAAACAGAGAGCTCTTAGCTGTTACTACTCATGAAAGGGATTTGGGAGTTATTTGGATAGGCAGCACCATACTCTGTGGGAAGAAAAGACAAACTGAATGTTACAGTTATTTCCTTATGAAGTGAATAGAGAACAAAACAGGAAAACATCACAATGCTATTGTACCAATCTTAAATCTCAAATACATGCGCTTCTGGTCTTTCATCTCAAAGACCAGTGTAGCAGCACTAGATAAGACACAGAGAAGTTAAACAGTAGTGATCAGAAACAATTAATATGTTCTATACAAGGGAAACCGAATAGGACATTCCTTTATTGAAAAGACAGGATTAAAGGTGGATAGGGCATAAAACAGTGGTATAAAGATGGTAATTCATTGTTTCTCAAAAGTGCAAAAGCTCCGTAGTAATTTGAAACAAACAAAAGGAAACGCCTTTTTTTACACGTTGCTTACTCGAATTGCTGAACTCATTGCTAGAGGATGCTTTGGAAATCAAAATTATAGATAGGTTTAAAAAGGGATTAGACACATATATGGATGATATGTCCCTTGTTTGCTGTTGAATTCAGTGGTCCAAAATGCTTTAACAACCTATTGTCAGAAATAAGGACCACTTTGTATTATCCCATTTCTTACACTCTTTCTCTGCACAGTGACAACTGGTCCCTGTGCAGAATGCTGAAATAGATGGACCTTTGGTCTGACCAGTGTGGCAGTTCTTACAGTCTTGTGACAGACACTTTTTCTTTGACTGTGTTCAGTGTCATGCTGAGGCAACATCAGTTGAGCAATATGAGAAGTTCAGTATAAAAATAACATCCTTTTCAAAGTATTCTTTCCGTTTGTATCTACCACCCCTCTCCACTATGGCAGGCATTGCCAGTAGCTAAAAATACACAAGCCCATAAATAACATCAGCACCAATCAAGTCTGGCACTGATCTGCTTGTATCATACTCGTCCACATCATTTCTGTTATCAGTTTTACCAACTTGTAATTGGCAACTGCTTCCCCCAAGTACTCTGGTGAAAGTATGGCATTGCCACATACCCTGAAAACTAACAAAATCAGGCTTTGTTACATTAAAAGTAGAACTATGAATTCTTCAGTCAAAGACATCTCACTAAGCACATTCTGCTATGAGGCCATTCCTAACAAAAAGAGGGATCCATTAAATGGTCTTCTGATCATTACTGAAGGAGCATTACAAAGGGAGATAGCCAGTTTTGAAATTAATGGCTCCAAGATAAACAAATTCAAACCAGTCCCTTTATACTGTTGCACTAGTTTAGTAGGCAGGAGGAGCAAATTTTGCAATGCAGATATATTTGCCAGTGCAAACATGGTATTTACCACATTCTTTTAAGTGGCTATCTTTGTTTTGGGAGTACACATTTATTTTCACAGCATAACTACCTATAAGGTAAATCTACGATAGCTGTGATAATCCCAGAAGCATTGTGTATTTGTGATACATTAGCATATATTATAACACTGAAAAGTGGCAGCATACATGCGAAATCAATTCGTTACATTTCTCCAGTTCCAATGACTGCTGAACTGTGGCTACAGAAAGATCCAAAGGATGAAAATGGTTTTCCACCCCTAAAAGAACTGCTAGTAAGAAAGCTAAGCAGCCATTAGGTGGTGCCTAGGAATTGGTATAGAAAGGGAAGGACTTCCTACCTTGTGCATTCATTTTTGCGAAAGAGCCAGGAGCATGTGTATACTTATGTGCATGTTTATCTGAAGAAGCTGTCAACAACAGCCTACCAATTTCTATAGCGAGAATGCGTTGTGCAGAAATAAATCAGCACACAAAATCAGACACTAGATTGAAAAAGTGCATAAAATGAGTCTATTTTTAATGTATGCTAAAATATGCCTTTTGCTATTTAGGTTGAATAAATTAAACTGCTACTTTCCATGTAACCCCATGACCTCCCAGGGCTTTTCAGTGCACTGTTTTGGAAAAAAAAAAAAAAAGACATTTCCCTCAGGATCCCTAAGTTCTTCTGCTATGAAAGATCTGAACTGAGACAGCTGGAGGCAAGAAACAGCACAGTTCCCAATTATGGTACCATTCACTGTACTACTATTAGAAAAGTACCATTTAATTGTCATTCCATAGACATCTCCTGTTTAAATGGCTGAAGATTTCTTTTGCCAACAAGTTTTTGTTTCATTTTGTGAAATGCATGGTCTTGAGTTTAAACTATTATAAAACTGCATAATGTCCTGTGTTTAAAATGCAACTGATTAACAGAACTTGTATCTCATATTAAACTCATATTTCTGACTTTGTTGCCTAAATAAGACATATACTCTGTTCATCTCTTTGATCTAAACTTAAGACAAGCCTGTAAAAGTAACATATATGCTGAAGATCTCTAGGGTTCAGTCACAGTGGACTGGAAGCATCTGATGTTTTCTGAACGTGGTTTCTGAGCAGTGTCAGGTAGAGGTGAGAGATCACCTGAAAATCCTGAGTCTGAAGGACCCAGTCAAGAAATTACGGCCATATATATTAAATCACATAATTCATATGAGTAACCACCTGTTGGCTCAGTTGTCACTGCTGAGGTGATGGCTAAGAATGAAAAAAAAAAAAAAAAGAAAAAGATAGTTCTTTTTCTCTGAAGAACTTCCTGGGAACTGAAATATTTGATATAGATGAATGACTTGCTTTGCTTTATATGTTTTGGAGTTTTATACCGTACCATTTCTTCTGTTGTATTATCCTGACATTAAGAATAACTTTTTATCATCCTTTCTGCTTAGTCTACATCCCTCTGTCTTATAGTGCATTTATATGCAGGTAAACTACAGACCTGTGTCTGAACAGAGAACAGGTATTCCACTTAGTGAAAACATTTATAATGCAGAACCTGCAGAACCCAGCAAACTAAGAACAAGAAATTAACCTAAGGATTCAAAAGTAAGTCTTTTCTAATCATTTCATGGTTACTGAACATATCTTAAAATTAGTTATTTTACCATCATTTATTTCATACACAGTGTTGTTTGTTTTTCTACAATGTACTTTAATAATCAATATTTCGAAGAGCAGACTGTACAGACAGGACAGTTCAGTGGTGTGCTCACTACAGCCTATTTTCTTTCAGTTAAGACCTTTTGGTTACTCACTATTCGAGGATACATATTTTTATATCAAGGTGTGAAGGATGTGATGGTGTAAAATTATGAATATTGCATTAATAGAGAGGAGAGACAGTGGGACAGAATAGGAATTGAAATACAAAATCAGGCAACTTCAATGTAAATGTTTAAATCATAGTCATTAATCAGGAAAGCACCTGTGCCAGAGTTTCCACTTCAAATCTATTCTCATCACCACTGGCAGAAGTACTGATAAGACGTCATGAGTTAAAATAGACATGAGAGGATATCTGTAAACCTAGCTCTTTCCCTCCCAAAACACTGTTATTAAAACAACAGGCATAGTGTGCCAGTCATGATAATTCTGAAAAAATAGCTTTGTTGTCAAAATTTCAAAATTGAGACTTTTAAACAGATCTTTATTTTGTGCGTTAATAAACCTGAAAAGTTAATGCAGAGCTGACGTCATATGAAGGAGTAGAATTTTTGTGGTTCCTCTGTGAAAATGTCATGTGGAATGTGCTCACAGGCTTTTTTTTTTTAACTCATAACTGCCTCTCTACCTTCCTGGCTTTTGCCTACACTACAAAAGGTTTCTAAACTTTAAACACCTCCTCTTTATAGACACTTCCTAACAACTAAAGCACATGTTCACTTTCTGCTTGTCACAGGAAAGTGAACGGCCCGTTAGATGGCTTGTCACCATATTGTGAGTCTAAAGAAATAGAACCTTTGATGATGAGATAAGCTGGGGTTGACTGAAGGAAATCTCAGGTGAGCAGCGTGGTCATTCAGGCAGGGCTGGCTTTAGGCATAAGTACAAAAAGCAGTTGCTCAGGCCAGAAGTTCACAAGGGCAGCAGAGGAGCTTCCCCAAGACCATCCTCCCCAAAGTGCTTCCTTAGTACCAGTTGGCTCTGGACTCACTGCTTATGCCCTTGGCTCCAGTATGCATCTACCTTTATTTCTGCTTCCATGCTACTGAAGGGGAAGGCTTATGCAAGTAGAGGTATTCTCTCCCGCAATGAAAAGTAGGAAGATGGCATGGAGCGTTGTCTTTCCCCTTGCCTTCCCTTCTCCTCCTTGGTTTGGGCAGGGGGAGCTGGATCAATCCAGTGCTGGTCTTTTTGGTTACCAGTCTTTTAGGAATTTCAAACACAGTTCATTTTTCTTTCCTAATGGAACAATTTTCTGCTGGAAAATCCTGTCTCATCAAAACAAAGAATACTGTCAACATTTTGACAGAAAATTACTGAAATTTGAAAAGGTCAGAATTTTTGGATGTAATAATATTAGTGGAAACAATGAAGTACAGATTAAATTTTTTAACCTTAAGGAAACATCTTGTAAGTTGGAAAAACTTTTTTTTAATATCAGATTCTTTGAAAAATCCTAAGATTTCAATATTTTACCTGGTTAGAGAAGAAATAAAATTTTTGGCTTGGTATCTGCTGGTATCTGATTTGTAGCAAATATGATTATTTTGAAATCACCTGCACCATATAGGGATACTTGCATTGGTTTACTCATAACTTTTTCTGTAATGTCTAGTATTCAGAATTTAGTCAAGAAACTGAGTTAGAAACAGTTTTCATGGCCTTTCCACAGATTCCTGAGTTGTATAAAAACTGTGGTATCAAGTAATCTCGAGCTGAATGCAACCGTACCTTGGCTGAGAAAATATCTTCACTTTCAGCTTTCTCAGACTGCACAGAGAAGGTAAGAAATAAAGCAGAAGTATCAAAATTATTGTCTCTAAGCTAAATACTGGTATTTGGCCAGACACCCAACCAGTATTAGAGTAAGAACTGCTCAATGAAAATTGTGCTTGAATTGGACTATAAAGGAGACATTCCAAACCACCACCGAGGCTTGAAAGCTTCATAAATGCCTGAACTAACCAGAGCAATTTTTCTTTTAAATGTAGCCATATAACAATATACAACTTAAATTTCAGGTTCTAAAAATGAAGTATCCAGTTACAATGCTTCCGATCTGTTTCAAACTTAAGCATTTCTGGTCCATTAGAAATCTCTCATTTCCTTATTTTGTCACAGTAACTGAAGTCAACCAAATGACAGGCTGGGAAGTCAAAGGGAACAATAATTTGAAATTTGAAAGTATAGAACAATTTTTACCCCAGTGAGTCCATGGCAAAACCCAGTAATTTCAGTGAAGTCAAGAATCATGATCTTTAAAGGTCATTGCATAATAACAGAAGCCAAAAATCTTTCTGAGTATTACTCTAAGAAAAGCATCCCTTTCCCCCCATACTGTTACTTTTCTCGTGTCCATGCCTTCACCATAGTTTGTGGTTACAGTGGATTCTCTATATAGTTGTTTTGCAATATTATCAGGAATCTTTTTCCCCTTGCCACTCCTTATGCCTAAAAAGAGGCTAGACTGAACTAAATGATAAGGCTGTGTGCAGGAATCTGCAAAAAGTCACTTCCTGGGAAAACTGAGAACAATGTTTGCAATGTGAAGGACACTATACGTGGGATAAACCAGAGGCTGATACATGCTGACTGATAGGGGAAGGCTTTCAAGGCAGTGTAAGACAGGAAGGAAAAGGACAGAAAAAAACACTGAGAATGTATTTGGCTTGAGGAGGGAACTAAGTTGTGTAGGACCTTGCAAGTGTAGAGATTATTCCTATAGCAGGGGACATGGTAAAGAAGAGATTTCAATCTAGTGAGGGGTATGAGCAGAATGGCAGGTGAGAACATAACCTAAGCACAAATCATTTGGGTGTGCTGAAAGGAATCAGGAGAAATGCAGTAAAGATAGAAGTAAGGCAGCTGCATGAGTGAAGGAGGGAGATGAGCATGATTGGATCCATGGTTTCCTAGGTGAGAAGGTCAGGGAAGGGATTTAGTGCTGGTCCATGTGATAAATAAAAGGTAACAGGAAAGCATAAATCATAATCCGAATGATTTGGGATTATGAGAAGTGAGAAGCATAGAGGAAAGCAGGAAGGGATCAAGACTGCAGCTTTACTGACTGGAATTAGTCTTGTTTTCCTTTATCTTTAGCTGCCCTAGAATTCTCTCATGCCTGCAAAGCACTGTGAGATCTTTAGGTGATCAGGGCTCTAGGGTGGCAGTGTCAGGGGACCTCAACAAACGCCTATTGGCAGCTGGCAATTGTGTTGTCCCCATACATATACATTAAATTGAATGGCTATGATATCGCATATTTGAAATACTAGAGAATGTCCTGAAATCAGTGAGCCTCAAACATCTATGGAGGCTAATAAAAATCAGAAAACCCAAAAGTCTAATAGGCAACAAATGGAAGTGAGGAAAAAATCAGGCCCACAATTTTTCCATGCATTGCTGCAAGAATGTGAAGAATGCATCTGATACCTCCTGCTGCTGTTTACACACTACGTTTGCCAAATGAGTGGGGGGTTAGACTGTTTATCCAGCTTACCCTCCAGTACTGGATTCCTTGGAGCATGACCCCACACAGCTTTCATAGTATCCTGAGCCAGCTGCTAACCCAAAGATACAAGTCCATGGCTACTGAAATGTCTCAGTCAGTATGAACAGCTCCTACAGCTGCCTGCAAGGAATTTGGGCTCATTCTGTAACAGGTCTCAAAACTGTCCAGCACTGATGATGCTTGATCAGATTGGGTTGGAGTTTATAAATGATGACTCAGGTATGGACCCTGCATGACATGCTGGGTTTTTATTCTCTTTCTTGTGAAGCTTCACTTTATATATTTGGACAATCTCTCACAGTCAGCAGCTTGCTCTACTGATCCTTGAGCATTGTGTTAGAGACAGGATTCCAAACAATACCAAATGCCTCTGTCAGTGGTGAATGCAATCTGTCACTGAACGGGAGACAGTGCTCAGTGACTTCCAGGAATCAGTTAGGGGAAAAGTTAGAACAAAGAAAAAAAGAAATTAACTAATTCTCTTTCCCTATCTGTCTGTGAAACCATAAACTACAATAGGTGCATTTAATACATCTGGGGAAAATTAAAAATTGAAAACAATTTTGGAGTTGTTTTTTTTTTAATTTTACAGGTATCGATGAAGCACCAGGAATGTTAAAAATAAAAGACAATTCAAGGAAAATACTCCAGATTACCGTATGTAATCCAGAGTCTATGTTCTTAAACATATCCATAAGGTTTATAATTTCAAATTAAAATTAACATTATAACCAGAAATGGGTATAAACCACAGTTTCAGAACTAATTACCTTTGAGCCAGTTTCAATATGAATTGAAATATATTTCCAACAACACATTTATAATGTGGGCCCATATCTAGATGGGATAAATTGGGTTTATATTTTATGCATCATGTAATATTTTAAGGTGGTAGTCCCAGAGTCAATGAAGGAAAATTTTGATGAGTCTTTTGTGTATGAACCCTTGGAATAAGTTGCTTTAGGCATCCTGTTAACAACACTGCCTTTTTTAACTAACCAGTTTATTCTATACACTGTCACCTAGATTTTTTGCCTTAGAAATATGACTTATTAATCTGTGTGATTATATTGACATATAGATTTTAGAAGAATAAGTATGCCTTATTTGAATGGATTGAATGATGCTAGCTGATTTCAAACCCCCTAAACACCTCTATGGAAGCTGTCTTCTCCTAATGCACTGCCTTATGGGAACTACAGATATGGGCCCATATCACCTGTTTAGGGCTGAGCTGTGATGATGACTACACCTCCTGCGGTGGAATGTGGCCCTGCTGCCCAAACTAGGAAACTGCTCTTTTACTTCAATCTGACTCACATGAAAACCATTCTTATCAATCAATAAAAAACAAAATATGTAAAGAAAAGTGACCCAGCTTTCGGTCTGCTTGATAGCAGACCATTTGTGAGCACCAGAATGCAAAAAATACCCACCAAAATTGTTAGTCAGCTGAAGGTGCTTATTTAAATCTTGCTTGATTCCTTTTAAGAGCAGCATAGGTATGTTCTTTCCTATCCTTACTTTTGCTCAATTTTATATTCAAAATTCAGCAATTCTTATGGAACTGATTGAAAATGGTGTCAAATGTTTCTGCTCAGCAAAGCCTACATTTTGTTTAAATTTTTTTTTCTGCAAAACAAAGAATCCATCAACAACAATGATGATTTCTTTTAAAAGGGATCTGGGCTTTTCCATTTCAAAGTATCAACTATTCCTGGACTTTCCCATTGTCACCTGTCCGGTGAATTTCAGGTACCATAAATAGACTGTAATTTATGTCATTTATAGTCACTATTTCTCATTGTGTCACTATAACTGAAGGTTTTTAAAACTAACAATCATGCCATTTCATATGAAAAAAAAGAGTTACATCAAAAGCTTCACTTGTGCAAGTCCAACCTCAACTCCTTTGTTGAACAGTGTCCCGATCCCATATTTGGCCATTTGCAGAATAAGTTTCCCTCAAATATTTTGTTATAGTTTTCTAGACATGGTAAGCTGAATCCATTTTGGTCAAATTCAAACTCCGTCTAGACTGCACCTGCCAGTTACAGAGAGATCTGGAACCCCTGCAGCTCCAGTCTCTGTCCAGAGACCCTGGGGCCTGTCATGGCTCGACCTACCTACTCTTGGTGCGCATCTCTAACGGGAGACAATCAGCACAACAATTGCACGTTAACTCCCACCCAGCTTCCAGTCATCTGCTTGTCTGCAGAGAAGTTTCCAGTAAAACATACTGCTGGCCTGTGACCCTTGTGACCCCACAGAGTTTTGCACGCAGAGGGCCTTCACCAGTACATATTATTTGTTAAGAGGACGTTTATTGATAGAACACAGCCAGAAAGTGCTTTTAAAAGGTCATTATCATCATTTTTGTTTTTCAGTTGGAAAATGACAACACACAAAACCTCCATACTGGGGTTTGGGGCTTCATGATTCAATGTTTTGTAAAAAAATAGACATAGATACAGCCCTTAGCTCAAAACGCCTTTAGTCAAAGAAAACACAGAAAAGGTAGAATAAGGAAATTTATTGAATTTTGAAATTTGTAATGAAAATATATATAATATATATAATTCATTAAAAACTAATGAAATTTATATAATCCTAGTTCAACTTTTTATTTACAAAATACCATGTTGCCACAACATAATTGATACCTACTATGTAAAAACATATTTTTGATAGTCCATCACTGAAATTGCTTTCCTGTGGTGCCCATCCACCTTCCACCTTACAGCCTAGTGATTTTGTTCTGAAATACTGAAGCAGGACAAAATTTCTCCTGAGCTCCCGTATTGTTTGCATCTAAGAGAAAAAGACCATACTCTTCTACCTCTGTGCTGAGAACAATTTAGGTTTTGTACTAGAAATCATAAATTCAATGCATTAAAACTCCGATATAGAATTTTAGTAATAATTGAATAACAGATATTTTAAATGTTTTCTGTTTCAAATTTATGTTGATGATGCTGTGACCTTTTCTGAAAAACATTTTATTTGGATATTAGCAACTGTATTATTATTGGGCATTATCTTTGCAGCATCTCTGAGACAAAATTATGATGGTATCATAAAGAACAAAGAAACATAAATTCAGGGGGAACAACAGAGAATCACCATTACAAACTTCAAATACTGCAACTGCTACTTCTGCCTAGATGGAGGAGCAGTGTTTTCAAATTACATACAAGAAGATACCCAAAGGATAAATTGTTTCTTCCCCTGCATGTTTATTGAAGCACTTACAGACGCTTTATGTTAAAAGTAGCTCCTGATTTGATAATATGTTACTAATCTTCTGAAATTTTTATTTTTATATATGTAACTTTTCCATTAGAGTTTGAGTTATCATTTCAAAATTGCTTTTGAAATCTCCAGAAAGTGTATGTTTGCAAGATTTTTTATGCATAAGATTTCATAAAATGTAGAGAATTCTCTTCTCACTGCACTTTTTTAGTCAGTATTAAACACAAATAAACAGGTAGAACTGAGATATATTCTTATATATGCTCTCATGATTATTTTCTCAGCTTCCATCACCAATGAAAACTGTAAACCTCATAAATCCTGCATTTTAATTAGTTTAGACAATTGTGAGTTAATATTTAATAACTATGAAGTTATTTAATTTTCTACATAGTAATATAATTTTCTACATAGTGACAATATGATTAATGAAATGGTGTGCACTTACACTGTCTTTGGCAGGAATGTCCAAGTGTGCTCTTAGTCATATTTGTTTAGGACTATTTATTAGTCCTGTTTATTTAGGACTATTCCTAGTCTTATTGGCATGCACCAGACAGCCGCCCATTAGAGGCCTTAGGGCTCTGCAGCACGTATAACTGCATTCACACTACACTTCAGTGCACTGGGGCGTGAAAGCTGCCATACCCTCTTTGCACCTCACTGCTACAGACCTTACTAGTACACACACCATTCCCAACCTTCTTCCTCCTGCACATCCGCTGATAATCCCCACATGCCACTAATGCCTTTGCCCATTAGTCACAGAAAGTCTCTGACTTAACAGCTCTGCTTTGAGGCTATCCATACACTCTGCAAGAGAGCTTGGTAGTAGATTAGTACGTTGGACTAGTACATTGGACTTCAGCATCCATGTCACCTTACAGCAGAGCGTTCCATCACTTTCTTCAAAGACGTATGAAGAAAGACCTCTTTTTCTTGTTTTGACCATGCCACCCAGTAGCTGGACTTCTTGCTCCTCAGTTCTTGTATTGGAGAAGACATTAAAAAACTGACCCTTGCTGACCTTCTTCATGTGTTTCAAGATGTTACAGACATCTGCCACATCTTATCCCTGGCAAGAGCCAGAAAGGAGCCAACATGTATGGAACATCAGGGGACTAGACTAGGAATGTAGAATCAGGAGAATTTCAATGTGACTACTGAGGCACGCCCATTCCAAAACAATTAAGGTTGTTATTTCTAGGTGACAATAAAAGCAAAAACTCCAATTTTGTATTTGGTTTACTGAGCTTCACTTCTGGCTACAGAAGAGATGCGATATGAGGACAGTGTGCATTTCCCTCCTTAAATGCCTAGCCTCTGTTACTGCAGAGCTCATCCACATGTTACAGAGCCTGGGTGCCAGGTTCTCACATCTGCTTCGTTAGCTTCATATGCAAAATGGAAGATACTAGAGCCAACTTAGATAATTAGTAATCTCTCTAATAATTGGATGTGCTCCCAATCTGCCTGCTATTCATATTACCTAGTTGCAACTTATATCACAATCGTTCCTGCTCTGTGCAAGTCTCAAATTATTTGCATTTTTAAGGCCATCATTGTCACAAACACTGACGTGACTCATAACTTTTAAAACTGAAAAAAATAAGCCTGTATTTGAGTTGCTGCCAGTACAATGGATGATTTTGGAACACTTACTTCAAAAACCTCATCTTATTCCTTTTTTTCCAGAACATTTTTTCATGTTCTGACTTCTTTTTACATTGATTACATTTTTATTACATAGACAGGTATTGTTAGCTTCACAAGGTTTTGTCCAGGAACCTGATCCTAAAATTACACAGGTCCAGTCCAGTCATCCCAGATGACTGCTCTAATTAAAGTATTAACCTGCTGAGACTCTGTGTGAGTGTGTATGGATGAGTGTCTATCCATCTGCATCCATGCGCTGCTGTCCTGCTCTGGCTCTGACAATGTCCCTTCTCCTCCCCTTTTGGTCTTCCTCCCTTTTTGCTCCAAATCCACCTATGTAGTTCTCATTTACACAAATTGGAAACAGCTTTAACAGTTCCCACACTCACCCCAGGATGCACCTAAGGTAATGAGGAATTTATTTTAATGAGAATATTGCATTGGTTAGTAATTTTTTAGGTCATTAGGTAGATACATAATAGGAAAATGGGCTAGTTTTTTCTCTTCTGGATTTTTGGTAGGCTTTCAAAGCTTCTTGGAAAGAAGGTTATGAGGTGGATCTCATACTTTCTGCCTGTCTATCCATCATTTTCTTGAAAGACCACCAACCATATGGGTCTAAGAGAAGCCTGTTGCAGTCTGAGTTACAGATAAACTACTGGAAATCTTGTAAAAAAAAAAAAAAGATACATGGGAGCAAAAGTTAGCAATAGGAAGTCTGCCATAGAAAAAGGAGAAAATGTATTCAATAACATCTTACTAAAAAGGTTTACAAATACAGTCAACAGGCACAGTAATAAATGTAAAAATAGAAATACGCATTGCATATGGATAGCTAGCATGATTCAGATGTCTCAGAGTTCCCCTCTCAGAAGAGGGAGAATTTTCAACTATCGTATGAATAATTGACCCAGACATGTTCTCTGTGTCCAGTAGCTTCAACAGTGTTTTGAAATTCTTAAGTCTTTGATGATGAGGCCTACATATTTAGATAAAGTGTAGCATTTCCAGAGAGGCATGGTGGAATTCAAAACAAATACAGCCTTTGCATGACTATGCAGTTGCACAGAAGTTGTACAAGGAAGCTCTGCTTGGAAGACTAGGATCTTTTCAGCACTGTGAAATTTAAGATGACAAAATGGGTTGAAAGAAAAGAGATGACATTTCTGTTGAGGGGATTCATATGCACATTATGTAGGAGGAAGAGTCACAGAATTTTAACTGCTGACCTACATAGGGTAAGGTTTGTGGTTCAGGTACAAGAACAGGGCTACTGCTTCTAGGGGATCTGCAGCAGGATGTGAAAACTGAGCAGCGACATCTGAGACATGATTCATAGGGTACGTGGCAAAACAGTGCATGTTGCAGGAATCCAAGATGTTGAAGTGCAACAAACAGATCTGCAAAAAAATATAGTCCTTCAGAGTGGTCCTTTCTGATCGTTTTCAATTTCTTAAAATCTTTTAACAATGAGGACACCAGAATTTATGACTGGACCAGATGATCTTAAAGGTCTTTTCCAATCTAAATGATTCTATGATTCTATGGCATTAAAGCTACTTTTAGTCCTGACATTACATTCTTCCACAGCTTGCTGTCTTACAACATACCCAAAAGGTATTGGATCTTGTAGATACAGCGTGATATCAGAAGTTTGTGTTGGGTTGCTTGTTTACTATGCAGCCTAGCTTCCTTCAGAGCTGCCTTACTATTTATTCCCATAGGTGTGACCTTGTATTTGGCTGTATGTGAATGGTCCCATTTAGGAGGTGTAAGTCAGAGCACAACCAGGCCACCCCTAGCTGACTGTTGTGCCCCCAACTCTGGCTGCCTGAGATGCTCATCCGTCAGCTCTTGAATCAACAGCGTTTACAGCTCAGAATTTTAAGTAAAAGTGTCATTGTTCGCCTTAAAAATGCAGTGATGACTGGGAGGTGTTTATGAGCTCACAGACATTTGTAAAGCTGGAATAAGACAGAAGCAGCTGCCAGTAACCTTCCCAGCTATCCCAGGCTAAGCGACTCTTTCTCCTCCATCAGAGCTTTCAGTAGGTGAACCTGTCTGTTTCTGACCACTCTGTCCTTAGCCATATGTATAACTCTTCCAGGCTCCCTGAGGCATACACAGTTTTTGTTCACAGAGATTTTACATTTACTTTCTAATCATTACTATAAATTCTATGTAGCATCAGTCCTACTCTTGATTTCTGCACAATCATCTAGAATCATCTCTACTGATTGATATCTTTTGACCGACATTGGTCACCCCGTATGTGATGCATGCAGAGCGAGCTTTCTTCACATAATACAATGTTGACTTTCCAGATAAAAATACCCGAGATCTACACAAGTATATTATATCTGCACCATGACCCTTACGAGCAACTTTGTAATTTAACAAGAAATTAAACAATTTTTTCCATAAAGCCGCATCAGCTGCTACTGCTATATTCCCACCTTGTAATTCCTTATTGCATCCTGTATCAGCATTTATCATGTGATTGATGTCAGATAAATCAGTCTATTATTATCTGTGTTCTCACTTGTCTGATTTAGAATCATAGAATCATAGAATCATAGAATGCTTTGAGTTGGAAGGGACCTTTAGAGGCCATCTAGTCCAACCCCCTGCAGTGAGCTGGGACATCCCCAACTAGATCAGGTTGCTCAGAGCCCCGTCCAACCTGACCTTGAATGTTTCCAGGGATGAGGCCTCCACAACCTCTCTGGGCAACCTGTACCAGCACTTCACCACTCTCATCGTAAAAAATTTCTTCCTTATATCCAGTCTAAATCAACCCTCTTTTAGTTTAAAACCATTACCCCTTGTCCTGTCACAACAGGCCTTGCTAAAGAGATTGTCCCCACCCTTCCTATAGTCCCCATTTAAGTACTGAAAGGCCGCAATAAGGTTTCCCCACAGCCTTCTCTCCTCCATGCTGAACAACCCCAACTCTCTCAGCCTGTCCTCGTAGGAGAGGTGCTCCAGCCCTTGGATCGTTTTTGTGGCCCTCCTCTGGACCCGCTCCAACAGTTCCATGTCCTTCCTGTGTTGAGGGCTCCAGAGCCAGATGCAGTAAGTTTGATTTGAATACTTCTAGTCAGTCTCCATGTCTTGCAGAATTTCTGTGATAATTTAAGCTTTATTAAAAATTAATATGATTTCATGCTTCCTGAGATCACACATGCAAACTCCTTTAGGACTCTCAAATTCAAGTTCTTCAGGACCTGTGTATTTTAAAATGTTTCTCTCTAGGAAAAGTTGTTCAATATTCTTCTTAATAATGACCATGAAGGCACTTAGTCATCATCATACAATACAAACACATCACCCATTCTTTCAAGTATAGAACAAATCTATTTATTAAACAGTTCTACTTTTTTTTAAATCTAGATATGAGGCCTATAATAATGCTAAGATTTAGAAAACTTGAGCTGTTCCTAAACCTACTAACCATGCATATTCCTTGATGTTCTCATCCATTTTTCTATGCTTTATAAATTGCAATGATTGCTAGGTTTGCCTTTTTTCTACTTCTTGTATGTATTTATTTCAAACTGCTGTATCCAATCCCCCACTAAACTAGAAATGTATTTTTCTGAATCTCCCCTCTCTCTTGATCACAATATCCTGACTTCTTTATAGATGTCTTCTTCTTTATAGACTCCCCCTACTTTGATTCAGTTTTTCTGTGTAATTTTTCTTTTCACTCAGTCATTCATTTTCCACGGCTTTTTTGGGAACAAGTCAAAACACATGTCTTGGGAACAAGAAGACATAGCCAGTGTCCGTGTGTGGGTTATAGTATGGATTGTAACTTTGTTTGCATGTACTGAATGTAGCCATATCTAAATACTCAGGCAAGCACTGACTTTCATTCTAGCAATTATCTTAACCTTAAAAAAGTCTGAAGTTGTTAGTTTCCCTGATTTTTTTTGGTCAGTAAATCACTAGCTAGGATTTTCAGGAACTCTAATAATGCTTTAGTGCATAGCTCCAGGTTATATGTGTGATCTGAAGTTCCTCATAATAGCAATGTAATTTTCCTTCCCAAAATTATGAGCAGATATTGAAAGAAAAAGTTATCTTATTCTTTAGTCTTGACTGCTGTGCAAGAAGCCCTCACTGGTAAACCCATTTCAGGCTTATTCCTATTACATCGATCCATATGCAGTTACTTTCCTATGAATATGAGAAGTTTAAAACTGTATTCAATACTCCATTTCCTCATTTATTACTCAATTCCTGGTAGGCCAAAACCTCTACCAGGGCAAGGTCCTTCATTATTTACAGGAACTAAGGGAGCCTAATCTTTTAACTCAGTTAAGAATGGCCTCTCACAATCCCTAAAGGTATCTCCTTCTGGACGCAGTCCTTCAAACCTCTGAAAATGGAGAGAAGGAATTGAGATGTGACCTGACACACTTTTGCCTTCTAACTCATGACTCTAAGAAGAATAAACTGAGTGGGTTTTCTTCTTTCACATCTGCTTTCCAGCATGGGCAGTTGCCCTCAATACCGAACCTTTCTTCTGCAATCACTGCGGTGGAAAAGCTTAAAAAAAAAAATAAAAGCCCTTGGCAAATATAGTAAGAATTGGGATAAAACCTGCCAAGTGGGCACTATTTGTTGGGCTGAGCATTGTTCAGATTGATACCAAAATAACACAAGGCCGATGAAAAGAAGCTGAACCCAAAATTTTCATACTGCAAACTATGCAAACTGAAATCTCATTGAACTTCTTGTTTTCAATTCACAAAAAAACCTGAAAGAATCAAAACCGCAGTGAACAGTGGTCTATGCTTAATCTGATGGCCACAAGAGGGTACAATTTGTAAATTGTAAATGAGCATAACGGTCCCACAGAGGTTTCCCTAAGTGACATCAATCTTTTTTGAAGTCACAAAAATCCATTTCCAGAACTGCCCAAGAGAAATTCTGGCACAGAACCTCCGCAGGCGCGTCCCCTCGGGGGCCGCACGGGTCGCCAAATGAAGGCGACAAGCGTCTTTCTGTGCACGTGCCGGACACTGTCTTTCTCACAGGGCCAGCAAAGTAGAAGAGAGAGAAAGGAAAGCAGTTCTTGACTGGAGGCTTCCTCGCGACATGTAATTAATTCTGGGGTGACAGTTCATAACCTTGGGTTCGCTCAAACCAGCCCCAGTATAACTGATTTTGACAAAAAAGTATCAGTACTTGTTTGAAAGTATAAAATAAAAATAAATCGATCTAATTGAGTATATAAATTGCAGTGAACTCCCATGTACGTAGTAGCGTATGTGCTCTGAAATGGACTCCCTCATGCAGTGGGGGTCGCAAAAGCACTACTGCTTTTGCATATTTTAGGGAAATCTGTCAAACATATGTTTAGATGTTGGCAGCAGCAGCGAAAGCAGAGACTCGACAGCTTCTGTTTGTTATTGCAATGGTTAGACCCTGTGCCTGTGGAGATCCAACAGCCGCTCATCAGAAGCTGTTTAACTTTTGGATCACTCGGCAATGCGTGGCAGAAAAAAAAAAAAAAGAAGGAAAAAAAAAAACCCCGTTGCGAGAGGACCGGTCCGGTTGTGCTCAACAGAGCAAAGGCACCCCGAAACAAGGTCCCCGGCGCGCCCCAGGGAGGTGCGGGGCGGCAGCGGCTCCCGCAGGACCCCTCCGCCGGCGGGCCCCGCCGCGCCGCCACCTCCCGGCCCCGGCCGCGGCCGGCGAGCTCCGAGGCGCCGCGCAGAGCGCGGGAAGGGCCGCCCCGGGGCCCGCCGTAACGGCCCGGCCAGGGCCTCGCGCCTGTCCCGCCCGCGCAGCCCGAGAGCGATCCCGGCGGGGCGGCGCTGGGCGCGGCGCGGTGGCCGGGAGCGCGGACGCATGCCCGCCCGGGGGCGCGGAGCGCGCCCCCCGCCCGCTGCCCGCTCGGGGCCGCTGGCCCTTTAAATGCTGGCGGGCGGCCCGTGCCGCCGCTGGCTGGGAGACCCCGCGCCTCCAGTGAGAGGTGAAACCAAGATGGCGGCCGCGCAGTGACTGAGGCGGAGACGGAGCCGGTGGGAGCCGGGCTGGACGGGCCGCGCCGCGCCGCCGCCGCTCGCCCCCTCCGCAGGGCAGCGCGCCTCTCTGCCGGCCGGGACGCTGAGCGCCTGGGGCGCAGCCACGTCGCGGGGCGCGCTGAGGAGTCGGGACTGAGCCGCCGCAGCACCGGGAGGAGGAGGAGGAGGAGGAGGAGGAGGAGGAGGAAGAAGAACATGGCGGCGGAGTCGGGCTGGGAGTGAAGCCGCCGCCTGCGACGGGAGCCCATGGGGGAGACGGGGCGCTGAGCCCGCCCGCGTCGTCCCGCCCCGGGACAGGCAGCGCCCGCAGGCCCCGGCCAGCCCCGGCGGGAAGGAGGGCGGCTCCTCGAAGCCCCGCGCTGACGGAGGGCGAGCGAGGGGCTGCGGGCCTGGGCAGCTGCTGCACAATAGAGCCGAGCTCCAGGCCGGGGCGAGCGGCCCCTCTCCCGGCTGCCTGCCCCCGCCTGCCTCCCCCCGGCCTCGCCAGCCTCCCGCCTGCTTCCCCCGCCAGGGCCCGGCCGCCGGGGTCGCCTGCTCCTGTCACCGCGGGCCGGCCGCCCGCTGCCGCCCGTGCCATCTGCTGTCCACTGCTGCTTCCGCTCCCGTGGATCCACTTCTTCTCCAGGATCCCCTCTTCGCCGTCTCTCCTGCCTGCCCTTCGCCCTGCAAGGAGCCTGTCTCCTCTCTGCGGCTGTCCCCTGCGTAGGCTTACTCGCCTTTTGTGCAGCGCCTGACTGTGCCTGGAGCAGCTCCCCTTTCTTTTCTTGTTCCCCCTCTTCCCCTGCACCCCCCGATTCTCTGTTACCCTCGATAATGAGGATCCCGTTGGAGCGCTGAAGAAGAATAAGAAGAGCTTGCTTGGCCTGCCCGTGTGGGGCTGCTACCTTCTTTCCCGCTCCCCTCCTTTGAGGGGGGCCTAGCCCCCGACCAGCCTCCTGCTCCTCCAGCAATTGCAAGCCAGAGTGGTGGCTGTGGTGTGGCAGGCGGCAGGATGACTGACACCCGGCGGAGGGTGAAGGTTTACACGCTAAATGAGGACCGCCAGTGGGATGATCGAGGCACGGGGCATGTGTCCTCTTGCTACGTGGAGAGGCTGAAGGGCATGTCCCTGCTAGTCAGGGCGGAGAGCGATGGTAAGTTTGTGTGTCTGAAGGTACAATCTTTCCTCATCCTACCCAGAAAAGGAACTGGGCTTAGCTTTCTGTTGCCTTAATGGTTTGCTGCGTAATTCAAATGTGATTCCTAAGAGCAAGTAGGCAGTAACCATAGTTCATTCGCGTTAGGCCAAGTGAAAGAAATGGAAGATTGCCATCGAGTGCAAGCATAGTAGCCACTTGGTTCATAGTGAATATACAGTGCTGCATACAAAATACATTCAGGTCTTGTTGTAAATCTTGTATGGGTTTGGATATCTAGTGATCTATCGCTGGATACCTAGTGTATTCCAGTTTCAAAACATGTATTCTTCTTTAGATGTTTCTGGAAACGATCCCCTCGCGAAAGTTGTTCTTCAAAACTTAGATCATGTTTTTTAGTATAAATTTTTAAAAGGTCATTGGATGGCTAACGCCCTTTTCTTCCCTTCCCCCCCCCCCGTCTTTGGTAGCAAGAATTATGCAAGACATTCTAAAAGCTATCAACAGTTATCAAAGTACAGTTGTTATAATAGTAAGGACAACGCAATGGACAAAACAGCATTTTCAGAGATGCTTTTTTTCATGGAATAGTAGTTCTCAGTTCTTCAGGAGTTCTAGATCTTCCTGTAAATAAATTTTAAACAATGCCTTATCAACTTCCTTCACATTTTCTGACAACGTATGACAATAGTATAGGTTCAGTTGTACTGTCTACCGCTGTAGCTACATGTTTGGGCTAGTCTTGATTATTGATTAAGTGAGTTCATGACTGCTACGATCAGAGTAGAATTTTAAAAGGTATACTTTGCAATATCTAGCATGTACCATTTTGCTAGTAAAGTGTGTCAATGCATGACTTATTACTTCATTAGATATATAGCTACTGTATCTAGTGACTTGTAGATCTAGTTGTAGCTTGTGACTGTAAACAGACCTTGTAATTTTCTTTCTCATTTTAGGAACTAGGATCAAAAGCAACTTGAGAATCATTAATTCTTACCATTTGAGAAAGTTCTGACACACTGTACTGTAATCTCTACAGCGAAGATCATAAATTGATATGGAGGAATCAAACTTCCATCTAAGCAGGATTTTGATAATTGTGCTTCTGATAAGCATGAATCTCAGGGTTTTGTAGTTTCTTGATTATACTTGAGAAAGTTAAATTGATACTAGATTTTATTTATTTTACACTGAACAAGATGCATTTATAGTTTGGCCACCTTCATAGTATAGGAGAAGACATTCAAAATGGAAATACTTAGTTTAATTTCAACATGAGGGAGGGAGGTAAAGAGAAGGTTATCGCTAAATTTCTAGGCTAATCTTTAAGTATATTTTGTTGTAGATACAATCCTTTCTGTCCACATGGCTGCTGTACTCATGTTTAAAAACTGTCATGTCTTCTAAACACTAAAATTTCCTGATTTCTTTTTTTATTCCTTTTAGAAAAGAAAGCAAAAGAACTGCAGTTTATAACCTCCTTGTGAAGAAATAGCCCATTGAAACTGAAATCCCTTTATTGACTTTCAGTGGGATATGTATGCTTAAGATTGATTAGAACCTGAATTGGACTGTTGTTGCCAGCTTATTTGTTGTAAATGAACATCTGTAAGAAGGAAAATACAGATTGGTATAAGTGATCCCAGAACAAAGATGAAATCATTACTTTCTGTTGCATAGCTAAGATACTCTGATCAAAGCAGAACTGGCTCAGACTTCCTAATTGTACCTAATACACAGAAGTAAATAAATAGGATAGCACACTAGACCTCTCAAACAGCATACATATACTTCAAGAGTATTGAATAGTATACAGAGCTTAAGTTCTTAATTTAGTAGGTAGTATCAGTCCTGGGTAAATGTGCAGTCTATTAATAGACTAGTTTTTCTACCTTGCTTGTGGAAACACCTCATAAAATTTGATTTATATTTTGTTTACTCTTAGTGTCAGTTGTTTGTGGGCTGATTTTGAAGGCAAGTGCAGTCATTTTTACATGTGAGCAAATGGTTTGGAAAAAGGTAACACCAGACTTGTGTTTTAGGTACTATACAATCTGTGTGTTTCCTTGTGTGCTTTTTTTACCTACGCGAAGTAGTTAACTGTGATTTCCCTCCCCCTCCCCCCCCCCCAGTTACCAAAAGCATACAAGTGCTAGGAACCTGACCTATACACCATTTGCCTCCATGTTTCCATTGCGTTCTTGTATTGTCTTTCTTTGTCAGCTCCTCCTCTTTCCACAATGAAACTTCTTCCTTCCTCCTTTTCTAAACCAGCTTTTCCTAGCGTTTGAGCTGAGATTCATCCTGTGCACGCTGGCATGTTCTTACTGACTTACTCCAGGAAGCTGACTGAAAACCTCGGGATCTGCCTGAAGCTGAGTGCGGGAGGCCGTGGGAGATGTTAGCAGTGGTTCCTGCCGTGTATGGGAAATTCCCACTCCTGTTAAAAGGCCAGTTCGGCTGTGCACGGAGCAACAGCCAGAATTACCAGCGGTTCATTTGGCTGGCCGTGTGGGCTAGCACATAGTTCAGTCTTTTGATTGTGCAGCTGTGACTTGGTATAGCTCCATAGCTGCTTTGCAGGTGATTGAGATTTTATGGCAGGGTCAGGCTGTTCAGATAAGGGAGCTACAATCAGTATGCCAAGGCAAGCTATCATCTGGAATTGGAGCAATAAGAACTGAATAAGAGTGCAATTTTTTTTATCTGTAGGATTGGGGTTTTTTTCTTGGGTTGGTGGTTTTTTTATCACCATCTTAAAAGAAAATAATTTAGAGCAGATGAGTGATTTGTGTTGCTATCTGAGATGTCTAATGCTCCCAGGCACTAAACTTTAAGAGTCATTGCAGACAATTTGGAGTAATCTGTGACAGTACAGAAATTTTTGTAAGCTGCTTTCAGGTCAGATATATTATGCTTTGAAACAGGGAATTGTATTTTTTTTTACACTTAAGTGAAAAAAGTTAACAGTTGTTTAAAACCCTGAAAAGTTTCTTTGATTCCTAGTTGCAGCGTATTCTACTTGAATTGCTGTAGAGGAATAGCAAACTCTTTTCTTACAAATGATCACCTTCCATGTGAGTTTCTGTGTATAATCAGAAGCCTTTCTTACCTGTTTCTCACATGGTATTTTAAGCTGCTGTGGCCTGCCTCATTCTTAAAATGTCTGTGTGCTTCTGGATTTTCACTGTATGGTTTCAGATTGCCTTTTTTTTGTTCTGAGCCCAGATGACTGAAGTGACCTCTAAAATGAACTTTTCTGTTCACCTAACTTGGGTTAATATGAAGGCTTAAACTTTTAATTAAAGCTTGCTGGTCCTGTAACTAAACTTTTTGACAAGCCAAAATGAACTCCCCCATTGGAGGCCATATTTGCCAGCTTTCTTTTAGGAACTATCTAATCACTTTTATTTAGAAGCTGTAGTTTGCCACTTCTGAATTCTGTATGTTAATGACTTTTGCCACAGGGTAGGCATCTGCATCCTCACTGTTTCTTTGGACTGGGTATCAGTAATTCTGTAATACTGGCAGAAGGTCTAGACAAAATTTTGCTTAAGTTTGCTTTACCTTGCTCAAAGTCAAGGAATGAATTTTATTTTTAGGAAAGCAACACAGAAAATTTTGTGGTTATGTACTTACCTTAGGTTAAAATGAAAAAAATATGCGGGGGAGGTTGGTTGTTTGTTTTCTCCTGGTTCTCCTCTCTTTAATGTTTGGGTTTGACCCTTCAGAAATGTGATAGACTGAGGAATAGTCTCTTTGAATGCAGAGTGCATTCCTGGACCTTGGTTTGAGTTGTTTCCTGAGTTTCTGTGGATTCTGTGATTCATTTGCAGCAGAACTGATTGCAGAACTTAAACCTCTGTGTGCATCTTGCAGAAAACAGCTCTTGAATTGAAATTTTCATTTGAACATAAACATATTTATACTGGTGAGGGGTAATGAGCGACACTGTACCTCTTCTCCTTTTGAGGAAGGATCCACATAGCAGTTTGGGAGAGGAGCAGTATTCCATACTAGCAGGTCTCCTCCATATGCATATATGTAAACAAGTCTGCAGATTTGTTGTTTACAACTACTGGACTGGGATATTTGATGTTCTCTAAATATCTTTGAAAATAGCATTGTGTATCTGTATGTAATCTCTTTTGAGCAAGTCTTTCCCTATACACACATTCCTTTCACAGCACAGAACGGTGGTGTTGTACTAACAAAAAACCCCAGCTGTGCTATATTGCATTACAGTGGCAAATAACAGAATTCTGCAAATCGATGTTTTCTTCTTTATTAGGTGGTTTCAGATATTACTTTCTGCCACCAGTGTTTTGCAGTTGCCTTCAGAAATTCATTCAAGGCTATAATTTAGAAAATAACTAGATCTGCATAATTTTGGGGGGTTTATTAAAACCATAGCTTGTATTAAGGTGAGTTTTCAAGTCTTACCTACCTTTGAATAGAGTCATTGAGTCAATGAAGGTGAAATTTTGTTGGTGTATTTTTATGAAGTAGACTGGATAGTCTTAACATATTCTAGGATAGTACCAAGAGAAAAATACCTACATAGAAAGTAATTGCTTGTGAGAAATGCAAGAGTAAGCATCTTGAACTGTATTTAGGAAGCAATACTGATATTGACTTTGAATGGAGAAGTACTTTATTTGCTGTATGTTATATTTCTGTAACCTTTTTCTAAAGGATGTATTTGTGTTACAGACATCTGTTACTGTTGCCTGGTTCCCAGAAGCAAGTAACAGAGACTTAAGACTGCCTCATACCAAGAAGGGGCCTGATCCTGTAAAACTTACTGTATGAAAATAAACTCACTGAACTAGCTAGTAGAATAGTCACTGATCTTGAGTCGTTGAACCCTTTTTGGGGAACAGATTGCACAAATGGAGCATCAGGTTCTCCTGAAGGATGGATTTGGGGCAGTTATAGGTTATAGAGCACAGTTTATGCTTTGGTATGTTTCTGTCTCCAAATTCATGTTTTTCTGGTTATTGTCCGGAATGGTGAGGAGTAAGTTGAATCATGTGGTAATGAGAAGCAAGTCAAGCCTTATAAGGCTTGATTCATCTTTCCTGCAAGTGTCAGATTTAGTAGAGAAGAAGAAAAGCTCTTTTGTGGTAAGTCTAGTAAAGAGGTCATTCTCTAGTGTCTGCTTCTAGCCTGAAAGATGAAATGTCTGCATTCAATTGTCTTCAAGACTTTTTTCTTAATAGTATTTTGTCAAACATGGTGTTCAGGTTATGTATAATATTCTGCTAATTTCAGGATTTCCATGTCTGTAGATCTGTGTTCAGCAGTTAAAATATAATGTTGAAATTATCAATTGCTTTCAATTCTTACAAGATTCTAATGCATATTTGCCGCTATCATATATTTCTAGATAGTAAAGACTTTCTAAAAGTTAGTCAACCAAGTTAATAGCACAGAATAATGTTCTAAAACTTCATGTAGTTGAAGCTGAGGCTTTGAAACTGAAAGTAAGGTTGGAGTGAAATACTGCCTATAACTGATGATCACAATGGAGAAGGGAATGCTGTTCTTAGCCATTCACTAGGCAAACCCAGAAGTCAAAGCTCAAGAGTATGGCCCAAGTACCACAGTGTATTGGATTCATCAGTAAAGCTCATCTTAGATGTTTTCCTTCTCTGTCCTGCTCTACAGTTTGTGATTTTTATTTTTTTCTTTAGTTATGCTGTCACATTTAAGCAAATAAACTGCTTTAACAGAGCTGATGTGGGTTAGAAAACTGGAAGAACTCTTAAGAAAAGGAAGGGTAGCATATGTGGTTTTGGGGGGAGTTTGGTTTTTTCGTTGTGTCTTGTTTTCCCTTGAGGGCTACATAGTTCAGTTTTGGTTTTGGATTGTATCTTAGTTTGTAAACAGCTCTTACTGCAAGAACAGTTGAGACAGGGCTGTAACTTCTCAAGCCAGCTTCATTACTGAAGGCTGCTTCTTGCAGAACAATAGGCTTAGAAATTAGGAAGAAGCAGCCATCACAGGTAAGTTACTTTGTTGATTAAAATTAAAAAAAAAATTAATTGTATCTGATTATCACATACATAGTAAGGTAATGAATATAAAAATCCTTGGTAAAGCTTCTAAATTCGTGAAGCAATAACCTTTCTTACCCCAGCTGGAGTACTGCATCCAGCTCTGGAGTCCTCAGTACAGGAAGGACATGGACCTACTGGATTGAATCCAGAGGAGGGCTACAAAAATGATCAGAGGGATGGAACAGCTCTCCTGTAAGGAAAGGCTGAGAGAGTTGGGGTTGTTCAGCCTAGAGAAGAAAAGGCTCCAGGGAGACCTTACTGCAGCCTTTCAGTACTTAAAGGGAGCTTACAAGAAGGATGGGGACAAACTTTTTAGCAGGGCTTGTTGCAATACGACGAGGGATAACAGTTTTAAACTAAGAGGGTTGATTCAGACTAGATAGAAGGAAGAAATTTTTTACGATGAGGGTAGTGAAACACTGGCACAGGTGGCCCAGAGAGGTGGTAGATGCCCCATCCTGGAAACATTCAAGGTCGGGTTGCTGTGGATTTTGTAATTGGTATGCTCCAGAGAGAATCAACAGTGACTAGCTAGTTTTCACTATTGTGAGATTTGGAAGTACAATTTTCAATTCCAAGTATGTTTTCAAATGCAAGTAATTGGTTTTCTTGTCCTGTCTTCAAGTTCTCAGGCTTCCATATTTGAGATGGTTGAAGCATTTTAATTTTTCTTTAGATTTTGTGAGGATATTTGGCAAATATTCTAGTAATATAAGACTGCCTTAGAACTATGGCTATGAAACTGAGAAGTTGAGACTTTTCTTAAAAAAAGTTTGGACTTTTCTTAAAGAACAAATTTAAGCAGGTAAATGCATGGAGATGTGCCTCTTTTGAGGGGTGCGTGCAGCCTTATGTTTTAATTACAAGACTGATTATGCAAGTTAATTTATCAGTGCTTCTTCATGCATGTTGAGTGAAATTCTGCAGGTATGGAAATTTAAGTCATGGCTGTGAAGAGTCACTTATGTACTGGCATTTGTGCAGCTGAGCAGCAAGGTGGATGAGGGAAGTGATTGGACCAAAAATAAAAGCAGTTTTAAGGGTTGTTTTCACCTGGATCAACCCTCTGAACCATTTAAATGTGACATGTATTAACACTAACACTTATGCAAAGGGAAGGGCAAGAAAACAGACATGAGAATGGAGTTGCTGTTCTATGTCTTAAATTGGTATAAGCTGCTGCGAAACCACTGTTCCTACGTTTATCATGTCTGAAGTTTTTTGGTATGGGCAGTCACAGTGGTTGCTGGTTTAAGCATTAGTTTCTAGAATGCTTTTCAGCAAGCTAATGTGAGCGTTTTAGCTAAACTTTAGGAACAAATACCACATGATTAACAAATTTCATACAAAACAACCGTAGGTGATCTACAGAATGCAGCTGTGATGCTTTTTGTGTGCTGATTTTTTGCAGACTTTATCATCTCTAACAAATCTTCCATGGAAAAGTCATTACTCAGAATAAGAAAGAGATTAAAAATCCAGTCCGTAAAACACTCTTGAATGTTCTGTACTACGTGAACAATATCTTTGAGGGGAAAAATGAAATGTAAAGCTGTAGAATATGGTTTAACAGGCTTATTGTTGGGAGGGAAGGTGTTAATACCTACTTGAGAAAAGAGTGATCAAAAAATATTCATGTTGAGATTGAAATTCTAGTACACGTGTAAATAAGTGGAACTTTTTTTTTCTAGGCTCTCTTCTTTTGGAGTCCAAAATTAATCCGAACACTGCGTACCAGAAGCAACAGGTAAACGTACTTTTTTCCTCACATTTAAAGGCAGGTTCTTTACCTTCAGCAATACAGTCATTTTTTTGCCTCTTGCAAATTACATGTTCTTGTACCAAAAATAGGAGGCAAAGTAATTCTCAACATTTTTGTGCATTTCATGATACATGTGTGTTAATTCTCTGCATTTTTTGTGAAGTTATAGGGATAACTTGCACTCTGTTTTACACCAAAAAATGTGTTGGGAGAGACGGGCAAAGCATAGTTGTGAAAATCAGAGTAGCTGAGGTTCCTGAGCATTATAGTATCTGAAAATTAATATCATCTGGCTTTTTTCTTCTTTGTATTTCAGATACTACAACTTTCAATGTATTTTATTTAAGAGAAGACTAGAAGGTTTTAAAGCTATTTGCATGTTTACCTTTGTTTGTCTTTTACTTGGAAGATGGATGTGGGTTACCTCTGCTTCAAAGCTTCTGTATACATAAAAGCAGCTTCTCACCTCTAGTTTGCACCTTGCTTCAGTTATTTAAGCCATACATTGTGAGCCCCTAAAGAATGCTGCTGGGATGGGTGAGAAGTGAATTGCAGGTCTTGCACTTTGTTTACTGTTCTTATCTCATGGATGCTGAGAATTGCCCTTAGAGGTTTAGAAATGCTGAACCAGATTGTATTTTGTTGTCTGCCTGGTCAGCTCAGACTTGCTAAAATCCCATCAGGTACAGATAATGTATTAAACCACTCTTCAGCTTTAATAGTTTATAATAAGCATAGACATACTGTAGTTTTGCTGACAGGCGGTCTCAGTGGTTGTGCAGCTGCAGCTGTTTGTAGGATTGTGCGTTGAACTGAATGGGTAGAACCGGTCTGGGTTTAAAATATCCTTCCTTTGAAAATCTAACTTGTATCTGCCCCTTGATATAATTCATCACGAACCATATAAACAGTCAGTACTGAACAACTGGCAAGGCCAATGTGGGGTGGAGAATCAATTGCAGGGAGTAAGAAGGGACAAGAGCAGCAAAAATGCTAAGCAAGCTAACTCGTAGTTGTAATCCTGACTAGCCTGAAGTCATGGTTCTATGATACAGTAACTTTAGCTTTAGGACTCCTAAAATGACATTGAATATTTCACAGCTCTATGGCATAAAGTGCTGATCTAGTGTAAACTTGCTTTGCTCGTTCAAATCTGCTCTAAGAGCGTTGAGGGGCAAGCTTTGTATCAGTAGGCTTTATGCCAGATCAAACATGAAGCCTACTTTAAGTAGGCATAAAATTGTAAGATCAGTGCAAACCACCACACATGCCTGTCAGTGCAGCAGCATTTCATATCTGCGCTCATTGCTATTCTGGGTCAGACATGCATTGTAATCTAGCACTGCACAAATCAGTACTGGTGATAATGAAAACATGGTTAGAGAAATAAAAATATTAAACATGAATCTGTCCTGTTAGAACAGTCCTGTACATTTCCTGTGCTGGAGAAGGAAAAGTAATGTTCTTAAAGCTTTCAAATGCTGCATAGACAAAAATTTATATTTGCAGGTGGATTGTTCATGTGATTTAAGCAAAGCCATATCTAATAGAGATTAAATGTAGGGCTCCACTCTGAGTCTTAGAAATACCAAATTTTTCTTGGTGTATGTATTAATCCTACTTTGTAGCATGTTGTCTTTCAGGCAAGGCCTACTTATCCTTTCCCTTAGTAAAAGGCAAGTTCAGAGTTTCAGCCTGATTCCATATGAGTTAAGCTTGGAGCTTAGCAGCTGAAAGGAAGAGTTGCTTCTTTCCAGCTCTGCTAATAGAACGCTGAACTGCCTGTATTCACTAAACCACAAGAAAATCAACTCGGGTACTCCAAATCCCTCTTCAAAAACTGGTAACTGTCAGCAGAAGTTTCAAGCCACCTCACACAAGATCCACTTGTGGAACTGTGGAATGGAAGAGTGAGTGAGCTCTTTCCTTTTTGGCTGCAGAATGCCACTTAGGTCACCTCAGCTACTAGTGAAATTGCAGCCTGAGATAGAAGACTTCTTTTGAGTTTGCCTGCAGTTGTCAGTTGCAGTGGTAGAATTTCAAGAAAAATCTCCCAGAAACATAAGACTTAAAACTTCAAAGTAACTTTCCAGTTACTTTATTACCAGTATTATGGTCTTGCCAGCCTTTTATCTCAATTTTGTTGTGAGGGTGAAGCTCCATTCCCTTTTAAAGGAGTACACAAGAGTACATCAGAGCTGTTTTTACTATGATATACGTAGCATGTGGCTTGTGGGCACTTCGGCTATCTAATGGAATAAGTGGATGAGTTCTGACTTTTGTCTAGGCTGATGGGAGGCCTGCAAGAAGAAACAATCTTTTATTGGACCAACTAACATAACTTGTGGTTGGAAAGAGGGAGAGATGTGTGATAGTTAAACTCTTGGGGAAACTCGCTATGCCAGTTGCTTTGTGTTCTTCAGCAAGCCTATAGGTAACTTTGTGATAAACAATGAAGTTCTTAGGCTGATGGAAGAACCTTCTACCTATGCTGCAGTATTAGTGCCAGCATGAACCAGATTGTTTCAGTAATTGTTGACAACACAAATTATGTGATCTCAGCATATACATATGTATACTTCAATGATAACTGTCACATCTTAGATCATTATTTGTCAAAATAATAGTGTGAAGACCTGAGTAAAAGTTTGCCTCACTGCCTCTGTTCTCTTGGTGTGTAAAACTTCCATGGAAACAACAGCAACAACAAAAAAAACCACGAAAAACCCAAACAAACAAAAAAGCAAAAAAACCCCCAAACAAACAAAAAACCCAGCAAAAGCCATACCCTGTGAACCCGAGCTTCAAGTAAAATTTTGACAAATTCTCTGCTTTAGATTTCTTGGGGTTTAGGAGTGACAGCAATGACTGCTCTTTATTGTGGATTAGTCAGGTCTCTGTGTGCATGTAAACGTTGATCTAATTGGTGATAGATGACAACTATCAGCTTTGGAGAGGAAGAATACTTGGCAGATCTTGACCTGCTCAAGGTCTCATTTTTCATAACATCAACATGGTCCTGAGATACTTCAGTTTGCACAAACTCAGTCTTCCCAGACTTACCTGCCATCTAGAGGTTTGAAATAATTTTTTAAAGCATGAAACACATAAGCAGTCTTTTAACTAGCTTTTCACTAGTCAGATAAATTAAATTAGTCTTTCTGTCACATTGAAGGGCCATTTTCTGCTGTGCATTCAAAAAGAAGGATATGTCTCTGTATCTGATTCTGTATCATAGAATTGCTACCAAGGGAGGTTTTTGGATGCTCTGAGTTGTGTACTGCCTGGCAAACTCATCCTTACTTATACTAAAACTAGAAGAAAGGCATCCATATGAGGAAAAGAAGCTAGAAAGAAAACAACTTGAGAAACTAATGTCCTGTGTCTCAGAAAAAGGACTAGAATTTCTTATGTTAAGGTACTATTTGTAGACAGAAGTTTTCTTCTGAAAAAGCAAAATGTGCATCAGTACAGCCATTTGGCCTCCTGGCTTGTATTTTGTTTAGGGCTATATGTGAACTTTTATTCTTACTTTAAAATGTTACAGTAATGGTCCTATAACTGTGGTATGGAATATACTGGATTTAATTATGGGTAAGTAGCACACAAATTAAAAGCAAATTTTGTTTAGTAAGTGGAATGTAATTATACTATGGGTTGCTGGACCACACATAGAATACTTAGTTTTCCTCTTCTGTTGTTGATTGTTTTCTTAATATACTAGTAAAGGTAGAAGATACTTTAATTGTAACATCCTGGTGAAGTCAGTTTACACACTTCCATCCATGCTCTGGTTTTTATGTGTTTTTTTTTTAAAGGCTTTAAAATGATGCAATTCCAGAACACTAGTGACAGAGGTGCTGTGCTTAAATAAGTGATCCTTGTTCAGAAAATGAATAATTGCACTAGTATTTTAGGACAACACACCTCTTCCTGTGCAACCTTAAAAGAGAAGTAAACTCTATAGTGTTTATCTAGGGAGAAAGCTGATATGGGTGTGGACTGGGGTATGTGTTTTTCAGTATGCTTTGGCAGGACTTTAGCAACAGAATAGTAAAGACTTATATCCTGAACTTTATTTTAGATACATCCCTGTACATCCTGTAAGCCAGTGATGATGTATTGCATCCCTTTTTGTGCCTGAAACAAGGAAGATTTGAGTTGCTTACAGCTTCCAGCTACAAAGTCTTGCCTCTGCATAGAAACTTCAGTCTCGTGTCCTCCGCTTTTGCAGTCCCTTTTTCAATTCCTCACAAGAATACAAAGCTTAAATTCATCCAGAGTACCATCTACTGGCTGTGTAGCTCAAAGGTGGCTATCCTGGAGTGATGGAGTAACACAACAGACTTACTAATTACAAAGCTAAATTTTGAAAAGATCCAAAAAGGCACTGGCAGAACGCTCAGAGAAGATGAACTTCCTACCCTTGCTGTCAGGACAAGCAAGGCAACAGTGAGACCATTTCAATAAAATTTGTTCCTATTGTAGCTAAGATAGTAAGGAAAAGTGTGTGGGTTTGTGTGGTGAGGGGAGAAACAAGGGGAGTGACTGCTGTTGGTTTTGGGGTGGGTTGGTTCATCCATTTTAAATGATCACATGTTCCTTTATCTTCATGCGTGTTTTCCTGTGAAATCTAATATTTTTTGCTGTTTCTGGGTATGGTCACTAGGCCAGTGAGTCGAGGTTCTGTTATAGAACTAATAAACTGATTTGATACCATGTGATTCATGGGAATGCAGCTATGACATGGCTGACTGAAAAGTTATGTATGATGATTGAGCTTTCACAGAAGCTAATAGAATACATTCTGCCAAAAGACCAAATGTGTCCTTGATATGTTATTCCAGTTTTGGGGATAACTTGTTAGCACATCCAGATATCCAGGTTCTGGGTGAACAAATGCACAAAACCAACTGCAGAATTGAAACTTTATATTACATTACTGGGGCATGTTTTTTTTAGCCTGCCAGTTCTGCTGCAACCTACCACTATAACTTATATATTTATATATATTTATATATTTTTATATATTTTATAAACATACATTATACATATTAACTTTAAAAACCTAGGTAGTGCCAGTAGCTTATTTCATAAAGCAGAAGGCTGCTTATGAAACTGTACTTTTGACTGTAAATAATTAGCTGAAAGGTGGTTTGGCATGTTCAGGGAAGCGTCTGTAACTGTAAACAGTGTAAGGGCTTAGATAAGGAAGACTAGCAATCAGGCAGCCCAAGAGGGGGAGAAATAGCCCTCCTCTGTTGACCTTCCAGTGGGGCCAGGAAAGTGTCATAGGCCTGCATCCTTTGAGGGCTAGTAGGAAGAGATTAATTTGCTTTCCATGACAGAAAGCAAGGATATGTGAAAGACCTGTCTAATTTGGGGAATCACTACTTCTTGAGAGTAGCCTAAATCTCATAGGGATGCCAAGAGGATATTGTGGAGCTACAGAGAAGACTAGTATTCTCCCTGGACGTGAACACCAACGAGAGGGCATTGTCAACCAATAACAGTTTCCTTCATTTTATCACATTAGGAAAGAAATCTTAAATCAATTTTACAGCAGAATCAAATCCTGAGTACTAATTGCTCTGAAGTTCTTCATTATGAAATCCCAGGGCTTGCTTTGGAGATTGTATGAATGCTGTACAACACACCTGCTAATCAGCTGCCTTATGGTTAAATAAAACTGATTTAATAGCTAATAAAAGCATGACTTCTGGTGAGTGTTATGGCAAGAATTTGCGACTGATAGTGTGTATTCAACAACCTTTCTATTAAAGAAATTTAGCCTTTTGGAAATCATTTAAAAATGAGAAATCACATGGTAGATACTAAGCCTTGTCCATCAAAGTACAATTGCAACTGCTTGCTGGCTTAAACTGTTGCAGTAGTAGTTTTGAAGGTTAGCTTCTTAGGAATGAAGTCTCAAGTAAAGCTGTAGCACACAGTAGTGCTTCCTTGAAAACCTCTGACTAACCAGAACTTGCTCTGTGGGCTTGATGCAGCCAACAATGAGACAAGCAGCAGAGAAATGCCCAATTGTATTGTGAAGAAGCTTTGCCTCAGGCCATATCTTTATACCGATAAAAGTGCCAAAAGTTAACCTCCATTGGTAGAGATGGTAAATACTTCTTTATGGGAATGTTAAATACATAGGTGTTCTAAAAAGAGGCCATGATCAGAGTTTTTACTTAAAATTAAGAATTCCTGATTATATCTGAGCAGTCATAATGAACAGTAATATGAAAGAAAACAAATTTATTTAAACGGTCTTAGGGAGACAGCAAATTTTGTATGGGCTAAGGTAGTGATGACACATCCAACTAGCACTGTTGTCAAAATACTTCTTGTGAAGCAACGAATGATTTTCAGAGTCGGAATAAGACTGTGAGCTCTTCATAAGTAGTTTCCTGATTATCATCCTACTTAAAAAAGATCTTGCCAAGAACTCTAATGCAGCTTGAAAAAATGTGAGGAGCTAGAATGCTAGGATTCTTGCAGAGCACACAGCATAAAAGCCTTCAATGATAAAACATTTGTCCATGTTTATGACTCAGCTCACACAATGTAGCTGTGATTTAATACTGCGGTTTCACATTTTAATTGTGTTTAATAACAACTTAGATAAGAACAAATTTTAGATGTTTTAGTCATCCCATCCAGTTCCATGCCTAGAGGCTAACATTTTGTATGTAATGCAAAAGAAGGATATGTTTTTGATCAAACTGAGCCAGAACTGCTTTTATGAATCATAGAAAATTGAAGATTTTATACTCATAGAGGGGTAATGTGCAAGACTCGTCTCCTTACCTCTCTAACCAATAGCTACTATTACTAAGCATATTTATTCACACTCTTGTGTTCCCTTGGAATGGAGGAGGCAGTCTTAAGAAATTTCAGTTGCTTTTTGGAGTTGCAAGAAGTAATGTTTGGCATTTGGGAGCAACAGATAGTCCTTTTCCATAGCTGAGAGATCCGGAGTAGTTAGTGGATTCAAATTACACTGAGGAGATTTAAGATAAAACACACAGAAAGATTCCTTTAAATAAAACAAGCAGAAACTAGACTTTTATTAATGTTTTTTATCTTTAACTACATCTAAAATTTCCTTCAGTCACTTACCCCTACATGTACAAGTCTTGTACTACTCTTTTTGATGTTTATAAGCTTTGTTAGGCGTAAGAAAATGGAATTACTTTACTAACTGTCTGCATTTAACAGTGAATTTAAACTTTGACTGAACTGTGTATTAAGCAACAGTGAGGTGCTTTTCTCGCTTTGTTTCATGCTCGTTTTAAAAGCCCTTGGAGGGGAGAAAGGATGTCCAAGCAAATACTCTTAGTAAAGATCCAGAGAGTAGCAGTTGATAGATTTCTGTTGAGACGCTGATATTAATCTATAACATGAAATCCTTGTGTGATAAGACAACAGATAACTAATCGTTTGAAATTGTTAATGTTGGCAATTGGAAAATATTTTTCTAATATTAATAAACCAAACTTGAAGATTATTGTTCTGCTGCTCAAATAATTTCTTCCAGCAGTTTTTTGTTTTGCTGAAGAAACAATTAAAAAAAAATTGCTATACTATGACTAAATATACTTCTGTACATCTATGACTATAGTTTTCAAAAGCAGATTTACCTTTGTGTCTTCCCTTTCATTTTTCCTCAGAGGAAAAAGACAGACTGACTGTCTTGGTCCAGTGCTGGATTTTGTTCACAGACTTAGAGCTTTTGTTTTTTCAACTTATTGCAGTTAATGTAAATAACACTGTCCTTATTTGTGTTCTTTTAGTCATTTCCCTATTTGTTAGCCATGTTCTTTATGGAGAAGAAAATATGTTTTGATCTTTTGGAAATGGCTTGCATAGAAATCTAACCACTTTCACTTAAATTGAAGTGTAATTAGATAGGAATATTGCAAGTTCTGCTAGGGTCTACTTAAGATTTAGTGTTAGGTTTGTTTTTATAAAATGAAATAAGCACTACTCAGTGGGAAGTTCATGAGACAGTGACCTTGAAAATTACTGCGGTATAAATACTAATTGCAGAGATTAATGCATCAGATTTTGAAGCTGATACAACACAATGAATACTGCAATAAGGTATCTACTGTTTTTAAAAGATGGTTAAAAAAAAACCAACTTTTTCTTTTGGACCTTCCCTTTCTAAATTTTTGTAAACTTATTTTTTTTACTCTGTAGGAGTCAGCAGTACTAGGTGCTGTCAATCTGTTATTACCAGAGTATTTGCACCGTGACCTGTCTTGTAGAGAATAAACTATTAATTGTGACTTTCTTCTTCCTTTTGTATTTTGGAGGTGGTCTTCCTAAATCCCTTTCTTCTGTGTACCACCTCTTCCTCAACCCTTTGGAAAAGGAAAAGGTAAACTATTTGCCATTTGCAAGGTAAAGCCATTAGTGCCTCTGAAGCAGTATAGCTGCTCTGGTAATGGCAAATTGATTATATTGTATTGCTTGACTGAATCCTAATGGAGCTAGCTGATCGTGTTCTTTAGATTATAGTTTAGTTTAAGAAGTTTTCTACTAAGTGCATATTGAAATCTAAATATAATATTTCTCTTTATCCTCAGTGTTCATTTTAATATTTGAAATAAATTAAGCCTAATTAATAAACTGTCTTAAACTTTATAAATGTCTGGCAACTTATAGTGCTTTTGCAAATATTTAAATTAATTCCTTTAGGAATAATCACTATAAGCAAAATATATACTTAATGATGCAAAAATACTCTGTGGTTCTCATTGAAATATAAGTGGAAAAATTCTCATGTCTCTTGTCTATTGAGTAAATGCATGTTTTAGCACTTAACTGAAATAATGCAGTTTCATGGGGCTATATATTTAATATGGCTATATTTCAGCTAGCTGTTATAGGAAGACAAAAGACTTAAAATGAAGCTTGATTCAATATGTAAATAATGCAGATTATATTTTCTTCTCTTTTTGTGTTTTTTTAATTCTAACAGTTATTTAGTATACTGTCTGTAAACTACTGCATCAAATACCTCATCGGTGTATGATATTGCTGTTTGCAGCATCAGCTTCCACTTCCATATATTGTTTTTGTATGCAATATGAGGGCTCTGATAAACTCTTGAACTATTCTAGTAAGCAGATGAGAGCTTAAGTGTCTGGGTAGTAAATATAGCTAAGCACAGTTTCAACTGAATTATAGAAATCTAGGGCGAAACATCCTTTCAGAATTGTAGTTTGGAATGAGTAAAAATGGTGTGTGTGGTTCAGTGTAATAGGTATACATACTCTTAGGCAGCTGACTGTGTGCATATTCAAGTTTCTATTCTTGTTTAAAGTTTGTAGGCATCCTGGGGCTGCTTTTTAAGCAGCTGTTCTGTGCGTTAGCACAGTGTCTTCTGGGGCCTATAAAAATGAAAAATATGATTGTAGCTTTGATACTACAAAAGATGTGCAGTTTTATGTGGTGCAGTTGAAACAGATTTCAAACAAATAAACAAACCCAACAAACCCAAACCTGCTGGTTTTCTTACTATATTTTATCAGAGGATGCATTGAGGTAGAAGTACATATTCTAAATCATCCCTTTTTGAGATTTACAATATTATAGTCAGATGAATTAAGAACTAAAACTTTCAGTATCTTTCTGGAACTTCCTTATTCTGATTTATGCAGAAATGTTTTTAATTCTAAGAATCTCAGAACATACAAAAATCTTACAAAGTATGATGATTACATTTGTATTGTAATACTGTCCTGTCATAATTAGGTGTCAAGCTGTTTTTATTTTAAAATTTTACTCTTTAAACGCTACTCAGATTTGTAAAATCTGAAATACATTGCCTGAAAATATTCTTCCTCTCTTTAAAGGATACCTTGATTGTGTGGTCTGAAGCTGAAAATTATGATTTGGCACTTAGCTTTCAAGAAAAAGCAGGATGTGATGAAATATGGGAAAAAATATGTCAGGTAAGTTTGATAAATATGAGATTGAGACAACCTAAATCATCTTAATGTTTGTGTTCAGAATTTTTAGACTGTTCTAAGAGGTGAATCTAAACACAGTAGGTAGAAAGTAAAAACTATTGTCTCAGCTACCACCCCCAAATTTTGCATTTTTGAGTTTGAAAACTTCTTCCTTCCTCCAGAAATTTTACATGAACTTAAACTATATTGGGGGGGGGCAGGTTTAGAGCATTTTCAGGTCTTTTTGCTTAACATAACGTTTTAGCTCTATTATCGCCCAAGGAAGTTTAGCCCAAAATGAGTGCTTTAAAAGTTGCGTAAGAATTAATTTCATAATTAACTTTGTCCAGGTTGGCCAGAAGGGAAAACACTACCTGTCCAAAGTTTTATTGTAGAGAGAAAAATGTGTGTGAGCTCTCAGTGAATTTTATAATGTATTTCTCGTGAATAAGATATGGTTAAATCTGTATTTCTCTTCCTACATTTCTCATTCTTCTCTTTCTCTTATCTCATTCTTCTGTTTCAGGTGAGGGGAATATTGAGTTTCTCAACAGAACTTTTTCCGTGTAAATGTGACAGTATGCTTCTGTTGACTGTCAGGGTATGAAAGATTGATTTGATAGTTGAAGTAGGAGATAGCTCTATCCCTGTATTATCACCTCAGAGCTATAATTCTTACAGTTTAAAGAAAATGAACAATTTATGTGTAGCATGTATATATTTTAATATGTGCTAATTAACTCATTATGTTTTACCACTACGACCGGATGACTATATAGTCACCAAATCAGTATTGTTTCTGGGGAACATTTGGTCAGGTATTGACCAATACCCAAAAGAGTTTAGTCAATATATTCACTGATATTAGTTCAATTTGTCAGTTCTTGTTTGGGTTTTTTCTTCCATTCCAAGCATTACAACTTTTCTTAATTTCTACATCAGGTGGGATTTCTCTAAATTTGTCTAATTCTCTCTCTATGCACTCTCTCTTTCCGTTCTTAACAAACGTTTAGTGCTCTCTGCTCTGTCTTTTGGAGTTTGTTCTCACTGATTTAAAAAATAAAGCAAAAGAAATCTGGTTTCATAATAGCATGTGTATAGATCATTCTTCTTCTTCAGGAATGAGTCTTCTCAACAGTTCATGACTTATGTAAACAAGTACAGAAACACTCCCAGGAACCTTAGCAGTCAAAGGACCGAAAGTTGGGGACAGAAACAAAATGGGGGAAAGGGGAAATTGTGTTCTTGGGAAACACCCAGATAAGAAGCCCAGTTTCCTCAGCCTCATGTAAAGATCTAATATTTTTGTAAGAAACCAGTGTCTTTACATCCTGTTTTGAGCCCATGCTATTGTATTTGTGTCTAGTGTACTTTAAAGATCTTAAGCTTCCTCAGTCATTAAAGCTTCTTCTAAAAGGAAAACTTTGATACCACTTCTACTGGAAGTGGTTGCTGATATATAAGCAAAACATATGTGGGTTTTAACAGCATTCTGAATTTTAGTCTAAGTATAGGCTTGCTGTTGCCCATGAAGAATTATTTCTCACAGATTTTTTTTGCTGATTTTCAAGATGAAAAAGAACAGTACCTTCTACCATTCTACACAGCAGTGCCTTTCTGGATTTGACACATCAGACTCCCAGCAGATACTACAATTAAGATTTCATTAAAGCTGAAACACTCTGGTGCCCAAGCATCTGTGTCTATTTTTTTCACTAACGTGTACTTTCTGCAGTTTCCTCGTTGTATCTCTAGAGAGATCTTTGCAGATTCTGTGCCTTGTTTTTCTGACAGCTCCAGATTTCCACTGCTCTTTTGTTAATGTTGGGGTTTTCTGTCCTTAAAAGGGGATTCTGTTCCTCTGTTGACTATTTAGAAAGTGCACGGTAACAGATTTTGACTTGCAGCTCTCCAGAACTGAAAACAACAATTAAATTAACAAGACTGGCCTCCCTCCTCTGAGGTGGCAGAAGCTTTGAAAAGCATCAAGAGCAGTTAAATATCCTATAGATAAATATTTAAAGCTATCACTGCAATAACGTAATAGTGGGTTGCATTTGAAAATCTGTCTGCAGAGAATAAAGGCTAGAAACAAATAGTAGTCTGTTAAAAAGTTGTTGTCCATGCTAGTAATTATTAATTTCCTTTTTTATTTGAAATACTCGGCAAACGTAGCTTTTTCCTTTATTCCTCCTCCTTTTTATAGAAAATAAATAGAATTAAATACCTAATGTAGAAATAATTTTGTAAAGTCTTCTGTTTGAAGAAGCCTTTTCAGTATCTCTTATTTTCCAAACCAGCTGTACTCAACATCAAACTTCATTTACACTTCTGTTTTGGCCATACAAAGAAAAAATATATGACATTTGAAATGGTATTTTTATAAAAGCATTCAAGTAGCAGTAAACATTAAACTCCACTTTTTTGAACACATCTTATCTTTTAGGTTCAAGGCAAAGACCCCTCTGTTGATATTACTCAGGACCTCGTCGATGAATCTGAGGAAGAGCGTTTTGATGATATGTCATCACCAGGTCTAGAATTGCCATCTTGTGAATTAAGTCGACTAGAAGAAATTGCAGAACTTGTGGCATCTTCCTTGCCTTCACCATTACGTCGTGAAAAACTCGCACTAGCACTGGAAAATGAGGGCTATATTAAGAAGCTCTTAGAAATTTTTCATGTGTGTGAAGACTTGGAGAACATTGAAGGACTACACCACTTATATGAAATTATCAAGGGAATTTTCCTTTTGAACAGAACTGCACTTTTTGAAGTCATGTTTTCTGAGGAATGTATAATGGACGTAATTGGATGCCTAGAATATGATCCGTCTTTATCACAGTCACGGAAACACAGGGAATTTCTGACTAAAACGGCAAAATTTAAAGAGGTGATTCCTATATCTGATCCAGAGCTGAAGCAAAAAATACATCAGACATACAGAGTACAGTATATTCAAGATATGGTCCTACCCACTCCCTCAGTTTTTGAGGAAAATATGCTATCAACACTTCATTCTTTCATCTTTTTTAATAAAGTGGAAATAGTTGGTATGTTACAGGTAAGTTTCAGAGTTTCACAGGCTCTTTATTTGCACTTGGGCAGAGAAAGTTGGATAATTTTTTCTTGGAAAGATTGAGGTGCTTCGGTGGAACCGTCACTTCTGTGATTCTGAAAGTCATTTTGAAGTATGACATAAAAGGCATGGATTTGAGTACTGAGCTGGTAAAGATATGTTCTTAAATCTCAGATTTTGGACTAGATTCTCTGTAACTGATTTAAATGGAGCAAACCTATGTAGAATCCTGAATGGGATTGTTTGGAATGAATGGTACTGTTTGCATTTTGAAAGGTTGATTTTGTTAGGGTTTTTTTCTGTATTTTGGGACTTTTTAGGCACTACAGTTAAGGGTAATTTTTGTCATGTTATCATGACAAAAAAAAAATCAAATTACTTCACCTAAATTTCACAGATATAACTGTTTCTAATTTGGAAGTAAATTAAATTAGTTGTTTGGAAAGTACAGGTTCAGAACATAATATTGCCTTAGGTGCTTGAATGTTTTCTTAGTTTGTCTTATAAGTCCCTAAATAATACTGCTTGGAATTACTAGTTTTTCATTACATATGTCTTACTGCAAATGTGAAGAGATTATATGATGCTTTAGATACCTTACCTCAATGTCTTAAGTGTTCTGCACTAACCTGAGCTTCCTGAACTGTGTAGAAACAGGTGGCACATCTCTGTAACGGGAGCTTCCTAAAGCTTTCAGCTAACTCAGCAAAGTGCTGTAGCACATGTATTTTGGTTTGTAGAAGTTAATTATCATTATCTAAATTCTCCTAACATTTAATAAATGAATAGCCACTGTCTTTGTAAAGGCTGTCTGATCTGGAGAAATGGACAAAGTGGTAGATGCTACTGATTAGCTTAATCATATTTATCTTCAGCTGAATCTCAGAATGCATCCTGTTTAATTTCATGGAAAATACAGCAGAGGAGAGTGAAAGTTCCTTTTGCAAGTTCATATGTTAAATCATTTGTCAAAACTAGGCCTCCCAACTTTTCATCCACCACACTCAGATGATCAGAATACTAATATTATTTAATCCACTCTCTCGGAGCTTTAATCTGTCACGTCTACACGTGGAGTATTTGATAAGCAGCCAGATGTGCAAGGTGTCGCCTGGCCTGGCAGCTGAGGCATGTGCCTCACTTATTGGAGACAGACGATCACTTACTGGAGCAGCCACTGGAGGCCTGGTGGAACACCTGGGGCATCTTCAGTAGTACTAGGCCCCAGCTTATGCCCAGCTGAACCAAACTCTTTATGTCTGTATGTCTGTATGTCCTTGGTAAACAAAGTCACAAATGTGTAGCTGAAACAGTCAGAAGCCCTTAATCATTTTGGAGCGCCAAGTTTGAGAAAGCTTGCAAGCCTGACTTGGAGACAGTGCTGAAAAAGATGCAGTTAAGGGGTCTCAACTTGGGTATCCAGTATGACTAGTGTCTCTAAAATATCTTGACCTCTTTGCAAGTGTTGCTAAAAGCAAAGTCTTGAGGATGATATATTTTGGCTTGAGGAGGGGAAGAATTATTCAGGAGTCTTGGTGTCAGTGGCTGATTCTGAGAGGGATCTTGAACTTTGAAAAGGAAACTGGGCAAGGAGAAGGGGGATCTGATCCTGCAAAATCATTAAGGGCGTGCTTGCCAGAAATCCCAGGGTAACTTGATTGAGGACTAGTGGCTGATTAGTTTCCTTTTTGCTGTCTCTTGCAACCTGTGTTAGGTTAATAGATGTATGGTAAGCTTGGATTAGAATATCAAGGTTTAGTGTGGCTGTGAAAATTGTTAATTGCAGTTTACAATTGAAAAGA
Source organism: Morus bassanus (assembly GCA_031468815.1). NCBI lineage: Eukaryota > Metazoa > Chordata > Aves > Suliformes > Sulidae > Morus > Morus bassanus. The sequence continues at coordinate 19,222,037 of CM062572.1, forward strand.
GGATCGGATCTGATTTTGATTTGTTATGTGACTGCGGGTTTCTGAACCTTATCTTCACTTCTGTTGCGGTTGTCTATGGTTGAAAATAAAGTATACTCCCTATGTGGTGGAGCCAGTAGAATTAGCATTGCATAACTTTGAAAGATTGATAAATATTTCAAATTGTTCAAGTGCTTTCTACAGCTTTGAGGAGCCAAGAGTGGTAGCACACGAGGAGGAAAATATATCCTGTGCTATATTGCATTTCCTAGTCCTTTCACAGTACAGCTCTACAGCGTTGAGGGGGAGCTCCCTGAGTTTATAAGAATGTTGGGAATTATTTGACGTTGATGATCAGTTCTTGGTTTTGAGGGAATTAGAAGAGGCTGTCACAAATTATATGCCCATTGCATTTCTAAGGGATTAAAAGGCTTGCTTGCTTGATTGATTTTTTTAAAGTTCTCATGGTATAGATCTAAGCCAAGGTTTAAACCTACTTACCTGGCATTTCTTAATTAATTAATAGAGCAATATGTCAGGTTGCACGTTTCTGTAATCTCTGCCCCCTAAAGTTTCATTCTCCCCTTTTCTTTTTCCACCCCCCCTTCCCACAGTCCATGTATAAAATGTACAATACCATTCTTTTCCATTTCTTTAAGCAGAATAAATAATGTTCTGAGAACAAAATTAAAAGACTGCTTTTGTTGATTTCACTTCTATAACTAATTCTTAAGGTCTTTCTTCCATTAGTGTATGGTTTAACAGGCATTTCTGTAGCTGGTTGTATCACAGTACTTCGGTGGTGGTGTGTGTGTAATTGCATGAAGAATGTGAGGTTGTGTGTAACTGGAGTCCCTGGCATTCATTATTTCAGATCTTAAAAGATCCTGGTGCTCACTAACCTTACATGTGCACTTAAGAAGCTGTTTCTTTTATGAGTCATTGTTAATTGAAGAGTTTCTGGTATGCCTCATGGTAGTTTATTGGGAGCCGCAGATGAATCTCAAGTTCTTAGTTAGTTGATGCGTAATACAGGTTGTTATGCTTCTGCTGTTGACTTCAGGCTGTCTCTCCTGGACCATTGAGGGTGTCCCAAAAGAGCTATCTTTTCAGGAAATTTTACTTCTCAGATTAGAAGTAAACTCCCTGAGCGGCTGGTATCCTGTAACGTACTGCAACTATTGCATGTACAACTGAGTTTTATATTCTGTTCTCTTCTTTCTCACTGGCTGTGAAGGAAAGAACAACTGTTACCTCCACCATGAAGAAAAGATGAGCTCTAAACAGCCCTTTTCGTGTCAGGCTGTGTATGAACTAGAGTGGCACTTTGCAGTACCCTCATCTCAAATTAACTCAGCCATACCTTAGTTACAGAAAAGTGACTAGAAATTTGTACAAGGCTCTGTGCAGATTGTGCCTTATGCTTTTTGACAGGCTGGGTGACTTTGCTCAAAATTACCACTGTGTCTTATTTAAGGTATTTGGTATCAAGATAGGACATTTAAGGTCATTAAAGGTCACTGACATTTAAGGTCAGTTTTTCAGTTATAGCTAGTGAATTCTGTAAATAAGAATATGCTGATTCTTAAGAATTCTAGCTTTCTTAGGAGAGATTTTGGACATCTTTAAAAAAAAAAAAGGTATAAATTCTGTAGTCATGGAAGATACCTGCTTCCATGATTTTGCTTTCTGTGGTAGGTAAGTAACTTGTGCCTGTTCTGTGGTAAAACAAAAAATAGAGGATGGCACCTTTGGCACTTAGCGTTATGAACTGTGTTCCTCCCTCCTTCTTCATTAATGTGGAGCACTGGAACAGGCTCCCCAGGGAGGCGGTCATGGTGCCAAGACTGACAATACTCAAGAAGCACTTGGACAACGCCCTCAGACACGTGGTGTGAATTTTGGGGTTGTCCTGTGCAGGGACAGGAGTTGGACTCGATGATCCCTGTGGGTCCCTTCCAACTCAGGGCATTCTGTGATTCTATGATTCTATTCATTAAGGTTAGCTTTCCCATAAACTCTATAAAAATGCTTACACTGGGCTTTTCTGAGAAATGGAGGTTAGTTTATTTGTGATTTAATTGTCTAAGATCTGTCATTTTAAGTAACTATGTCAAGATCTCACTGAACTAGATACTGTTGGTCACGATGGATAGTAAACCCACAATACCAGTATTTCCAGTCTACAGAATTAACTGCTGTGGAAGCCTACTCAATTACAGGTTTTATGATCGCTATTAAGATGTGAAAGAGGTATATAACATTTTTTTCCAATTTCAGCCCCTCCTAATATACTCTTACTGCTTGGGCTCCAGCCTGTTCTAGTCTTGAGATGTCATAGCCACCAAGAAACCTTGCTGAAACATGGAGTTCGCCAAGTTTTGAGAGTGGGGGTGGGACAGGTAAGTGGTGTTTCTTACTTTATATGACGCTCTTTTGCAATTTTAAAAATATATACTATGTTCACACTGGAGGCCACCAGTTCTTTCCCTTTGTATTATTAACTAGTTCTTAAAAACCAAAAACTTGCAAAACTGCGCCATAGAGTGAGCAAACACTGTTTCCTCCTGTTCTCTCCCCCCTTTCTCATTGGCGTGTTCTTTTTGCCAGCAAGATCCTGTGGTGTTTTTATCTTCCAGAATACAGAATATTGTTAGGGTTCCTTTCAAGTATGTGCATTTAGACTTCAGTGTCTTTTATTTTCAGCAAAGTGGAGAGTGGATGGGGAAAATTGGATGTATGTTAAAATAATTGATATGTCTAGTAGAGCAGTGATCGCATGGCATTACTGTACTGGTAAATAAGCTTTTTTAAATACAGAAATCGTATTACTGGTAGACCCTGTCCCCCTTTTCAATAACTAAAAAATTGTAAGCCTTTAGGTACGTCTGTATATTTTACTGGATTTATATAAAACAGTAGGCTGTTTTTAATTTTGCAAGTGGTTTTACAGGTAGTTCATCTTAACAGGACCCTGTGGATGTAGTTGTAATTACCTGTAGTTGTTTTAGAGGAAGAATTGTGTCAGTGCATGTTGGTAGTTTTGCCCAAATGTATTAGGATTGGAACATCTCCTGCCGGTCTGCTGTTTTGCAGTAGTTGGCTCAGGGATAACTCTGGAGATTTACCTTCAGCAAAATTTACCTTGCAATAAAGAGTAAAAGGATGCCACTTTCTGGGGGAAATGACTTAGTGAAAGAAGTTTGCAAATGGTGCATGCTAATGATTTCTGAGATCAACTTTTTCATTGTAGAAAATAATTTTCAACGTGTACAGAAACTCCAAATGTGATCAGGTGGATCCTGCTGCTGCTTTCAGCCTGTTGTCTCAAGTGGAAATAGTTTGTTGATAGCAAATAAGGCATGTGTGGGGAGGCAGTCTGAGATAAAGGAGATTGAAACATTTTAAACTATGAAATCTTCTGGTGTGGTAGCAGGAAGGAGTGTATGTTTGAAGCTGCAACTCACTGTTTGCTGGTACATTTTATGAAACTTTCACTTTCTGGGCTGAAATACTATTTCTGCCTAAAATTAATATGGAGGTAGAAAATAGGATGGGAAGTATACTCTTTTTCCAGCTTAGGTCATTGAGTTTCTTGGAAATTTTTTTTTTTTTTGAGAAAGGGATGGTTTTTGTCGTTTACCTGTAATCACAGACATGAATTATCTGATAACTGAAAGTTAATTACATTTAAGAGAGGCCTGCTTTTGAAGAATGTTTTTTTAAGTGCCTTTTGGGACGAGGAGGACTGCTTTGAAAGTTGAATCACAAACGTAAATAGTGTCTTTTTTTGTGATCCTGCTTTGTGGCTTTTCTTGTTTCTAAAGTCATAAATGATTGAGTGAGTATATGGCCTGGCTTAATTTTATCTTCATGAACTTTGAAAGGTATTGAATCCTAGGAGCACCTACTTAGATCTTACAAAAGCATAAATGAATATACTTAGTGTTTGGTATATGCGTAGTTTAGGTGTTGCACATTTAATAATTTCTGTGCATGGAGAAAATAGCTAGATTCTAGAATTACCCCGTAAACTATTGTTTGCAGTTTTGTTTTCTTGGAAAACAGTTGTGACCTTCACAGCTTCTAAGATACATCCAAATGGGTTTTGATACTTGTCTGCATGAAGAGGCCAGATACTGCAAAGAATTATGCACTTGCACTGTGTTCACTTCACAGACATATTTTGGGGGATTTTTGCAAGTTGGAAAAAAACCCAGAAAACGCTTAAGCTCGTGTAATTCTAGCATTTGGTGTTGGTGCTTTGTGACTTCTAAAATATGCGAACTCTGCTCTCAAACTATGCATTTCCATAGACGCTGGTAGCATTGCTCAGGAATGTATATTTAGATATGCTGCCCTTGTCAGTAATTTTACGGCTTGAGAGGGAGCATCTTGCATTTAAAATGTTCACTGCAATCACAATTTTTCTATAAATGTGAGAGGGTTGGGGGTTTTCCCATCAATAACAACCTGTCTACCTTTCATTAAATATCTGGAATGAGACAGCACCTAAATGCATTTCAGGGCCACGACATAACTGCAAAATTAGTAATAAGTTGTTCTAATTTTCTTGGAATAACTGCCATTTACTGCATATTATCCATGTAAGGTTGGGATGTTTCGAATCCATCTTAATTTGTCTGATTTTAAATAGATCACAGTTGTTTTGAGACCCTAGAGATTTCAGATAATCCTATTAATTTATAAATACAATGTATTTAATGGACTTCAGGAGAGATCGTGTCGGAAATGCTTCAATATTTTATTTAATACAGAATTGTAAAGTACTGTATTATAGTATATATGTGAAGGATTGAAAAATGGTTACGTTCCGAACATCTGCAAATTCTTCCCGAAACATTAAGTGTCAGCATTGAAGTCTTCAACACTTCCCAATGTTAGGAAGTCCCCTCTGCAAGTCGCAAATGTTTGCAAGCCCAGTAACAGGGTGAGTGGATTGGCCTCTGCTGCGGATGACCGCATCTTGAACCAGGCAGGTGTGTGGTGGGATCTAGTCAGAGAGCTGAGCTGGGGTCCTGCCCAGCAAGGCCCTGCCTGCCCAGCAAGGCTCTGCCTGCCGTGCTCTGCCATGTAGTGCTGGAGGTGCAGCTTTTCCCTGGCCCCCTTGGTCTCTGGGGCTCTGCAGTGGGTCATAAATGAGACCCATGTATATCACCAGCAGTGCAGGATCTCCTCCTCTCCTTCCACGTTTTGACTTAAAAAATTAATTTGATACTTTGGGTAATATCGTGTTCCTTTTTTATGCAGAAGCACACCAATCATGCAAACTACTTAGCCTTTTCTTAAATGCACTGCTGATTGTGGAGAATAACTTGCATGTTCTTCAAAAGAACTGGATTTTATGGTTTTTGTTTCGGTTTTGGGTTTTTTCATTTTTGGGTTTTTTTTCCAGTAAAAAAGTATGTCAGTATCTCTGCTGCGGGTTAGTTATGTTACTTGTAATGTCTAACGAGTTAAATATTAGAACAGAAGACTTACCAAGCCACATAACAGCTGGATAGCAGGTAGACAAACATCTCTGTATTCTTTTATCACAGCTTAAGCTATGTTTCTTGAAATCAAAGACCTTAATAGTCATTTTGAACATGTTTGACTGTTGAAATCTGAAAGTCAAACTTTACATTTCCAGTGCTTGATCGTCCACCCACAGTGAATTTCAGTAAACCTCAAATGAGGCCTCTCCTGTCTCGTTTTGTTTTGTTTTTGAATTAGTCACAGAAATAGCACCTGAAATTGTGTCCAGAAATCATTCTTTGTTCATTATCACTAGACTGTTGGGTCAGGTTAGAAACACAGCATCAAACAAGAAGAAACGTGTGGCATATCCTAAATATAGGGCTTACCTTATAGTGTGGTGAAATGCCTTGTAGGGTAGTAGCTCATGCCAGCCTATTTTGGGTTTATCTGTGTTGTGCAGTGTCATGTAGAGTTCCTGGATTGGGTTGCGACAGCATTATAGCTGCATTAGCATGGTGTGCTATCAGAACCAAGGTACTCATTTTCTCAGCAAGGCTGCAAGATGAGCCTGGATGAGGTGCCTAGATAATTTGCAGTATAAGAAAGTTTATGTGGATGTATCTAAGTACTTTCACGGTTCTGCTTTATGCTGTGTAAACATAGGCAAGGCAACTTGGGTTTCTAGCACTGTGCTTTTAGGATGGAGGGATATTGCACGTGGTGTTACTGACTTCGCAAGAAACAACACTCTGGCAGCTTTTTGAAAAATTCTGTATCTGATGTACAGGTATCTTTTTCAAGCAAGTGCTGTCTTATTACTGTATAATATTGGGGGAAGGTTTATGTCTGTTTTAGTAATCTTCTAGTTGTTAGGACTGTAAAGGTTATGGGAAACGAAGTATTGCTGCTTCTTTCAGTCTAAATACGCATTTATACTGTGTTGGCTGCTGTTAGTAGTTTTGCTAAGGTGCAGCAGCATGAAAAATAACATAACGGTTTTTGATTGCTGCCAGCCAGAATGCCCAATAAATGCTGTACATAATAGGAACAGTTATTTTGATCTAGTTTCTAGAATTCACCCTTTTCATAACATTAGGGGGAAAGAATCTCACCTCGTTCCTGCTATTACGTAGCTCTCCCTTCGTCGTGTCCTTGCTTTAGTTCTGCTGCAAAGACCTCATAACATTCCAAAGACTTATGTGTGTGTGTAGGGCTGAGTGGGAGATCATGTTTATCAAAACATGTAAACAGTTGCAGCAAGGGTATTGTAGTCTGGTTTAGAGGGACAGGCATGTGACAGGGGGGAAGGAAGTTGGAGAAGAAGTCAGAGACAAAATGATGAGAATGGCAGTAGAAAATAGAATAAGGACAGCCAAAAGGCAGTACAAGATACATCGTAACTGAGACTGAAGTGTTGGGGGTTGGGGTGGTGTTGAACATGGTAAAAGCCCCAAAACCAAGATTCTTCTGAATTCGTTTGAAAATTGAATTAGGAAGTTGATGCTGGTGTGATTAACTATAGTACACAAGCGTATATTCTCTTAATTGCAGGAGACATGGTTTAGACGAACTTAATATTATACTTGGATGCCTTTTGATATTGTCAAATAAACAAATGGTATTGTTTTGCCTTTGTAGGAAGATGAAAAATTTCTGACAGACTTGTTTGCACAACTAACAGATGAAGCCACAGATGAGGAGAAAAGACAGGAATTGGTAAGAAATCTGGAAAGTATACGTGACAGGGACAGTTACTACAAAGTGATACGTGCATCTTTTTTTTTAATTACTAACTAGTATATTATTCCTGGTTTTCAGGTAAATTTTCTGAAAGAGTTTTGTGCATTCTCTCAAACACTGCAACCTCAAAACAGAGATGCATTTTTCAAAACCTTGTCAAATATGGGCATACTGCCAGCACTAGAAGTCATATTGGTAAGTCAGCTCAATTTTATTTGAGGTAACAATTTTGTTTATCTCCAGAGAGGTTTTTTTAAAAAGTAAGTATGCCGAACTTCAGTCACATGGTTTTCTGAAGTGTTTGCTTCATTTGTCTTGTCTTAGCTTGAGATTCAGAACACCTGAAATATTTTTGTAAAACTTTAAAAGCAGTTGCAATATGACATTGGTAAGTGCCGTGGCATTCTTGTATTTTTGTTTTCTCATTCACTTTCCGATCTCTACATGCTTCTTTGTGTACAATTAAGTAAGAAAATAGGAAGATAGACCACAGGGCAGGGAAACCATGAAATTTATTTTGCCCAACAGTTGCTGAAAGTACGAAGAAGAGGTTAGAGTCAATTCAGTTTTAGAATACAGTTTTAGTAATAGTGAGGTATGACTTGTACGTAGGAATTAAAAGCTATAGGCTTTCTGTTTTTCATTCCATTTAAGCCTTTTCTTTTAAAGAAACGGAAATGATTTTATTTGACTTTTCCAGGGTATGGATGATGCACAAGTACGAAGCGCAGCCACTGATATATTCTCATATTTGGTTGAATACAACCCATCCATGGTACGAGAGTTTGTCATGCAGGAAGCGCAGCAGAATGATGATGTAAGTAGAGGGTCCCAGAAATGTGTGTATTGTTTTTTGAAATTACTGTTTTACATTTACAACTCTATTAATGACATGAGCCCTAGTTCTGAAGAAGTATGGAATATAGTCAAGATGGTTACAGGATACTGAACTACCATGTTTCTAAAAGTTCTGTTAGTCAGGTGAGATGAGTGTTCTCCTGTTCACATATTCTTGTTCCATTGTGTGTAAAGTAAAATGGTGGCTTATGGTAACCTGTTTTTGGTTAACATCAGTTGTCATACAAGCAAAACAAAATGTTTTTGAATGATGGCCTCCTTAAAATGCAAAATACAAATTTCAGTCTTGATCTTAGCATGTACATGTGTTTTTAATTTACTTGTAAGAAATCTGTGTTCAGTTTACTCTCACGCACGTTGAAAGTGGAATTATGGTCCTAAGTGTTTAAGAACCCTTTTTGACAGAGGTTTACATTTCCCAAAGATCCTCTGTAGCTGGTTAATACAGAATGCTAGCACACAGCTAGTAGTAAGAAGGGCATTTCAAAGTGGTATTCAGTAGGGAAAAACCATCATGCTGCCTTTTCCATAGAGGAGATAGTGTTTTTTCCTGTATCTGCCAAAAACATGCCAGAGTACAGGAAGCTGCTGGTACTGCTACTTCTGTACTGGAAGAAAGGGGCAGCTGGGACAGGGAATATCGCTGGGATGGTTCCAGCCACTTGAATCTGATGGCTGACCTCTTTTATGGTGGTCAAGGGTAACCCAGCAACTTTAAGTGTAGGGATTCCTAAATGTAAATATTATTTTCTATGTTTGTGTTGTTCTTGTTTTCTGCAAATACACGTTGGGGTTATTTTTAGGTGAAAATAATCTCACCGAGTTCAACAGCATTATAAAATTTACTGTTGTATGTTTATGGAAATAAAACTCTTGGTATGTATTCTAAAGGGGGATACAAATTAAAACTTCTGTACTCTGAAAATGCTTTCAGAAGTGAGTTGAATTTTGAGGCTGTTAAGCATCTGCCTCTGTACTTTTTATGTTTTGGCGTTTCAGTTCACACTAAGTTCTAAATTAGATTATGAATTTCAGAACCATTTTTAGTTGATTTGAAAGATTCTTCTTCACTGCTTGCCTTCTTTCTAGTGAACCACTGACCAGAATGTGTCACTGGCACAGAAAGCTAATTTGTTTCTGTTAAGTTTGGGGTTTTTTGTTTGGTAGTTGTTTACATTTTACAAAATTTTGACAGAACACCATTTTTAACCAGGTGGTAACCCTTTTAGAAGATAGTTTCAGATTTGAGGCAAGAGAGTAGCATTAGAATTGATTTTTGCCTTTTTTTTTTCCCCCCCCCTGTTTAGGATATATTACTCATTAACCTCATTATAGAACACATGATTTGTGACACAGATCCAGAACTTGGAGGGGCAGTGCTACTCATGGGTTTGCTTCGTACTTTAGTTGATCCAGAAAATATGCTTGCCACTGCCAATGTAAGTAAATACCTTCAAATGAAATTACAGTTGTTTTTTGTAGAGTATTTGGTGATATGTTACATATATAATTTTTTTCCCTTTTTATTCTTTAGAAAACAGAAAAGACAGAGTTCTTGGGTTTCTTCTACAAACACTGTATGCATGTTCTGACAGCCCCTTTATTGGCCAATACTACAGAGGACAAGCCTAGCAAAGGTAATGCCACTCTGGATGTTGGGCTCATCAAGGCTCTTGAATGTCAATGTTTAAAACAGAGTAACTGTCAAAGGATGTTTTCTCTCTTAAGGAGAATCTGAGACTATGGTACATAGTTTAAAGTTAAACGTTGATTTGTTATTTAGTCATTTGAATAATTTATAAGTATAAAATTCAGCAAAGGAATCTGATTTAAGAAGTGAAAAGCACTTGTTGCAGCTTTTGCTTCAGCAAAAATTAAAATATTTGTATCATTTTTAGTAACTCATGGGGCTGTTCAGTGACATAGACTTGTAAACATGCGTAAATTTTTTTTAAGAAGGTCAGGGATTACTAGAGAGGATGCAAAACTGACCTGAGAAGGTGTGTATCACAATACTGTGCTGAATTTGAGGATATTGGTTCTAAATCAGGCCAAGAAAGCAGGGATCAGTGATGAAGTAACTGTTCTTGCTGGCTACTAGCAGCAGTACTGTTTGTTTATTAATAATTATAACACATCCAAAATGGATGTGAAAGGAGGTACATAAATGATTCATAAACATTCTGTAAACTTTTTAATTTATTGTAGAGATTTCCAAGGAATTAGTTAAATTAATCTGTTATATCTGAACTGGCTTCCAGGTAGATTGGAAGTGAGTGTTTTACTGTTTAAAATACTTGTGTTCTTTAATGGTCAACAATATGTCAATATTTTTAAAAAGGTAGCATTACCTTTTAAAAAAGATCAAATCTAATGTGTATTTAATTTATTACTTGTCTACTTAAAAGCAGGATTTGAGGTACTTTTTTGTATATGCTGATATGATTATGTCTTAGAAATATTAAAAGAGCCTGGGATATATCTTGCATAATACTTCTGTTAAAAGGCATAATAGATCACGTTTTTGGTATAAACATAGTCAAGGTACTGTATATAGGGCAATATTTTATGATTTAGACATGTGGACATCATAATGAGACTTGGTTAAATAAGCCTGACTGCTCATGTTAGTGTACTGTCTGTACAACTTACATACTGTACTCTCTGAACCTTCAAACACTGATTTAAGACAGACAAAATGTAATTGTTTCTATAGTTTAAGAGGGTTTCCTGCCATATCTGTATAAATAGAAAATATTCAGTCCTTAACAGGCTTGTTCAATTTCTATTTTAAAAACTAAACATACCCTCCAGTGTGTTCTCTAAACTATCTGTGGGAATGTACAGGAACTTGGAAATGTTTACCAGATTGTAGTTGGATATTTGAAGTTAGCTTCTGAAGGCAATATCCTAGATATGTTTAATTATTTTGGTTTTGGTTTTATTACAGATGATTTTCAGACAGCCCAACTCTTGGCATTAATACTGGAATTGCTAACTTTCTGCGTAGAGCATCATACTTATCACATAAAGAACTATATCATTAACAAAGATATCCTGCGAAGGGTACTCGTTCTCATGGCCTCAAAGCATGCTTTCCTGGCATTGTGTAAGTTTGAAAGCTAAAGAATAAATTGGTATTTTGTGAAGTGTTACATATCTTCATTCTGCTGGAAGAAAAGTGTTCACAGATCATTACAATTTGTGACTGAATACAGAAATTCTATTATACTGTTTCTCATACCAATTTATAGATATGTCAGCTAGTAGTAGTAAATAAGTTTGCATTTATAGATTCCTTTTTTTCTAAAAAGCAGAAGGATTTTTCTTAATCTCAAATGTAGAGGTGAATTGAAAAGATGCTATGTCAATATTGAATATCCTAAGAGAACCATTGTAAGTTTCGATATTTTTTTAAGTAGAAATTATCAGAGGTATTTAATTAGAGATACCATTATCTGACTGCATTAAACAGCACAGAGGTTCAGTGTGCTGCTCTTCAAACTGCTATTTGTTTGACTGTGCTCAGCACAGTAATAACAAAGCATTGTGACTTAATTCTGGAGGCAAATAAGAGATTTTTTTTCCATGATTCTGTTGTGCACGTAGAGTAAAACAAAGCCTAAAGTTGACTGAGCAGTACCATACAATAAAAGAATTACCTTTTAAACTTGTAACTGAATCACCTGAGTTTGGTTTTAGAACCCTGAAATAATCTTTCTTCATGTACGCCTAGTTGCTAACCAAAATGTGCTGCCTTATAGTGAGATGATGCTCTACTTTCTGTTTATGTATGGACATTCACATGCTCGTGTACGCTTTGGAGTTTTTGAAAGAGCTTTAAACTGGATGTGAATTAAATCTTTGCTTTACTATGTATGTGAAGAAAATGTCATTTACCAATTCTAAAATGAGATAGTTTGCATCCTAATCAAATAGGACTTCAGTAAATGTAATCAAACTTACATTTGAATAGTAAAAGTGATGAGGAAATTTCCCAGTTCTACTGAGAAAATATTTTACCTTTATAAGTAATCTAAAAAAAAAATAAAAAATACACCTTTATGTTAGTAGTAATATAGTTAAACAGTAGTATATTGTTTCTTCAGTGAACAGAGGTGGTTTCACTTGTACATTTATGATGGAGGATCTCTTTATGATAAAATAGGTAAGTAATCTTCAGCAGTATAGTCAAGACTGTTGAGAAGCAGTGAATAGCTGAATATATCACCTGGTCCAAATAATGTAATGCTGTATAAGAACTGAGATTGCAAATTGCCCTAACTAATGCTGAGTAATTTCTGGATTTTTTTCTTTTAAACTTAAAAATTCTTTTGACAACATTTCTGTTTCAGGTGCCCTTCGTTTCAAGAGAAAGATAATTGGACTCAAGGATGAATTCTATAACCGTTACATAATGAAAAGTTTTTTGTTTGAACCTGTGGTCAAAGCATTTCTAAATAATGGTTCCCGTTACAATCTGATGAACTCTGCCATAATAGAGATGTTTGAATTTATCAGAGTGGTGAGTGCTGTTATATGCTGAAGATAATTACTGTATTGTTTAACCTTGTAGCTCAAGAAGACTTTTCTTTTTGCTTGTACCCTAAATTATGCTATCATAGTGATGTGACTATATGATACCATATTTCAGTGAACTTTCTTTTGTATCAGTTACATATTGGTACCTGTTCTTTCTTACGTTCAAACAGTACCGTGACTTGAAAATTAAATTCACTTGATACTCAGTGAGAGTAGCCAGATTTGCAAAGGCAGCCCTAATCAGGTTTCATCATGCAAATTGGAATGGCCTGTTAGGACAGGAATGTCATTTGAAACTGCTGCTACAAAAACATTAAATTTAGTCGTGCTCTGTAATGTCAATTCAATATAGAAACATACAGAAGAGATATCAGTCTTTTTTGATTATATTAATGGACTGCTACAAAGTCCCTTCCATGGGGAGTCTCTTAAAATATTCATGCCAATTTGGCTGTCCGCACAGTACTGTTTCCTCACTGTTGTCTGCATCCAGATTCTGACAAGCTTCTGTACAGACTGTAAATGTGGTAAGTGGGGCCAAGCTAGGGTGCAGACAGTTGTGGAGGAGTAAGTGGGTGGGGAAAAAAGGAGGCTTTGCCCCCTCTTGAAATCTCCTGTGCTGATGACCTCCTTCCTCTTTGAGTTGGGACTCAAGTTAATTCAAGACTGAGATGACTTGATCATCGTGGAAGAGTTAGCTTCAAAACCATTTTTAAATTATGAAAAAAGTTAATCCATATAGGTGGCCCTGACTTTCGTGCTGTGGTCTTTCAGTACTCTGTGGGGTTGTTTGCTGATCCTACAGCTCATGCTATGAGGAGATAAATCATCTTTTATTTTCTTATCCTCCTTTTCACATAGGTACCTAGGTTGCATTTCCAGAATACTTCTTGGTATCTGGAAATAATTTTTGTCAATTTTATTTTTTTCAGGTTTATTCTTAAAGAGCTCAAATTAAAAAAGTGTGCTTTTGTTATTTTGGACGTATTACCATTCATAAGAGGTGACCTTTGAGCGTATAACCAAAAAAGAAAATAACCAGTGTATTAAGATTTATGTCGCTTTGCTTGTCCTTAGTAGATAGCAATTCAGGTGTTTATTCTGCAGTGTATTGCAGGGGCTGTGCAGTGCTAAGAAAGCCAAACAATGCACAGGAGCAATTTTCCTGCTGCAGGATGCAAACCTGTGCTAGTCTCAGATGTCTGAAGTGTCTTTGGGCAGCCACAACACTAAACTGAAATAGCAGAACGGTTAGGAGGTTTTTGAAAAGGACCTTGACCAGCACTACAGGGCCACAAAGGAAAAACTTGACGTTAGTTTCTGATGAAAATGTCCGTCTTCCTTGTTCTCATCCTAAACAAATGCATTTGATAATTATTTTTACATAATTAGTTTATTTGCAGCGAGGAAAGAAACAATATGAATGATAAGTCTGTATCTTGTAAACATATTCTTTAATTGACTGATTATAACAGTATCAGTTAATCTATCAATATAAAAATATTTATAAAGTACAGTAGGAAAGACCTTATAGAATTGGTTCTAGTATAATTTTCTATCCGGGTTTTAGGTTCTATTCATGTGTTTTGAAGGCAATATTGCTAGAAAATTGCTGCTATTATGCCTGTTTCACTAATCAAATATTTAAAGCTCTAGATTTTTAACCACACTTGTATGCATAATACTCATTTTTATGTAAGCTAATTACTCTGATGCTTCCTATGGAATGTTTAAAAATAATCTCTCAGTTACTTTTTATATTGTATTAAATTCATTTGAATGACAATAAGTCACTTTATGTTTGTTCGTTCCTATAGGAAGATATAAAATCATTAACGGCTCATGTAATTGAAAATTACTGGAAGGCACTGGAAGATGTAGATTATGTGCAGACATTCAAAGGACTGAAACTACGATTTGAGCAACAAAGGGAAAGACAAGATAATCCAAAACTTGACAGGTAAAAGGCACTAAATGCTCTTATTAGTATATCAGTGCTTTAATTCTGTTTTGGGAATATTGGTGGGTTGTTGTGTGATAGTGGGAAAGGTAAATAATTTAGACTCCTGCTTGCATCTCAGGCATTGTTGAATTTACTTGATTAATAGTGTGATTTCCAGATGTGTTGCTTCAAACTCATGATCAGCTTTCAGCTAACATATTAGTTGCTGGACCCCAGTAATGATGCTAAGTTGTCCTATCCTAAACTTATGTACAGTAATTGTAACGAGGCTGGAGACCTATCAAGTCTCTGAAGTTCATTTGCTTAAATAACAGATTCCCATTGTTTGATTTGGAAGATTTTTCAGTTGTGAGTTATCATTCTGTGACATCAGATTTCCTTTTATTTTAGTTAGTTGTGGGAGTAGATATTTACATAAGCTCTACCAAAGTGATTGAGAAATAGAATATACAAAGAAATTTTCAGAGGCTGCTTTTTTGTCACTGTGAGATTTGCTGATGGAGTAAAAACCAATCTGATGTAACACTTAAATCACTCCTGTTTGCCAGAGCAAAAGCTCCTCCCTACACAGTTACCCAAGGTTAAAAGGTTAGGGTGTATAAAAATAGGAAGTTTAGGACTTCTTACTCCATTTATTTTTGGCAAACGGTATTACTTTTATGTGTAGTTTAATTCAAACAAAATGGACTGCTTCTGTGAATAGACGACTTACTCTTAAGAACTGTTGGCAACATCTGTTCTCGTTTTGTTGTTTTGAATTAGTTTGAAAACACATTAAAAAATTAACCCTTATTAGCATACCAGGACATCCTGAAATTTCAGACTTTTTTTTATTTCCTGCCACAAGATTTCTTAACCAGTATTTGAGACTTGTACAATAAAAATGAGAGTATAATCATATATTTGTTGTAAAATGTTGAAGCACTTTTTTTCAAGAGTATGTGCGGGATCTGCAGTTTTGAGTACTAATGTTGTACAGGTAAGATGTTGTTATTTTGGCTTGTGTCAGCTAAGCTTATCACTTAAACAGCTGTAAAATTCAAGCCTACGATTCTTACATTAATGCATGTGTTGGAAGGAACACCCAGCCACTTCCTTCAGTAATTTCCATCCAGTATAGGAAGTAAAACATTAGTCTTTTCTGGGCTTCAGTTGAGCTAAGTGATTGCGTATAGTTGTGCCGCCTCAGTTTATCCAACAGAAAATTACAGCTTCAAGAGGTTTGTAGCTCAGCCGGCCCAGTTTTTACCTTCTTCCTACATCTTATATAGTGGCTGCACAACCACTGTCACAGTCCATGTAATTTCTTAAGTGAAAACCGAGAAATAATAAAATGCAAAAATAACAAGAATCTGTTTACACGTTTTAGCAAAGAATAGTTCAGTAAGGAAGGAGGCCAAAAATTTTGTTGACATGGGCCACAAAAGTATTAAGAGTGCTACTTAAGTAATAGTTTTGCACTATTAGCAGACCTTGAATTTAAATGCTGTGTAAAATGATGCAGTGTGTATAGATCCAGATGATAGTGCTGGCAAGCAAATTATTCAGAATTAGATTTATTTTTAAAAGTACATTTAGCATTCTTTTTTAATACTTTGTAATTTCCTAATTTTTTCCTGCAGTCAGTAATGCAAGACCTTTTCTCTAAATAGAATAAGCTCAGATTGTATTATTAGCATTTTGATTCCAGTAACAGAGGCTTTATGAAAAACATTAAATTTCAGACTTACATTGTGGCCAGTAAATTTTGAAGAAGTGTTACAGAAAATTTCTCAAGGGTTTCATGCTTTTGTTGGAAAATGACTGTTAGAATCAACATCTAGCAATGAAAAGAGTGTTTTCAGCCTCTTTTCCACTTCTCCTCCCCCTGTTCTTCAGGGTGCATATCACTGTCCCTCCCGTCCAGGGCCATAATACTGCTTCTGTGAGAAAAAAGAAAAGGAAGGTGGAGCTGAGATAGACCAACTCTAATAATAGATCAAATGGGGAGGGAGAAGTAGCACTTCGTATCCAAGGCTCTGAAGGATGGAAAATACTGATAGTGACCAAAAATTGTAACATGTGATATGGCAGAGATATCTGTCTTTTTAATGTATCTATTTTAAACTGGAGTCATATTTAAATCAGATTTTGGGGTTGAGTTGTTTTGGTTTTTTTTTTTTTTTCTTTAACACATTGGACCCCAAATGCTGACAAATTATAAAGTATTTTCAGAAAAAAAGTCTATAGTTTCTAAACTCTTTGCTTTACAACTTTTTATTTACCAGTGCAAACTGTTAAACCAAGTCTGAGTGCAACACTTTAGTGACACTTATTAAAATTACTTTTAATAGTGCTGTTTGTAAGCTACAGAATTTTGGACAGATAGAGTAGTCCGAATGTGCTATATAAAGTTGTACTTTATTTGATTCCTTATAAGGAAAATTTTTAATTACATTTGCATTGAAAATACAAAGATTCACATTCTAGAATGATTTGCTGGTATTTTTATTGCTCTACAGTATTTGTATCTGTAAGCTGTCGCTGTAAATGTCGAGTCGAAGTTTTATTGTTAATATGAGGTGTTTTTTGAATCAAAAGTTTTAAAAGTTACTGTTCTGCAGCATGCGCTCCATTTTGAGAAACCATAGATACAGAAGGGATGCAAGAACCCTGGAGGATGAGGAGGAAATGTGGTTTAATACTGATGAAGATGATATGGAAGATGGAGAGGCAGTGGTGCCCCCTTCTGACAAAACTAAAAATGATGAAGATATTATGGACCCTATCAGTAAATTCATGGAAAGGAAAAAATGTAAGTGATGAGAAGAAGAATGCCATATGGCTTATACAGAAGCTATAACTTGTATTCTTTAGTCCTACTGCAGTGAAGGATTTGCATGTATTTATTCTGGAGTTCTTAGATTCTGAAATTGTGACACCAAGTTGGGGACGGCCCCTTCAAAACAAGTTTTGCCGTCTTTAAAAGTGGAATGATACAAAATACTATTGTTGATTTCTTAAAGTATTTGCACGACAATCTAAGCTGATAGTCAGGTTTTCTTGTGTTTTATTCAGTTTAGAATTCAAAATTTTTTATGTAAATGTTCAGGGGATATCATTGGTAGAATAAAAGTGTTAATTTCTGGCAAATTACAGCAGCTGGTAGGTGGTATAGTAGTATAAAAAAAAGTCTATGATGACTCACTTTACCAAGTTGTACATAAAATATTAAGCCTTATCCCATACAGTGAAGAGATTTGTAATGAAATGTTTCGCTCAATAATATTGCTTTACTTTTGCTTTATTTTTGTGCTTGTTTTTTTTTCTCTCCAGTAAAAGAGAGTGAAGAAAAGGAAGTTCTTCTAAAAACTAACCTTTCAGGTCGTCAGAGCCCAAGTTTCAAGCTTTCTTTTTCCAGTGGTACAAAATCTAACCTTACCAGCCAGTCATCTGCAAGTAATCTGCCTGGATCCCCAGGGTCTCCCGGGTCCCCAGGGTCCCCTGGGTCTCCAGGATCAGTTTCTAAAAGCACATCTCAGATGGCAGCTATTACAACTAAGGTAATTTTGAATGGACATAGGTTGACTTCATTGTTACAGACTGGGAATTTGCTTTAGCATCCCTCTCAGGTTTTGTGTGAATTCTGACATGTCAGGCGGTAATGGACTGTCTGGTTTGTGTGTACTTTTTGTCTGGCCTTTAGCATTTTTAAGAAGATCTGAGATGTATATAAAAAGAATAAAAGCTCTTTTAATGCCCAAACTCTTAAAGTATGAAGCATACAACTAGCTGCTCTTTGCAGCGATCTTTACTGTGAAATACAGACACCACTTTACTTCTGTTAAATTGCACAGGGATATTTGGCAGGTAAAAATATAGAAATAATTTGGAAACATTGCCAAATTTTGCCAGACTCCAGAAAGTCGCAGCACTCCCATTGAGAACTTCTACTGTTACGATTTTTAATATTGTTCAGAACGATATAACTGGCACATGTGAAAGAAATAAATTGTAGGATGGAGGGGTGGTTGCTGTAAGCCATTTACAATGAACAATTTACAGTAAACAATTTTTAATATCCTAGCATGACTTTTTTTACCTTTTGAAATAACGTATAGTTTTGGATTGAAACATATTGAAGTAGAAGAAGAAAACCCATTCAGAAGAGTCAGTATAACTTGCGCTGCATATCCAAAACCAGCATTTTAAAATACTTTTTAGGATGCTGTTGGATTTTATCGGATTTTAGGCTAAAAGTCTGTTTAAACCAAGTCAGGGAAATAGAGTGACTGGTGTTTTCTCAGCACTGTGGGACAGATAAGGTAGTGTTGGTACAGTGTAGTTTGGATAATGAGAATTTACTTTCATAACAAGTGTTTCCATTTCTGAAAGGTCAGGTATGTATCTCAGTTCCCAGGTACCCTCAGAATAACTCTGATTCATCCTTATTTTTTAATGCCACCACAGTGCTTGTTCACCTAACTTTTCTGGTAAAGGCAAATGGGGTTTTAGGTGTTTTCTTTCTTATAGTTGAACATGGCTTAAGTGTTTTGTGTTTGGGTTACCTTCTGTTGAAAACACCTGAATGAGAAGAGCTTGGCTGATGGAAGAACTAAGTGACACTTCCTCTAAATCCTTCTGTGGAGGAAGGGGAAGCAGATTTATTTTATTTATGAAAAACAGTAGTTAGTCAAGCACTTTTAAAAAGGGATAGAATTGGTTTGGAATTCAGTTCAGTCTGTTCTGTATTGCTGCTGGAGGCTTGTTCTCTCCCAGACAGTATAATTCCTTGAATCTGAAATGGAGTCTTTACATATGGAGCATATTGTACCACAGTATTGGCTCCAAAATTTCAAATCGTGGTGGCAAAAGAAAAATGTTCAGGTTACACTGAATATGCAGTGCACTGAAAAACCATTAACGGATTCAGGCATAAAGCTACTTCCTTGCAGTAAAATATACAATGTTTATAAATGTGCCACAGTCACAAACTAGAAACAGTGTTGAAATCGGGTTTTTCATGCATTATCTGATCCTGTTATTTTATGTGTAGTATACTCAGTGTTATTTTGTATGTGACTGTACAGTGTGTGTGTAATTGTTTATCGAGTTGTGTTTTGGTAGACAGTAGGCTGAAATTTTCTGGCTTGGATGTCTATCGTTAGCTGAGTAAGTAATAAGGTCTTTGAGTAACGTAGTAGTAACTGTCAAAGTAGTCAAATGCTGGTAAAGCTTCAGAAATTGCAACGTACTGTAGTTAGAGGAAATTTTAGAAGTTCATGCTGCTTTTTCATGGGTCCAGAGCTGCCTAATCTTAAAATTTGTGGTTATTTGCAATACAAGGGAGTTTTTAATATTACTGTACACCACATTCAATTATATTATACAAAAAATTCTTGATCTTACTACACATTTAAACTAGCTTTTGTGAAGACAGACTGTGTTCTAAAAGTATCGTAATTCAAAAATTCAAATTGAAGGATATTCTATATTTGTTTCTGAAGTGCTTCCAGATTGCTCATTGCGGCAGTCAGCTATGTTTGGTTAAAAAAAAAATTTACATCTTCACAGATAGAGCTGCAGTGACACTTAGCAAAACTAAGTAGTCTTTTGGATTTTCTTAAATTTCAACTGGGAATATTTCTATCCAGTTGGATAGGTAAAACCCCATTTTGGATTTATTCATTTAAACATTTTTCAGACAATGTCATTTTCATTCCTACTGAAGGATTTATTTTTGTTCTGCTTCATTTTATTCAAAACTTCACGAATCAATATGCTTAAGGCAGTATTGTGTGCAAACATCATTTTCCAATACAAATGTGGAGTATCAATGTGCAAACATTTTCCTAATTATGGTAATTGTGTCTGTCTTTGTAGGGAGGCCTTGTTGGGCTTGTAGATTATCCTGATGATGATGAAGAGGATGATGAAGATGAAGATAAAGAGGAAACTTTACCTTTGTCAAAGAAAGCAAAGCTTGAGTCATCGTAATGGCAACTGCTGAAGAACATTACCAGCTGGGGGAAGGATATTTTTTCCAAAAACAAAACAAACCCACAGCAAAGCAGCAATCTTTGGTGAATTACTGTGTGTGACACAGATCAACCTATACAAATGGATTTCTGCCAATCAAGTGCCAATTCAAAGGAGCAGAAGAAGGAGAAATAGTTCGTTTAGGGGAAAGACTTATGCCTTTGAGCTCTCCAGCTTGGACCACATGTTGCCCTTTTCTCAGGGAAGGAAATGGAAAACAAACAAACAAACAAAAAAAAAAAGCCAACAGGGCAGGAGTTTTGTTAGTGGAACTCTGGATTGGCTGGTCAGTTGCTACAATCAGAATATGCTTTCTTGGACCATGTATGAGACTTCTGAAGAAAAGGTGGTTTTTGCCATAATTCTTCACTAGTTAAGAATGCCAGCAGTTTCTTTGTATAAAAGAGACCTGCCTTTGAAATCGTACATTCTGAACATTTTAGTCAAGCTACAACAGGTTTTAAAAACCTCTGTGGGGGAGGGCTGAATATAAAGTTTCCTCTTTTTTTTTTTAATCTGTTCCCTTTGCCCTTTAAACTGCAGAATTTTTTTTCGGAGGTGGGGGATTTGTTTGTCCCTTCTTGATTAAAGATTGAGTGGAATTCTAGATGTGGTCACTTTTGTGTCATAATTTTTTTTTTGCCCCCCTGAGTGTATGCTTAGTTGTTGAGTATATATTTGGGACCATTAAAATTTTTTGATGTAATATAATCTCACTGTTGTGCTGGTACCTGTTTCACCCTGTGTAATTTTGTTCTGCATCACAGTTCTTAATATGTTTAGGATTTTATGGAAGATGGTATAGTTTTTATTGGGGGGGGGGGGGAATCTTACCACAATGTGCATAAAAGCAATACTATTTTGTGACTAAATATTTTATATTAAATTTTACATCAGCAACTGTCTTGAGAAAAAATTCAGGGAAATAGGATGGATCAAAAAATTGAAACCTATAAATATGAAATTAGTATTCCAAAGAGACTTTGAAATTTCATAACTGAGAACAATGATGGTAGACTAACTCATCAAAATGCAAGATGGATGATTTAGGAATACCAATATATTGACTCATTTGACTTACAA
This sequence comes from Morus bassanus, assembly GCA_031468815.1. NCBI lineage: Eukaryota > Metazoa > Chordata > Aves > Suliformes > Sulidae > Morus > Morus bassanus. The sequence continues at coordinate 19,243,701 of CM062572.1, forward strand.
AAATAAAAAAGAAATAATTAAAGCTGAAGGAAAATGGCATTAGTGGTATTTTTTTAAAACCTCTCATTCCCTTTGGAATACCAGTTTTAGTGAATTAAAGATGGTTGTAGAATAAACTCTTTACAAGGATGCCATCTTTTGAAATTTATTCCAATACTCAATTGAAAAACAGCAATTAAACTGTGGGTCTAACTCAATGACTACATTCTTTCCCCTTTTTCAAAAAAGCTAAATAATATTAGCTATTAATTTGAAACTAATTGCTTCCTTATTGCTTTTACAGAAGATGGCTTTGATTGCACAGCAGTGCTTCCTGTGAAGGGGAGTTTTTTCAGTTCCTTTGCAAACAAGAGACCCCTTCTTACATGTATTTTCAAGAGCTGATTTCCTTTTGGACATTCAAAGCACCAATGTTGAAACAATTGTGATGTGTTACACATTAATGTATCACATACAAATAGAAATAAGAGAAATGAAAATCTGAGGGTGGATCATACCTGGTCACACCTAAGTGTAGATGAGCACTTTGTTGTGAAAATTGTTGGTTGCATGGCAGGTTCTATGCTAACTACATACGCCAAAGCTTTTGTGCTTGGACTTCAATACATGTTAATAATTTCAGATTTAAATAAGAGTGTGCATTAGGGAACGATAATTAGCCATCTCTTTTCCTCAAAAAGTTCATTTGAAATCACTTTACAAGGTTGAGTTTTTACAATGTATTTGAAATGTCTGTGACAGGGCAGTTCTCAGCAATAAATTTTACAGGGTGCAAGAGCTGAGCACTTGGTCACTACAAGATTAGGTACAATCTTATGCTGCAGTATGAGAGCCCCCACGCTGTCTCAATGACCTGTCCAAAACCTGATTTTTGCAACTTTGGTGTCAGAGCAGACATCATGATGAGGAAATCTGTAATTTTGCAGGTTTTCTTAGCCTGAATTTAAATCCTTCCCAATCTGTCAGGCTTTCCTTGAGCATAAAGCTCTCAAAATTCATCCATATAATCATCTTCATGTCCTCCAGGCTGTGTTTTAGGAAGTCATTCTTCTGAGGTGGTTGAAGGAACATTTTGGTTGGTGTTTTTTGTGTTCTTTCAGCTATCAAGCACTTGATCTTTCAGTGTTTGATGCTGCAGTCTTCTAAACTTTCAGATACTTGCGTAACACTTGTCGGACTCTTGGATTTTGGACTTTCAGTACTCGAAGCATTACGTTTAACAGAAGAAATACTATCCTGAAGTATCTGGGTTCGGTCAAAATAATAATAGAAGTAAGAACGTTTTTGAACTTTTTATATTTTTATGAAGCTCTAAAGGACTGATAAAATATTAAGCTGCACATCTTTCAATGCTGTCTAACTTGTAGTTAGATGGTTATTTGTCTTCCCAGAGATCTCATGCTTATGGCCTGACAGGACGTGTCTACACGTAAATGATATATTCATGGAAGTTGGAAGTAGTCAGGAAGTAGGTGAGTTGGGGACAGTGGTGTGTATGCTTTTGCCCAGTGACTTTCACCTTATGGAAATCTTGAAATATATTTCAGGGAAAAAAGGAAATAGTGGGACTGAGAAGTGATGGATATTAAAAAAAAAAAAAAGTGGGTATGAGTTAAGAGATGGAAAAAATGATGTTACAAAATAGTGTTTCCATTCTAGATCTTTCTCTGGGCTGATGGGGTTTTTTTATTCTTTGTTTTAATACTGTTTGTCCACATCCCAGGAGAGCTGCGTGTATATTGTATTAAACAAGGCTCAGTTGTCTTAATTGCATTTTAACTGTATCCTTAAGTATAGTTTACAGGGTGAACCCTTAAGTATCGTACAGGCAAGATACATCGTGCTTGAATCATCGGTACAGGCCCCTATATTCCTTCAGTGGTTGAAAGACTTGATGCTGAAAGGTTGATACCTTTATCAACCATTTTGCAGCCACAGAATCATCCTGGAGCAATGCTGTCTGTGCTAGTACTGCAGTTGCCCTGCCTTGAGGATATCGAGACCCGTTCCAGGTGAGTTGTGAAAGTAGGAGACCAGACGGGTTACTCCTTGGGCTCACCCGCAGCGTAAGTGTAAAGCCGGGCAAGCATTCAGAGAGGTTGCCAACAACCGAAGTTCTCCAAGATAAGTTGTCCGTGTGCATGTTCTCCACCTGCTCCTACTGCTTTCTCCTTTTGGAGTCCATAGGAAATGAAGAAAATGAATACAGCTTATAGTTCAGTCCAGAAAGGAGGCAGGGTATGTAGGCAGGCTGCAGATACAGCAAACCCTTCTGTGGAAGGATTTGTAATGCCTGCCTTCAACCATAGCCACAACTTAAAAGTCTGTTATTCATGCGAGAGAGGCATAACTTACTGCATTTTTGTAGGTGGCTGTCTGTCTGGTGAGCTTGTATCTCGATTTAATATTGCTCTGGTTGCAATCACATTCGTTGGAACGTGTAAATCTTGTTGGTTTTTTATATAAATTGAAATTAATAAAACTATTCAGAGCTGAAATGAAACCCTGTGGATTGCTGGAAAAAAGGCAGTCTAAAAAAGGGAGGGGGGAGATGTAGTCCTCTGTATGCCAGTTGTACTTACGAACAATGTAAAAATAATATATGAGACAGTGGATAATCTTGAAAAAAAAAGAATAAAGGCAGGTAGAACGCTACTGGCAAATGATTGAAATAGCTACCAGTTTACAGTGATTTCAGACCTATGCCAGTAGCCTTGCTGTGCACTGTTGCATCTCCTGGAGATGTATCTGTCTGTCTCAGATACATCTGAGATGTATCTGTCTGAAATGGCTCCATGTGAACAACTGTTTGTGGTTGAGGTTGAGACCTGGAAATTGTTCGGTATAGGGTGGCATTATGCTCACAAAATGTGCATCTGTAATATAGAGTGGGGATTATTTGGGCTGAGTAATGTTGATTTTGATAGTCCGCTTGTAACCAACTTTAAATTACATGCATAAAGATACTGTATGTGGGCTGCCCAACTGAAAGGGTTCGGAAGCATTCAGTAGTCGCACGTGTCACTGTTAGCATTGGTTCTGGAAGTACGTGCATTCTGGAGCCCCTACATTATGCTCATGAGTTTTCAGATGAGGCTGCTCTTTTCCCTTGTGTTTCAGACGTACACTTTCGTGGCTGACATTTTGTTAATTTGATTTTAAAGTGTGCTTACCTCAGTAAGGATTATTTTAAACCTGCAGATGTTGAGTGGCCTTTTGACAGCTGTGGTGTTCAGATGGCAGGTTGATACTGTTAGGTTGGAGAGTTCAGTACAGTCTTCCGTCCTCCTGGTGAGGCCAGAGACAGTACAACTGTACCTTCACTCTCTCACTGGATTGGTGTTGAATGGTCAGGGATCCCCAAAGGAAGCTATGATCGGGGATGTGCAATTTGTTAATCTCGCCATTCAGCAGGATTTGATCAGTGTTGTGACTAAGGATGTGGGGGTAACTGGAAGCAGCTCCTGACGAACCAATTCACCGGAGTCTATGCTAACAACAATGAACATTTGGGAGAAACTTTAAGAAAACCTGCATTTCCAGTCTGCTTCTACTTTTACACATCTGAAAATGGTGTTAAGTTAGATCATCTTATCCTGAAAAAAAGCTTGTTTCCTCCCCATGGCTCCCCCCACCTCCACGATTCCCCCAAAACAGAAGTGACTTCTGCTGCTGCCATCAGTAGATTAGCCAGGAGAGCTGGAAGCTGCCGTTCTTACTGAAGAAATAACTGCTGATTAAAACCAACACGAGACCACAGCTTTTAGCATGTTTGAGTTTAGCCTCAAAATGGAAATAAATCTTCTACCTCCTCGAGGTCTAGATTACCTGCAGTAAGAAACAAGGAAGATGTAAATGGTTGTTTTTTATGGGCAGGAGAACTAAGTACCAAAGCTAATAATAGAGCAATACAAGTGTTTGTCTGTCTTCAGAAGTTTTTATATATGTGTTCTCTTTATAAAGCACCTTTCAAATTTCCTTAGTGTTTATGTAGCTAGATAGGCACTATTTCATCTTCAGAGCACGTGTTCCTTTGGAATCAAGTATGGAGATGCATGTATTTTGTTAGACCAGTTGTGTTGTGGGATTTTGGTTTTGATACAGTTGTCCATCAGGGCCGTACAGATGTTCTGCACAGCAAAGTAAGAATAACCACAGTCCACACTGACTGTTATGAACAGGACAACAGGTGGAGCCTCTCGAGTACCCAACTAGCTGACCTTTCCTCTTGCACAGTTTGGTGAATAAGATGAGCTTTCTGTATTTGGACATTCAAAAGAAGACCTCCCTAATTTGTGTTAATTTTGGAGTAAGAAAGAGCTACATTTGCATGACATGTTTGCTTGCAAATGTATCTTGATATCTCTTTAGCTGAGAGATACATGACTGTGGCTACATCATATGTGATGTGATTACCCAAAGGAAATGGTTGTGGTAGTTGTGTAGTTTGTTTGGAGCTATGAGCTGTCTTTTGCAGCCTAATGCTAATGTAAGTAAGGGAAAAACACATTCCTACCTCATAACCTGGCAGCACTAGGTGCCGGATGAAGTGCCTAATGGCTTTACGGGGACCACACTTCAGCCCCTCGTCCCTGAGCACAGCTTGGGTCAAGTTCTATGCAAGTCACTGCCCAAGTATCCTTATTTTTGATACCTAATAACTGTATTGCTCTTCTGCCTTTTGAGACAGACTCAAAGAGGTCAAGATGGGAGGGAGACCTCTTGCAAGGCAGTAGTGTAAGGGAGAAGCAAGGTGCCAGTCTTTGGCTCTCCAGCTGCAAGAGGGGAATCATTTTGGTACCTGCGGCCATACCTTCTTTTGATATCCAAGAATAGGACATTTTCCCGATGTCGCTATCAAAGTTAGGAATAACCAGAGCATCAAGTTTGCACACTAGACCTGAGAACAGCGGGCTAGTTGCAGCATCTCCATTAAAAGACAAATCACCTTTGTATCACTGGGCAATTATGCTAGCCCCTATGCCATGTGCTGACAATTTTGTAATAGATTGCAAGATCTCTTGGTTCTTATCACAAACATCAGAACAACAGCAGGAATTCTACAGAGCTTTGTGTGTGTGTTTATTTTGATTTATCATCCCTAATTGGATGACTAGAATTACTCGCATTTTCAGTGTGCCACAAGCCTCAGTGAATTCGTACAAATCTCGTTCATCTTGCAACTTATCTTCACAGTGAAGCAATATTACTCAAACTTGGGATTGCTGTTAATTACATAATTTTAAGGAAAAATAAATACATGCCTAAATATATGGATCCTCTTAAAGGGTTCAGTTATTTCAGGAATGAAGGCTGTGTACTTAGAGTACTACAAGTGCACAAATTTCCATAGACTGTGGAAAATTAACTCCTTTTTCTGTACAGAAAGGATCAGCAGGCTACTGGTGATGAATAAAAACTAGCCAAAGAAAGCCAGGTGGTTGCAAGTGCCCTTGGGAAGCCTCTTGCAGAGCTCTGAAAACAGCCAGCTACGGACAGCTGTGGTGGCTATTAAAATCCAGAATATCAAAAGACGCCCAAGATAGGAGATGCCACATTCAGCATATTATAACTGAGGGAATAGAACTGCTCACCAGAACAGCAAAGCGTCTCACTCCGCAAGACCTGAATTTGTAGTTCACTGACATCTTTGAGGAGTTTTTACAGTTACCTGCTCCAAATGTAAGCTTTAGCTTGCCTGTCCTTTTCCAGAGCCATACCTGGCAATTAGAAAAACTTTGCAAGCTAGATGTGTGATGCCGATAGCTAAAACCATTCACATCACCTCATCTATTTCTAGCCATTATCCAGACATTTGAAAGGTAGTCTACATACCACAATGTAACCCACCTCTTAATAACTGGTTGGCTGATGGACCTTTCCCAGTGAGCACGAAGGCTTCCTCTACTGCAGTAATAGTACACTATGGCTGTTTTAGGGTGCTGCTAATACCAAAACGTGCCTGGCAGCTTGCAGTATCCTACCACCCTTTTTAAAATATTAGCAAAGTATGACTAGATGGCTGATGTAGATCAGACATGACAGTGTGTACAGTGTAGTGAATACAGGCACTACATGCGATTGAATACAACATGGGTCTGATCTTCTCTCTGTGCTTTTTGGACACTCCAGCTACTACTACATCAAATAGTGAGAGAACTGAGTTAGGCTGATTGATAATCAATGTGCAGGTTGTGCTTCAGAGTATGAGGACAGGCAGGAGGCATGTATAGCTAAGGAAGAGAATGGCTTTTGAACAGTAGTGTCACCAAAGTAGAGTCCTTGTATGCTCCACAGGGAGTTTACAGTCACTACAGCACCTGTGTAACATCGGTGTTATAATGCAAATAACAATTCTCTCAAGCATCTGTAATTGAAAAATAATCTTACTTCTAAGAGAGTGAGCGAAGACCATGTGATTCAGAGTCAGTTTCTGTTCACACTGACCGTTTCTAAATAAGATTAAACTTTTATGTAAGTCAACTAGAATCAAAGCCACCTTCTGTGTTCCAGCACATCAAGTCAGTGCACATGATACATGAACCACTGATCACCAATTTTTACCATATTCTTGTAAAACAGCTATCCCTAATGCTTTCTTTGGGATTATCACTGGACAACCTTAGTTTCATGCCTTCTGTCACAACCCCTCAAAACTGGAGTCTTTAATTTCATTAGTTCCTCAAATTCTTAAAATTCTTCCGGCGTCTGTCTGACTCTTGCACACAGAAGGGAATTCAGGGCGCTGTTTGAGCAGGTAGCATGAACACAAAGTTCCCCATTCCCCACGTTGTTCACTGTTCCAAGAAAAGGATCTTCTCTTGGTAGACATCCGAGGCGGTGGTCCCAGCCTTACTGTCATCTACCTGCCTGCCAAGGCTGTGTTAACTTCTCCTTGGAGTGTTTTCCTTGCACGTGAATTTACACTTTTCTTCAACTCTAGCCAGCCTAAGTACTTTCCAAAGCTGCTTATAAAATTTTTGTTTGTTCTTGCCTGTTATCGTTACCTAGCCCCCAATGTCATCAATATTGATATGGATACACTCTCGAATAACTAAAATGCCAAAACAGCAGTCTGAAGAATGAACAATTCCCTAAAGCGTTGGATCTTCAAAATCACATTCTGGTTTTATAAGGATGTTTGTTAGTGATGATTGATAGGAATGGATACTGGTGATTTGAAAATATTTTCAAATCATAATTAAATCTTCCACACAATCAAAAGATATTCCACTTGATACATTTTAGTTTTCTGTTCTTCCCTTTTTCTCTTTAGAGAGGTCAGTAACAGTCCCTAGCGTGGTCCTATTGGTTCTTCTGTTCATCTCGTGATTCCCACTTGATGCTGCTGGTTTAGTTCTTCTTTTACCTCCTGCCAAAGAGAGAAACTGAGGAACATACATGGCAATCACCTGCCTTGGTTATGTTCTGTGCCTTGATGAGAACCCAAGCTTTTGGATAAGGTCCCCAAGCCTTTACACAATTATTTTGGTCCTTGCCTCTTCAGTAATCTCAACAGACCAGGTCCTATCGTGCCTTTCAAACCTACAAGACACCTTCCCCTCTCTGCTGCTGCCTCAGACGACATCTTTCCTGATTTGCTGGACGTGTAGTTCCCACACTCCTGTACTCGAGCTTACCGCTTTAGATCACCGCGACCAGCCTTTGTTTCTAGCATCTCTTTGGCTTATGAGTCTAACCGAAGTAAATTTGTTCTCTTCTCTTTCAGGCTCATGAGCATTCCTCCGCTGCTGCAGCACTCGTTGCTTCTCTGAAGGGTTCAAGTCAAGGAGGTTATGCCATCGTTCTTGTGTTTGCCTGGGGTGCGAGTACTCCTCCCTTGCATTCAAGCTCATGCGAAGAGCCACAAACCACTGCAGCGCTTCATCTTCTCCCCATCTCTTCTGCTCAGTATTAACTTTATTGTTTGCCTCATCTATTTGACTCTGTATTTATTTTCTATGGACTTAGACATTTATGAGATATTCTACCCAAAGTCCCTCTTCTTGTATTTTAGATTCTGTATTATGTTAATCTCATCAGGAGCCTACGCAGCTGGCTTAAATTTCAGCACTGAATGAACATCCCACCCTGTATCAAAGATTAATGCTAGGTTTTCTGGGAGTTTCTGAACGTTTTCTTTCAGGTACCAGCCACAGAGGCTCCGTAAATCACCAGCAACCCTCCTGCATTCAGACTGATCTAAGGCACATAAGCAAATACTTCTGTGGTTTTGTTTGTGTTTTGGTTGCACATATAGCTTTGTTTCTTTTTATTTTCATTGACATTTCTCTAAGGGTTTCTTTACCACCTTTGTCCAAATCAAATGGACAATATTGAAAACGGCATTTCAAAATGGGATATTGCGAGGAGCAAAGCTATCTTCTGGCCACCTTCTTTTTTTCCTGGCACCCGTTGTTTACAGTCCCAGAGTCTATTTAAAGTAAACTAGCTTCATAGCTGAGAATTTGGTTGATGAACAGTAGAGTCATATTTACAAGAAAGCTGCTTAACAAGGGTCCCAAGCAAAGGAGGAGAAAAAGCCCTTTCCTGATTACCATGAGTTTAACTCTTGTATTGTAACCTCGTGAATTCTGTTATTCCCATCCCTCAGCAACTTACGCTTCAGACAGCAGATGAATGGTGGAGCTTTGTTGATGGTTGTAATCGTTGCTAGGGGACAGTCTGAGGGAGGTGAATCATGCCATTTACAGTCAGCCTCAAGGAACATTTGGAAATGCTCGAGCTTAGAAATTTCCTTCTGTGGTCTATGTTGCTGAGAGTCGAGTGCTTTGTGGCTGTGAAGAGTGCTTTAGAAATACACGATAACGGAGGCATTAAGCATCCTGGTGTCTTTAGTTGCTTGTACCTTTGTATGTGTTTTAAATCATTGTTCTGGTGCTTCTTACTTCTTTGATAATTATGTTTTTAGTTAAAAGCTGATCGTGTGCAAATGGTGTGAAAAAGTATGTTGTTGCAAATCACATTAAAATTATAAATACTACAAATCTTCATAATTTCTTTACTGTAAGGGGCATGATTTCAAAATGCAATTGCATGTACATGTCTGGATCTGAACTTTCTTGGATGTATTCACAGGCATGTATTTTCTTTTGTCTGTGGTGGGAAGGCGGCAGCTTCAGGTACCACCACAACTGAGAACTTGACCTGTAGTAGGTAGGTGAGGTTTTACGAGATATGTCTTTGGTGAAACACAAGGTGGGTAAGTAAAAGTGCTCAAACTATAAATGGTAAATCACACTTTTGAGACAACACAGAAGAAGCGGTATGCGCCTAGCTGGGGCTGAGAGGTATGACACAGAATTACCGAGGAGGAAAAAACCCAACATACGCAGTTTTGGGCGGGGGGTCTAATAGCCAGGGTACGTTTTTTGCGCAAGGCAGGCAGCCTGACCTCCTCGAGTCCTGCACTGCGCTGCGGGCCCGAGATCGGACTTTGCATGACTCTGGGACAAGCCTGGTCTTGTTCGTCTTCAGGTTGCCAGGGTTTCACCAACACGCAGCGGTGGCCAGCTTGAAATGTGCGGCTCAAGAGAGCAGTTAGACTCGGGGACTTTAAAAGGCTCACAGTCGGGCATTTCTCGGCGCGCCTCTCAGTCTTTCAGCTCTTTGCTCGTCAGCTGAGGGCTGTGCCCCCTCACAGCGCTCCCGTTCCCCCTTGTCGCGGGCGCTGGAGGAGTTCACCGATACTCGACGTACGGCATCAGCGGTACCGCTTTTCAAAACAAGAAAAATGTTGTTTCCTACTGTTGTTTCGCTTTCAGCACCGGAGGTGAGAACGCAGCCCCCCCGCAGCCGGAGCCCCCCGCAGCCGGAGCCTCCCGCAGCCGGAGCCTCCCGCTCCCGCTCCCGCTCCCGCTCCCGCGCCCCGGCCCGGGCCGCACGCGCCGCCTGCAGCGGCGGCAGCGACCGCCAGGGGGCGCCCGGACCCCGCCCGCGCGCCCAAGGCGGCGGCCCCGGCCCTGGCCCCAGAGCCGGACCCGACCCCGGCCCCAAGCCCGGCCCTGGCCCCAGCCCTGGCCCCGGCCCCGGCCCCAGAGCCGGCCCCGGCCCCAAGCCCATCCCTGTCCCCAGCCCCACTCTATTCCTGCTACCGCGGCTGCACCTCCAGCCCCCGCCACGCTACTGCCAGAGGCCAAATATTTTCTACAACACACGCAGTATCCGTGAATAACGTGTGAGCGTTTGGCACCTAACGGCATCCCCAGGAAGATTTCCTGGATAAGAAGTTTGGTTTTCAGAACTGTGCTCCACGATGCGCCCACCTCACTGCTGGCAACAGCCAGATCGGCCCGTGCAACGGTCGCTTTGTTTCAGGAGTTTGTAGGGGCATACTCCTGCAAACCAGTGCGGCCGAGCTGTGAAAAGCAGGAAAGGATTATTGTGTTTGTAGTCTGTCTTCTCTGAAGGGATTATGTATTTTTCAAATACTAAGTTCTTCTCATTTTTACTCTGTTGATTAACATACCCGTCCTCTGTTGTAAGCGCTGCTGTAGCAGCTTTAAAATTTCATATTGTTATATAAATTGTTAAATAAATAAAAAATTAAAATAATGAAATCTGTTCACAGAACAGGAGGTCACAAGGCTTCAAGAAGTATAGCAGTCCATCTCTCTGAAGTGCTGAGAAATTATTAACCATTGTCCTTTTTCTCTCCACACCAGAGCAGGAGCTGTTACGCTCAAAAGCATACCGGTTTCTCCTTCCAACCACAACAGATGGTTTCTTTGCAAACCCTCCTTCTTTCCAGGTTCAGAAACACTTGGACTACATGACTCGCACAATAAAGGGTTAATTTAACTATTTGTAGCCTCCTGATTCATTCTCTCAAGAAACTGAGAGCGGAACAGCTGTACTGGCTTGTAAACAAGTGGCAGTTCCCATGGGCCAGGTCTGGCCAGCCCCCCGGAGTTATCATTCCTCCCTCTACAGGTCTGAGGATCAAAAATAAATCGAATGCCTTAAGTACCACGTTCCCCAGCTAATTCAGGGCCGCTCCTGTCTAATAATGGGATCCAGCCAGATGCAAATCCCAAGCCTGAGGCTTGGGCTACTTTTGATTTCTTTAATGAGAACCCAGCTGTTTCCCCCGCCCAGCTGGTTGAAGGGAGTGGATGGTGCAAACGTGCGGGTGCCTTCCCTGAGCGGGCTGAGCCTCGCAGCGGGCGAGGGAGGGAGATGGAGCGGGTTTGGCGCATGGCGGCAGGTTTCCCCTTCTGCTCTACGAAAGTCTGTCAGGAGCAAACACAAAGTCTGACCTCATGAATGTATCGGTGACTAATGCTACCAAAAAGTGCAGGGTCCTCGAGACGTACAGGGCTGCCTAAAACAAGGATCTTCATAAAGCAAATGATTACACCCGACCTTCAGCGGGACAAGCAGGCCGCTGCAGTGAAGTAGTAGACCCGTGTCTACTATTTAGTAACAGATTGCTTGTAAACTGCTCGGGTCCCTTGGGCAAAACAACTGCTGTCCCTTCCTCAGCTGATCCACAAACACCCAGATACCCACCTCCCCTTCCAAAAATATGTATGGAAGATCAAGTGGTTAATAAAAAACAGAATTTCAGATACGGTTTGCCTGACTGTGTAAGATCCAAATTGTATTTTGCGAGTTTAGTGTGATCAGACAAGAAATAGGCAAAATTCATTAAGGAGTGGCTGATGCAAGGACTAATAAATACCAGAGATAAAAACTGCATCTGGGAAAAATAGAGCAAACTACCAAATGCGAACACTAGCAAAACCAAACCTCGCTATGTAGTGCCATGTGTGTAGTGGTTCAACTTTATGACTAAATTGTATTTCCTCGGACTCTGAGACTGTGATAAATAAAGCAGTAATCATCCAGACTACCTGGGATTTTTTTTTTTAACCAGACTAAATTCTGCCCCCGCAGGAAAACAACTCCCATCCTTGGTGGCGAGCCCGTTGGGCGATTGCTGGCTGGGCTCCGGCAGCACCGCAGGCGGCGGGTTATTGCCCGGCTGGCTCAGAGCGGCACCGGCCCGGGGCAAACGGCGTCCCTCTGCGAAGAGCTTACCCCATAAATCCCGTTAGCCCACAACAAAATCCCTAAGGCTATTGCGCATTCGGAAAGCGGCGACGGGGAGCGGCTTTTGCACCTTGCTGCGCTTCATTTCAAACCAGCCTGCAACAGGTGGTGCCTCTCGTTTTCCCCCAAAGTTTTGCTTTTTCGGTTTTTGTGCTGCAAGAAGGGGTTTCCGCCGCACGTTTTAAGCATCCCTAGAAGAGCTGTTCGTGCCTGGTGAAGTACTTTACGGGTCGCTTCGTGCTTTTTAAAGCAGAAACTTCAAAGCCGCGCGTTCGGGCTCTGCCCCGGCGCCGCTCCCCAGCCGAGGCGGGCGCAGCGCCGCGCCGCTCCCAGCGCCGGGCCCGGGCGGGCGCGCAGGTACAGCCCCCGCGGCGCGGCCCCACGGGCACCCCACGGCCGCTGGCCTCGCCGCGGGGCGCCGCGCACCACCTCGGTTCAAACGCGGGGGGATGAGGCTGCTCCCGCCTCCGCGGCGCCGCGCCCCGCCGGGGCCGGCCGCAGAGGGACGGGCGGGCGGACGGACGGACGGACGGACGGACGGACGCCGCCGGTGCCCCTCCGGCGGGCTGTCGGGCGACGGGTCCCGCTGCCCCGGGCGGGGGCGGGCCCGGGAGGCGCAGCAGGCGGCGGCGAGCGGGCACCGGCAGCGCGCGGCGGGGCCCCGGCCGGCCGCTCGCCCCGGCTTCGCACCCCGGCCCGCCCCCGCGGCCGCCCAGGGGCGCCGCCCATTGGCCGGCGCCGGCCCCCCTCCGCGTCTCTCATTCGCGGCGGGCCGCGCCCGTCACGGCGCTGCCGCGGCCCCGGGTCTAACTGCCGGGTCAGGGGCGCGCCCCGCCGCAGGTATCGCCGCGGCGGCGGCCGGAGCGGGAGCGCGGGGCCGCGGCGCTGCTCCGAGCTGCCCGCAGCCGTCCCGCGGGAGCTCCGATCCCGGCCGCGGCGGCAGTTCGCCGCGGGCGGCCGCCCGCTCTCCCGGCGCGGCGCCCTCCCTCCCTCCCTCCCTCCTTCCCGCCCGCCCGCCCGGGCGGCCCCTGCGGGCGGCGGCGGCGGGCTGAGCTCGGCGCGGGGAGACCGGCCTGTTGCTGCCGGGAGGAGGGACCGCGGCGGCGGCGGCGGCGAGCGGCCCCGCGTCCCCCCGGCGCGGGGGCGGGGAGCGATGAGGCGCGCATTGTTCCCCCTGTAGGCAGCGCCCGGCGGGCAGCGGGCGGCGGGCCATGGGCTCCGCCGCGCCTTTGTCTCCGGAGTGAGCCGGCCCCGTTCCCGCAGCCTCCCGCCGCCGCCAGCCCGGCCCCGGCGACATGGACGTGACCGTCTCCGAGCTCCTGGAGCTCTTCCTGCAGAGCCCCTTGGTGACCTGGGTGAGTGCGGGGGGGAGCGGGGAGCTGCCGGCGGGGCGGCCCCCGCCCGGCGGGGGGCGGCGGGGCTCCTCCGCCGCCCCCCAGCCCCGCCGTCCTTCCTCCCGGCAGGTGAAAACCTTCGGGGCCCTGGGGAGCGGGGACGGGGACAACCTCGGCGTCTACATGGACCTGGCGGATGGCGTCGTCCTGAACAAAATCATGCTGCAAATGTGAGTGGGGCGGCCGGGGGCGCCTGCGGGGGGCGGCCGGGGGCGCCTGCGGGGGGCGGCCGGGGGCAGGCGGCCTCGCCCAGCGCCCTCCCCGCGTTCGCAGCCGACGGGCGGCAGGGGCCGGGTGGGCGAAAGCACCCCGTTTTGCGGTTCTTTTTTCCCTTCTGGTTGCTCTTCGAAATTAACAAAAACAAGGCGGGGAAAAAAAGCCCTCCCAACTCGTCCGGTTCGGTAAAATGTTCTTTAACCTTTTTCTTGGGTTTTTGGGCGGGTATGTATTTTTTGCTTCTTTGGGTTTTTCCCAAACAGTTACTTTTTCTTAGTTGTTCATGTATGCTTTAGGGGAAGGTATGTGGCAGTACAAATAAGGAAATGAAAGTGCTTTGTTGTGTGAAGCTTTACTGGGAAGATTTCATTTGAAGTTCTCTACGTTCTTGTCTAAACTTTGATATTAAATGCATAACTTGGCAAAAAGAAAGCTCCAGTGAGATATCTTTTGGGCAGCACTGTAAGGATATGTCTTGAGGAAACTTAAAAGAGGTTAAAAGAGCAAACGCTGAAAATACTGTAAAATTGAAGCGAATTGCTGCTAGAACTTGCGCATTTTTTAACCACATCCTTTCCTGTTGCTGGTCTGCTGCATGCAGATCCTGACTGTTCTCTATCATCTCTGCATTTGCTTTTAAATATTCTGACATGTGTATGATAAAGAGTTTGTAGGGAGAAGTATTTGACTTTCAGGGGAGGAGAGTTTGGAAATCACTCAGTTTTGGCGCTGCGCTCTTTTAAGTGAATGAAATCGATTGAAGCTTGGCCAGTGATTTGCAATGTTAGGCCAAGTCCGAGTACTTAAATGAAGAATTCACAGGAGAATCTTTAAGTGAAATTCTTGAAAAGTAGCTTAAAAAAACAAAGTCTGACAGCCCATGCCCCACCCGCTCAAGTTGGCAAGTGTTTGTTATCTTTTGGTAGCCTGACTGCTCCATCTGAAAAGGTAATCAGGTTTTCTTCTAGTTTGATGTCACTAACAGTGGAAACTGTGAATTGAAACTTAGTGAAGCTGGTGAAGGTTCATGATTTGGAACAGAACCCAGATCAGTCAGCCCACTTGGGGCTAACAAAGTAGTGGTGTAAAATGTTAACTGGGATGGAAACCTGATGGAAAGAGAAGAAAGACCTAATTGCCAGCATTTCTCAGGGAGTATTTACACTTCAAAAAGAACTTTCTGCAAATAGAGCCTTGAGTATGAGTGTTCAGATCCAGACTTGTAGTACTGTTCCAAGACATGGGAAATTAGATTTTGATTTATGACCATTGTGTTTGGCACAGAGATGACCAGCCAAACTATCAAGGAACCGCAGCAGTTGAGTCTACTGCAGATTTAACTAACTAAACTGTCACTGTTACCTAATACGTGAAAGAATCTTACTATTTCAAATCAAGAAAAATTAACTTAGTCGCTCTTGAATTTTGTTATTAAATAGACTGAAGTTATGTGGCTTTTGAATGACTGTGGTATTCTTATGCGTGATGTATTTTAGAAGTGCTTTACCGCATGGTGTATGCAAACTTAAATTTGGTCTAAGGAGACATAAAACTGTTAAAGTCTGTGGAGCAACTTGGCAATGCTCTGGGGACAAGGAGTGAATGATAAGATCTCACTGAAATAAGGAAGATGAGCATATAGGCTGACTGAGTGCAGTGACACTAGTTGGCATTTTGTCGGGTATCGTGCGTTTGTGAGAACTGTCCTGGCATATTTACTTGCATTAAGCAGTCAGGAATGTAAGTTTGTTTTTTCAAAGAAACAACTCTGCCAGCAGTGGCACGGAAAATGTAAGTGGGGGAAGCGCGAGCAGCGAGGAGTAGGAAACTGTCCTGTTATACATGATCAGGGCTTTCCCCCCCCCCCCCCCTTCTTAGGCAGCTTTGGCAGTGCTTCTAATGGTGTCCAAGGGGCTTGAAACCAAGAGCTTTCTACCGACAGCCCATGACAGTTTAACTTAGGAAGGCTCGTGGCTGTATTTCTGTATCCCAACCCAGCGAGGCGCTCGGGAGAGGTGCTTACTATGACCTTTGCTTTTTCCTGACTTAACCTTTGGAAATTGCAATGCAATTACTGCTTGCCTGTAAATCAGGAAAGCCTTGCAAGGCATGTTTCTGCCCTGCAAAGCTTTCAGGATAGAAAAATAAATGTGTTTTTTAGAGTGCTTGCTCATCAGTTTTTTTGAAGTCCTGGTCCCTCAAGATGACTTTCAGTGCTTGGCTTGAGATTTCTTCCTGCTGAAATTGTATGAATGAGGGCCTTTGATAAATCTGCTAGAATTTAATGTGCCATGCCGTGATAGTGTTGATTGCCTGAAAGCACAGACGCATGCATGCACTCACATGCAGAAAGCAGGGGGTAGCAGAGTGAAAGAGCTGGGCTCCTGATGTGGATAGCTGTCTCCTCACTCGTGTGTTGTTTTGCTTTTAGTTTTTTAGGTTAAATATCCTGCTTGCCTGCTTCCTGGAACACAGCCCAGGCACATGAGCTTGCATCTAAACATCAGGTGTGATGCAGTACTTTGCTGCAGATCAACAGGTTTCTTTCAGTGAAGATTTTGAAAGCCAAAAATCTTAGGAATTTTATTATTAAAAATAAAACATTTTTGTCCTGCAGCTAAGCAGATTTTAAGTTTTAATCCATGGCTGAAAAGACAGGTGGATCTGTGAAGAAATCCAGATATACCTGTTGAGTGAAGATTGCTGAGTGAAAGCAAGGCTTTAGCTGTTTGAGGTCTGAGTGGGCAGTAGTCAGCCTCTAGTTTCCTGTTGTAATAGGCTGAATTTTGCCCAAATGCTGTCTGGTAACTTAGATTGGGTGGAGAAGATCCCAACTGCTTGATGTTGTGGTGTCAATCTTTTTTAGGCAGTGGGTTCATATCAGCAAGACAGCTGTGTCACTAGAGAGATAGGCGACATCCCATGGCTTTTCCTGCCTGCCAGGTCCCTGCTGGCTGTGTGACAGGAGGTGAAAATAGGGCTGTGCCTTTGCTTCATCCTTTTCAGAAATGAACTGCCCCCAGGAACGGCTAGACATGAATAAAATGTAGTTTGCTCAGGCACACCAAATGTAGCCATGGCGCTAGGGCAGAGGAGGGGAACAGTCCTGGTCTTAGGCAGATTCTGGCCACAGCGTGGTTGGTAGGTAACCAGCTGTTGGGCTTTGCTGGTGATCCCTTTGCTTACTGGTGATCCCTAACAAAGCAAGACCCTTTTTAAAAAGAGAGTTGGGGATTGCTTAGTTCTCAGTAGTGTTGCCTAGCTGCTTAACAAGTTAAATCTAATAGGAAGAGACAGACAGCAGCATTTGGTTTCCCCACTTACATTTTAAAACAAGACAAATGTGTTTTAAAGTAATTTTGCTGTAAATGAATGGTTTCCTTTTCCTATGTTCTGTCCAAGAGTATACCCCAACCTGATCATGCATGAAAGACACGTTGATTTTTGCAGACTTGCAGTACTGGCCGAATACTTGCTCTACAAAAATGCTTGTTAATCTTCAAAGTGGAACTGCTGTGTTCTGAGCTTCTGTGTTGCTGGTGGATTTATGTGCACCAGGTTAATGAGCTGCTCTGTGGACAAATTTTAAAGAACTCTTTTCAGATGTTTGTGTGTCACTTCCTGGTATGAAACTAGCACGTGGTGACGCTGTATAGACTGCCTTCAGTGTTACAGTTGCAGCTGTGGCATAATAACTACAAGCATAAGCAAATATTTGCCCTGTTTAACTTCTTATAAAAAGTTTTATTTGGGAAATGGTGTGGGGGTTTACACATGCGGGCACGTAAGTGTTTTCATATTCACTTGTTCTAATTCTTCTAATTGATAGTAGACTCTGCTTTTCTGTTTTACATTCCTGTTTGCTAAATGTTTTATTAGGAATACAGCTGACAAAACTACTTGTATTAAAACCACATAATAAAAATGCCCAATAATAGGTTTTCCCTTTTCAATTGCAGCTGTCATGGTTTGTGGTACTGTCAGTCTGTCTTCTTTAATTTAGACCATGTGACAGGAACAGACATGTTGTGAGTGCCCGCTCCTTGTGGTTTGTAGCAAATGGCCCGAGTACAGGAAGGTTGAAGATACGCATCCGTTTAATTTAAAATCTCATTTTGAGGTTCATTTTTCTACCATTTTCCAGGCAATTTAGAAACCCTGCCACCTTTAGGGGCGTCATCCCACTTCTCGATAGAGGAAGAATTTGGATGATAGGAGAGTTAGACTGGTCCAAGAGCAGTGTATTTTCAGTTAGCAAGCCACCTGCAGAGCCAAGTGCCGCGGGATGCTGGGCACGGTGGGCACAGCCGCTTCCTTCTGGCATCTCATAACCCTTGGGCCTGGCTTGTGGGCCTCCCCCTTACTCATCAAAATTACTTGTCAGAAATTGCTCGAATTGGATTGCCATTTTTAATTTTTAAAATGAAATTTTCTTCGTACCTTTTATTAATTGGTGGCCTAAAGGGTTGTATCTTCAAGCACTTGTGCTGCTGGCCCCACACCTGCTGAACTCATCACTTGGCCTCTCTGTCCTGGCCCTTCCATTCCTCTGTGCTCCTGTGAAGTCATGAAGGTGTATAAACCAGAGGACTTCTTTAAAATGTTTGGGTATATAGTGAGGTTTGAGAATTTCCTTCTGTTGATTTGGCTTGGGTGTGTTTTTTATTGGTTTGCGAAGTACCTCCCTTACTCACACCTCAGTCATGCCGCCTCAGTCTTATTTAGATAACTTTTTTGATCTTGAGGAGAAGGTGGTTTTTAAAAAAAGGCAATTGTAGTTTACATTATATTTGTGTGTAAGGGAGAGACCAAACATCAAAGGACTAAAAAAGCATCTCACTGAGGTTGTGTTCAGGGACTTTTCAGATACATTCAGACAGGAATTTGTCTGGGTTACCTGGTTAGTGTTGCAAAACAAATCTCTTTTTAATTTTCAATATGATCCTTGCAAAGAGTTTCCTTCTGTAAAATTCTTCATAAACGAGTTTCACCAACCAAACAGGTGCTGTAATATGCAGAGTGTGGTACCAACAGCTCTGTTTTCTTTAGGGTGGAAATGTCTTTAAACACAGAATTTGCCTCTTTGGGTGTAATTTTACTCTGGTGCTTTTTCCTTGTGGACTCTGCTTCCCCTTCCTGCTTTTCCCTGCTGTAGATCAGGCTGTTCGGGTTGTAGTGTTTTGAGTACCTTGACCTCTGTCTCTAGGTTTTTAGCCTCCTTCTTTCACTTCTCTTGAGACCTGTAGGGGCGTGTGGCTGTGGCTTCTCTGGCAGCTCGCTCCTTCCCTGAGCGCGGGTAACAACCTCAGGCCTGCTCAGTCTCGGGGCGCTGCCCTGCGGCAAGGCCTGCCCGCCTCCGGGCCGCGCTCTGCTCCCCTTTGGGCGGGAGGCAGCGGGTGGGTCTGGGTCTGCTCCCGCAGCAGGGGGCCCGTTTGCCACCTCTCCTGGCTCCTCCATCTCACCCCTTCCACGTGGGTCCCCCGAGATGTCTCAGGAGCCCCGCAAGTGGCGTGGAGGAGGCAGCAGCAGCAGGAGGGATCCAGCTGACCTTGCATAAGGCGACACGATTGTTCTAGGCAGGAGGTCTGATGCAGAAAACATTCGAAAAATTCAACAAACATATATATATATATATTCAACACATGCCTTGAACCCTTGATTCTTGTAAGTGTTCATCTCTGTGCTTATTAGGCCAAAAGATGTTTTGCCAGTTCAACTGGATAAAACTGAACTTACCTGGTAAGTGGAAAATAATAATTTTTTTTTTGGGGGGGGAGAACCTCCCACTGCCTGCAAGAGCACCTTTCTACAGCTCCTCCAAGTTCTCGGCTGTGGAGCTAGGACAGCTGTAGTCAGTACTTGAGCTTATCTGATCCAGGATTAAGAAAAAATATGGTAACAAATGAAGAAGAAATGGGATATTGCTTGTTTAGAAGGAACTGTTTAGTTTTCCCTGCGGTGACAATAAGCCCTGTAGTAGTTTGAAGTGTAGGCTGTGCTGGCCTTCCACATCCTGTGCAAAGGGTCCTCTCTGAAGCGAGCTGAGGTGCTGGATGAAGTTGATTGCACAACATATTCAGAAATCCAAACCATCATTTTTTCGAGCTACATTCTGTTTTTCAGAAAAGCTTTTAACTTCCTTGTCTGTGAGGAGGAAGAGGAGGAAGGACTAGCACAGTGACACTGTGTGCTTCGGCTTGGCTCCAGGTTAAGAGGACCCTGAGGTCAATGGCATTAAGAGCTCTTGGGGTAACCAATTATCCTTAATGAAGATAAGATAAAAGCTCCAGAATTGCTTCTGAGGATCTGGTCCTGCCAATGCTTCTGTTCTTGTAACAGACGACTAGCTCCGCTGTGCCAAAAGATGAGCAGGCCTTGTGTGGGAAGGAGGAGTTGTTCAGTGTCTTACGTGCTTTTGAAAACCTTATCCAAGTCCTGCAGTTACACTACCTACAGCTGTTGAAGAAAATGTCTCTCTCTTGCTGTGGCTGGTGGGTGTGTGTTGTGGGTTTTTGCCCTGTTCTGTGCAGTTTTGGGAAGGGTTGTGGAGTATTGCTCTGCTATGCAGTCAAAGCTTTCTCTTCCTGGCTGTAGACCTGGGTCACTGCCAGACAGTGGCATGGTAGCTTTCACATGGAAATGAGAACTGTAGGCTGTCCCTTCTGTTTGGCCGGCTTCTCTTTACTGTATGTTTCTTCCTTTTTAGCTTCCTGGTTTGTTGTCATGGCCTCCCCTAAAAAGGCTAGGCATCAAGCCTCGTTCAGATTCCAGCATCTGCTCAGAGAGTACTGAAGGCAAGGTACCCCCTAAGGTCAAGCCCAGGTGCTGTTTTCACTTCTCCAACTCGCCGTGTTGCTGAATACCCATACTGTCAAACTGTGTATGGGTATGGCTTCTGCACTCCTGTATCTGAGCATCAGTAAAATGGAATACTTACTACAGATTTTACTTTAAATGCTTGTTACAGTTGCCTCTCTTTTTCATAATTTGTTCCAGAGCCAATCAGTATACAAAATCCTTTGCTGCTGTAAAGGCTGTGTGGGGTCTTGCTAGTTTATGTCAGCAGCAATTTTGGTCATCTGTATTTCAGTTTGCTTGAACCCCGGTACATAAATACTGTGTCTGATGTTATCTGCTGCCAAGGCAGTTTTCTCTCATCTCTGGAGTATCTGTGTATTCTGTCATATTTATACACATAGAACTGCTTTCACTAGAGAGGTGCTCTGGGATGGTTGTGCATTAAAAAAAAAAAAAAACAAAAAAAAAAAACCAAAGAAAAAGCTCTTTGACATACTTATGTAAACTTTGGCAGATATGTTTTAAAAATAAATATCGGATCAGTTCCTCTTTTATTTCCTTGCCAATGCCTGAGTTCAGTATTTGGCCCTGGAAGAGCTGTGAATAGCTTAACAGCCAAAGCAGAGCTCTGGAAGGCAGGTGTTCGGATTGTGTAGGAGTTTGCTGATCAGAGTCTTTATTAGGGGAAACGCAAGGTTTTGATCTATGCTTTGGCAAATAAAGGTTTTTCAGGTTCCTTTTTCTGCAGCACGTTAGGGTGTACACAGAGAATATGAAGGTATGCATTAATATTAAATTATTTGCAGTTTTTTCCTGTGTTTTATTTTTTATTTTAGAAATAAAATTGCTTCAGGTGCAATTTTTATTTGCTTCCTTTAAATTCAAACAAAAACCTTAGGCTTCTTTCCCTAAAATCTTTCCACCAACTTTTTTCCCCATCTTGCTTATATCTCTGCCTGTATCTTACTCATATTTTGAAGCCCACTAGAGCTAGAGCCCAGTAGAGCTGTTTTTTGTGACACAGTGGGTATATGAGAGAGATCTAGTTAGATGATATGGGTATAATAAAAGTGCAGTGCTCCTTTTCCCCTTTGCTTCAGTGTCTAATACATGTGGGTTTTGCAGTTTGCACAGTGATCGTTGATCAAGTGTTAACACTCTCCTCTTGTCATAAAACTCCAAAGCCAAGGAAGGCATGGTAGTCTTTCCTAGGCTTCCTTTTATTTGAATAAGATAAACCCCTTATTATCAGGGACTGCTTTGATCTAGTGTGCACAAACTAAATATGCTCTTTGCTTCAGGGAAATACAAATAAGAGGGAAGCTGACCTGAATTGCTTTGTGGGTTAACCTAAAGTAGGTTACTTTGTGTCATGCAGGAGGATTTCCAACTTATACATAGGTGCAAAAGTAATGAGCTTATTCTCTCAAGAATTAATGTATATGTATCCTGTATAATTATGTCAGCGCATTTAATGGGTAAATTTTTAAGGGTTTTCCTAATAGTGCATTACTGAGATGCTAAGTTTTAGCACTGAGTAAACTAGTAATACTTCATTTTCTTTGTCCTCTTTTAAGAGATCCTCGACCAACCAACCAACGCGTCAACAAGCACGTAAATAATGACACCTATCTTCGTGTTCAAAACCTGACCATCTTAGTGAGAAACATTAAGACTTACTATCAGGTGAGATTTCTGCTCTCTGCTCATTGATCTGTGGTGATTGCTATAATGTTTCAGCTAGTGCAGGGGCTGGTGTCTCAAAAAAAAGCTTGCTACAGGCAATGGAGAGGAAATTGTGTTTGTGTAGAAGTACCTTCAGCCATGCCTTCCGTATGAAACAATAATATGGCTACCTTCTCTATCCCTCATGGCCAGAGGCTGATTCCCTGCCCCCCCCTCTTTTTTTTAAAGAAGAAATTTTGCTCAAAGGCTATGATAGCACTTGCAGATATATGTAGTAAAAAGGCTCTTTTGTGGTGGGGTTGTGGGGTGTGTATGTGAAGGGGTTTGCTGAAATTGGAATAATGTTTTTGGGTATAAAACTTGTTTAAAGCAAGTAACCTTCTCTTAAAGGGGCTGCCAGCAAATAAATGGTTATGAAGAAATGTTTATAATGCTAGAATATAAACCTCAAACTGATATACTCTTAATTAGGAAAAATAAATTTGTGCTTATCTTGAAGGTAGACTTCTTACACAGTGTACATGTTTTTAGGTGTTAAAGCAGTTGTTCGTTGTGAGCTCCTTCTCTAAGAGACTTAAGTGCAGGAATGACTGTAAATTCTCACAACTAATGCACTTCTTAGGTGACATCCTTGAACTGACCGACAGTGTTCCTCTGCTGTAATAGCACTCTCCTAAAACCAGGGTGATGACAGCTGAGCGCTTTTACAGACTGTGATACACGTTGGATGCTGCTGGGAAGCCATAGGAGTGAATTCAGTTACTCTAAATAGAAATTCTGTATACAGACTGTTGTGTTTATTTAGACTCCTTAGTGAGAGGGGTAACTGTTCTACTGTTTCCTTTTACACGTCTTTTGCCAGATTTGAATGCTGTGCAGTATAAACCAGGCTGAGGCTGAAACCACTGAGGACTGTTAAAATGCTCCTCTGCATATGTGTCTCAATCATATAATGGACAAAACAACTGAAGTCAGTGTGCTCATCCTGGACGCTTCATCTTTTCTGTACATATAGGAGAGTCTGTGTATTGGCTTTGTCTTCAAAGTACAGAAGAGTTGTAATGCTTAACTACAGTTGTGCTGTTTGATGCCGTTCTCTTCCAGAGCTTGCCTGCCGCTATTCTGTGTTATTGCCACTACTCTGCTTCTGGACTTGCTTAGGGAAGCCTAGAAGAGAGAGGGACTTGTGAAGAAGTCAGATGGGGCGGATGACTCATCCGTGCAAGTTCCAGGGGCCTGCTAGAAAAATGAATTGTGTAACTCAGGTTTGAGATGATGTAGGAGGGTATTATGTATTTCTGAAGACAGCTGACTTGTGTCTCGGTTATTGAGAACTGGAGATGCTGCTGCAATGTGATGTCATTCCTGAGACTTGTGATTTCTAAGGGGAAATTCCATTTGGTCATAACTAGAGGCTGAAGAGGTTTTTCTTATTTCTGTTATGCACTGAACAGTGTAAATATATATGGAGTCTATAAGGAAAAAGGACCATGTTTAAGGACAGGGACAGGACTAGTCTCTCTCCCTCTCTTCTCACCCCCACAAGACTTACAGTCTGAGAGTCTGGTCCTTCAGGTGTTGAAATTCTAAAGCTTTTTATTCATGTGAGTTCTTTGTCTTGGAGCTGATAATCTCACCTCTTCTAAGAGTACTTGAAGAGAGATCAGATTTAGGAGAAAAAAGTGATTCAGAATCATGTGATATGTTGCTTGGTGTCTTGTTGACCTAGCTGGTGAGCTGTGTAATCATAATCCAATAAAGTTAGCAACCACTAAAATAGGTTAAGACACAGAGTTTTCAATGGGAAACAGTAGTTGAGGCTTACAGAAGCAGGCATAACAGTGATGTTCCTGTTGTAGTCCAGAAATTAAGTACTATGAATCTTGTTGCCTGAAGACTATATATACTGTATGTAAACAAAGCAGTTGTGATAGCTGTTCGTTCTTTGCATTTGGTCCTGAAAATGTGTAATTACAACAAGGTAAAAAATCACTTTTTTTGGTGATGATAACATTATATAAGAAACTTTTGTCCTTGTCACAATTATATCTTCAGGGCAAATCCAAGGTCTTGATGCTAATCTGAGATTCCCTTTCATGTGGTGGCGTGCAGCCTTCAGCTCTCCATAGCCTGGGAGGAGTTAAGGCCATCTATGCTATAGCCAAGTTCTGTGTGATTGATGTAGAGTATAATGTTGCATCTGTACTAATGTCTGTTAGATATTTGGAGGCTTTCTTGTGTTTTAGGATCTGATATAAGTAGCTTTTACTAGTTTTTTCAACATGCAACCAGAGGCATGCTTTGGAATATATTCAATATTGTTAGGCCTCTTCTCTCCTGCATGTTAGGGTTTTTTTAAAATAGGTTCAAGTTGTGGGCATTATTTAATGAGGTAGTATTAATGCATTAGCTTAAGTGAAAATGAGGGTGGTGTCTTACTGACTGAAAACATGATCAAATTTGGTTGCAGACTGGGAGGGGAAAGTTCCTGACAAACAATGGGAACATGAATTTGCTGCTTCCTCAAGAGAAACAGAAGCTCTAAAAAATACAGTGTTGGCCTTGACATTTTACATTCCCTTTCACTTAATGGATGCAAGTCAAGTTTATGGCGTAGTTACTGAATTTAGTAGACCAGGTCTCCTAGAATGAGGAAGATGCCACCTCATGCTTTATTGAAGGACACTGGTAGGTATGAAAGAATACTTGCCCCTCTCTGCACTGGGCAGGAATGATCAAGAATATAATGTGAATTCATGGTACTGTAAACTGTATATGAGGAAGGTGACATAAGTGGCTACTAAAATGCACTCTGATATTCAGAAGCTAGTTGACATTTCAGATCATAAATTGTCTAGTATATCTGTATCTGATATTAGACTTCTTGTATACTTGTATAGCTAATCTATTTGTTAAAGCAAAATCCTCATTAATACAGATAATATTACTTTAGAAAACAAGGACAGGTTTAATCCAGAAGTGTGAATCCAGGTGTTCTCCACTGTGTTGGGGCTTTCCTGATCTCAGGCTGAGGGTCTGTGCTGGGAATGACTATGAACAAACCACGTTATTGGTGGAATTTGGCTTTGATTTGAGCCATGAGGATCAGTTCCTATCTGTCCTTCAGCAGGCATAACTTGTGAGGGGTAAATGCAATGAAGAAGCCTTTTTCCAGTTCAAATAATCTCTCATATTTAGAAGTTTGCTAACTGAATTTGTTCATTAACAACTTTCTGAAGAGTTGCCTTCTCACAATTTTCAGCTGCATAAAACAGATGGCTACTAGGAACAACGTAGTGTCAAGACTCTTAAAATGAGGGAAGCACTGGTTGCTGCAGGCTTTGGTGGTTTTTTTAATTGGGTGTGTAATATTTGTTACTGCTGGTAGCAGGCAACATCTCTGCGTTTCCTGCTCTCTGAGCAGTTGCACCTTTGCAGGTCTGTTATTGGCTTGAGAGGCCCCTCTTTTGAAACCAAACAAATGACTCATTTTGCTGTGGGATTTCGTGAACATTCAAGAGAATCTGTCATTAATTGCATTTAATAACTGTTACCGCGCTGGTTTGGTGGAGAAATGGCTGGTCATAAAACTTGTGGAATTGGTGCCATATCTTGGAAAAGGGCTGAGCACAGCAGAATGTGTTCATTGCTCATAGTGTGAGTTTTATGTGTCTCTTCTTGCTCTGACTGAATACAGACACTTGGCTGTCTTTAAACTGGAATTCAAAATGGTTTTGTAGGCAATAGTTCAGTATGGAGAATTACAGGTTACTGTCTGTAACTGCACTGAGGATGTTGGTTAAAGGGGCCGATAGAGAACTCAGTGTATTGGAGAAGATGCTCATCCATTTCTCACTGGTTCAGGTGTTGTACAACCTGGTCAAAGGGAGAAGTCTTTACCATATACATTGGTTAGCTGTAGTATGTGAAACAGATTGACCTCCAGCTGTTGCCCGCTGCCTCGTGTTGATAACGTAGTTGGGAGTGTTGGTCCTTAAGGTGACATTGGCTAGCCCAGTGCAACACAGATGAAATTATCTTGCTATTCTTGAGTTCTGCCTTAGCTTTGAAATGCTTCTGTTGTGACCTCTGCTAAGGATTGTCTACTGGTCCTATTAAATTGGCTTGAAAATAGTTCAGGTCTGAGTACTGCAAGACTGAATGATGTTTGGCTTCATTGAAATAAGCACTTGACCCTTGTTGACAGTGAGTTGTTATGGCCTTAATTCCCCGGGGCCTTGTGCTGCTTTTCCAAGTGGTGATAATCCCAGCTGTGGCAACCATCTTCATAGTGGTGTGTCACTGTGCCTGTTCCTGGCAGTTTGTTGGCAATGTTAAAAAAAAAAACAAACCCAAAAACCCAAACAAACAACAACAAAAAAAACCCTTAAGCTGTAACAACCTGTGCAAGAGCTATTATTGTTGCTGGTTCTGTCACTTATGATGGAAGAAGAAAGCTAGAAAATCTGAAGTGTGTTGGCCTGTCTCATTGCTGTGCTGTAGAGAATACTTAAATCCTATAGGTGCTGGTACCTGAAGTGTCCACATAAGAACCACTACCCTGATGTCTTCAATGCCTGGAGAACATGCTCAGACCTCTAGAGTTTTAGAGGAGGCCTAAGTCAGGCTGGCAGGGGAAGCCTAAAGTGGCTTTGATGTGCTTCCTCTGCTCATGGGTCCTTGGGCTTAGGGTTTTTCTGAGGAACTAAAAGTCACTTTGATACCAGTTTATAAAAAATAAAATTTATGCAAGGATCTGTTTAGATGTCAGCTAGTTTCCTAACCTTCAAAAATGCCAGTAATCACTCCAACTGTATATTCTGCACTCTCAAGCAAAAATACCTACCATTTACATGAAAAACTTGAAGTTGATGAAGAGAAGAAGAAAAAAAGAATGTGACCATCCCTTGGCTGGTCCCTGCACGGGTATTATGGCCACATCTGGAGTATGTGGATGAGAAGTGCTGTCGGAAGAAATGCTGCAATGTGGTCACGGCTGTATTTTTGTTGCCTATATTCTCTGCAGTTGTGGCCACTGAATACCTAGCAGATTGCTTCATGGTTCTATGTAGGTTGGAAATATCTCTTCATTTAAACAACAACAAAAAAAAATCTTACTGAGAGACAGTTCTGAAACCGGTTGTGACTGTGTGGCTTGTGCAGCTTCGATAAGAAACTCATAACCCTTAACATTTTCATTAAAGTGAGGGTGTGGGGGAGTAAAGATGAAACCATTCACTGACTTTTTAGAGACTATATCATCACAAATCCTACCCTCCCCACCTAAACTCACTTAGCTGGGCTCAGAGATAATGGTGAGTAAGGATGCCTTACTTCTAAGGCATGTTTCTTCAGACCTGTGCCCTTCTCCTTTTACCTGGCTGCTCTGTATCTGTGTAAAACAAGTACAAACAGCAGGGGTTTTATTAGGCTCATTAAAGGGAGTTAGCTGCCTGTGAGTTTGGCTGTTGCTGTGAGCAGTTTGGTGCTGGGGCTGTGTTTCTAACCTCTGGAAAAGAGAGACCATTTTGTCTTCAGTCTGGGGCAAAAGCTGGTTCTCCTGGTGGGTCAGCAAAGGTCTTGCAATACCAGGAGCTTCCAGATCAATAGAAAACTCTTGCTTCTGTAGTTGAAGTGTTGAGTCAGGTTTAGAGCTCTTGACTGGACTGTAAAGAGGAACTCAGTCTCGGAGCTCCAGATTTGGGCACAAGTTATGAACTGGCAACTGTACTCAAGCTATTAATAAAGTTCTGGAAGTAGCAACATTCTCTTCTGTGAGTTGAAATCTTTCCCTACTAGGCAGTCTAGTTCTAGTGGGCTAGTAATGAATGCAGTCCTTCACAAAGTAAACACCAAAATGCTAGAAATGTGCATAAATGCGCACAACCTGAAGTCAAAAAGCATCCCTCTATTCTGAAGGGGAGAGTTTCTACCCACAATGGCCTACTGAATTAGATAAAACTAAACTCTGTTTTGCTAGCCTTGTCCATTTGATGTGTCAAACTACAAAATGCCTGGGTGACTGCTTTCCTTTGATTCCTGTTCCCTAGAAATCTTAATTTAGCAACTTGGCTTAGGGGGGAACCTTTCCTAATCTTGAGCTTTAAATTCCAATATTATTAACCAAGAATGCCAGCTTTCTCAAGAGCAAGATATCAGAAGCTTCAGCAGATAAGCTCTTTCTAACTCAAATACTTTGTCATGCACTCTTAAGTGTATGTTCTCTCCCTTTTCTGTACAGTTGGGCGGGCCACATGCATAGAGTTTCCTGAACTGTTTCTGCATTGGCAATTGTATTGTTGAACCTCCCAAAGGTAGCATGCATATTCTCATGGCCTGAAGTTACAGCTGTACAAAGAAACAGTGGGTGAGCAGCCACTGAGCCTTTCTGACTTTTTCACTAAATAAGTCAGTATAACAAATAAGTTAGTTCCTAGGTACTATTGTAGAGACGCTCTGTTTCAGTAAGCCAGTGGGCTAGGACTCAAGAGATTCTGCCACTGGCACAACCTGGACTATGACTTTATTAGCTCTATGTTTGTTTCCACTACTACTCTTCATTTGATTTCTCTGGTTAGTTTAAACTTGCTACAGGCACAGACAGTCTATACGTATTTATGCAGTACTTAGCTTAATGAGGCCTTCTTGGTTCTGCAGTGACAAAAATGTCTTGAGTTAGGTTTTCTGTTCTGCAGTAGCATGATCGTGAGACATGAAGGTAGGATGTAAGACTGGTATTGTGAAGACATTCAGTTATTGCGGTGGTGGTTGCCGGGCAAGGGAATGGCTGGCCTTAGCACAGACATTCTGGGAAATGCTGAACCGGTGATGTTAGTCTGATTTAGTCCTTCACCTGAAAGTAGTGGCACCGCTGTGCTGCAAGTGGGATGAATATGAGAAGAATCACAAATATCACAATTGTTTTGTATCGGTCTTGTTACCAAGCATTTCAGTGAGAAAGAGACAGGTAACTCATCATTACCAGCCAGACTGTCTGATGCTTTTTTAGTGAGAATTGTCTTGATTGTTTCCAGAAGAACTATATAAAACAAACATTTCTGCCCCAGAGTTGAAATAAGCTTCTGTGGAGGTCAGTTTGAAAAGTGTTCCCAGGTTGGTGAGAACTACCATTTCAGGTGGCTAGTAGCATGCTGTCAGACACTGAGATTACTGGCTGTGATTCTAGAATGCATTTCAGCTGATAAATTGAATTATGTCTGGAAGTTTAATGGAGGACTGAGTTTACAGAGACATTTTTTTTCCCTGGGGCTCCACATGCATTTTAATACAGAATAAAAAAATGACCTCAAACAGATAGAAGAGAATAGGTTGGCTTTTTAAACTATTTTATTGCATGTAATTTCCTGGAGCTAGAATATGGGAAAGGGCAGAATAAGCTGGCATGTGTCTGTGTAGTCTTGTCTTTGTTATGCTTAAAAAGCTAGAGGGGTGTGAATTCATTGTGCAAACAAGTGAAGAAACTGAGCCAAGAAAAGAGGAGCAGCCTCCTAAAATATGGAGGCAAGCAGAGGTGACCTGTAAAAATTTTACAGTATGGAATAACTGTTTGGTTCCCACACAGCAGTATTTACTTAACCTCTGACGTGTTAATTGAAAAACAATTCTTGGGATGTCTGAGCTACTGAATGCATCCACTGTGTCATTTATATGGCTTAAAAAAGGGCTAATGTGAGTGTGTGTGGCTTTTCTTAATGAAAGCCAAGGCCTAATGTTAATCTCTTAGACTGTTGCTGTGATTACCAATGCTAAAACCACAGGGTATTTCAGTATTTTAGTCCTCTACTACATACATATTTTTGGATATTAGGTTTAAGGCACAAGTCGTTGTTCAGACAGCTGTGTTCAGTCCTGCTGCCTAGATTTCAGGCAAATGTCCCATTTTTGTCAGCTGAAACTTTGTAAAGGAGGGAACTGAGTTTTGTAGAGCCTACCAATTTCAAGTAAGTTAGAAAATAGCCTGAATGCTGCTTGTAGCTGAAAACATCTCTGAGATTTATTTTTGCTAAAACATAATAATAAATGAAAGTTAAAGATTGATTTATTGCTTGTATTTCTGTAATGGATTCCTTGTCATTTAGTCGTTTTCATTAAAAAGCCTTTAAAGAGACAAGAAGATGAATTCCACAAATGTATAAAGTATGATTGCAAAACAAACCCCCTAATCGCACAGCAGTTCCTGAAGCAAGTACTTTTTGCTTTTTAATGGCAGGTAGCAAATGAAGGTGATTTATTTTATTTGCGTGTTCTGTCTGTGAAAATGTTGTTTAATCCAGTGTGAATTTTACTGAGGATATTGTCACATGTTATATTGTGGCACATTGGATTCAGTCCACACTCTTGCTCTTGCACAACTCTGACTCTGGATCAAGGTTTGGTGTCAAAGCTTGTTCCTGTCAGTTCCAGTGACATCTGTGACCCTGTGGTGTGGAGTGAGCAAAGGTGTCTCTTTGTGCCTCTAACTCAGCTGGCCTAGGCTTTCTGCTCCAATAGTTTTGTAATTCGCCTTTGTTTCAAAGGTCTGTAAAGAACTCTCACCTTTTTGTACACTGCTTTTTTTTTTAATGACTATGCAATACTTCCACAGTGTGTTTTCATCCGAGATGGATATTTGGGATTTCTTTTAAAGCAGTGCTTATCTGTCTCTTTGAAGTCGTGATTATCAGTTTCAGAAATGTGTGGGAGATCTTGGATAGAGAATGTATCCAAATGCAGAGTTGTCTTTTTTTCTGAAAACAAAATGTGGTTTGCATTGTAAAGATCTGCTTGAGCTTATGTTGACATCCAGTACTTGTGACAAATGTGAATGCTTTTGGGCCATGAAATGAGTGTGGAGTTTGTGGAGTCACCTATCCTGGTTAAGAATGATGGGACTTACTCTTCCCAGCAAGACTGTGAACCTGAGGAGGCAACAGGAGGAAGTTTTAGCATGCTAGTTTATTTGCTGAAGACAAACCACAGCAAAGGGTGTATTTCTTACTTTACGTGGTGTATGGGCTTTATGCCAACGCAAATCAGGGAAAGCACCTGCTCAGGAATGCCCAGAAATTGAAATGCTGTCATTATTGATGCATGCATACATCTCCCATTTGCAACTATGTTGGTTTTTAAAAGGAAGGATTTAAAAAAAGTGAACTCTAAAGAGCAAATAAAGCAGCAAATTAATGTGTGTGCACACTGTACTTTAAGTAAGCAGAATGACTTTTTTACAGCTGTTTAGAAGGGCTGTTTGAATATAAGCTGTGTGCGAGCTGGTGCCTCTCCCGTTTCCCATTATGATTAAGAGATGGAGCTGAAGGGAGTCGAGTGTTTAAATTCTGCTGGGTCCTTATATGGCCAGTTAAAGTGCCTAAATAAAAATCTGCTCAGCAGACTGAAATGGCCTCTGTGGAGCTGTCACTGTCTGTTCTCTTTCATAATTAGCATTATTAAGTCTCTAGATGTTTGTTTAATTTGTTTTTTAGACTTAGAATGACATCGTTAGCGCCTGTTAGCTGATCAAGATAACAGTGATAGACATCTGCTCCTTTGGGGGGGGTGGTAGGAAAGACTTGTGGTCTTTGCACAAAGGAGAAACATTGTATTAATTCTATTTAAATATCTTCCTGTCCTGTGAAAGTTATTATTTAGTGGGTTATTAACATTTTTAAAACTTTTAAACTACAATAGGTGGTGTTCTTCCTCTAGAAAAAGTCACCCTTGTTTACCTGATGTTAAAGAACTGATTTCAAAAATATCTAACTTCTTTGCTGTAAGGTTGAGAAGCAACAGAAGAAAGATTAAGTTCCCTGTGGCACTTTAAAGTTGTTTCTTTTTATTTTTTAAATGGTGATCCCATCTGTAATATATCCACTGGAAAAGTATTTGTAAGGGAGTGCAGCATCAAATCTGTATCACAGAAAGACCTGTTTGGCATGCAGTGTGTTAGAAGAAAAGGGGAGGGTGGTACTGAGGTTAATGCCTGGTTTATTTTGGAGCAGCTGTGTTAGAGTAAAGCTAAGTGGCTGGAGTCTCATGGGAGGCATAAGCATTTACTGCCAGAAACTGGAAGGAAGTTAATTTCTTTTAAGTTTTGATATTAAATGCAGAATTACTACGTACATTAAAAGGCTCATTTCTCAGGATGCAGGTTCTAGAGAAACAGAATCAGTTCTGAGAAGTAGTTACTTTTAAAAGTAAAGCATGCTTCACTTTTTTAAAAAAGTCCCAAAAGCCTTCTAATTTGACTAGTTACCTGTTTGAGTTACTTGGAGTCTCTCAAGGCTGTGTAGTTATTTCAAAGCAGAACTACAATTTAACTACAAGGAGTTGCCTTTTAATGTAATAAATCTCTTAAAGTCACTTCTTCAATTTTGATCTTTCAAAAAGTGTGTGTGTGTGGGGAAGCCCAACAACCAAACCAAACAAAAAATCTCATCCTGTGTGTTCTGTGTTTTACTGAATATGAAAAAGCTGTGTGTCAGTATTGAAGGCTTTGTCTTTATTTTCATGGTTTGTGGCAAATGCTTATCTGAACAGCATGTGGATGTATCTTTACAGTTTTATGTGCAGAGGAATGAGTCTGTAGTAGAGGACCACAAAAGCTGCCATTATTAGAAGCCTTGCTTACACTTCATTGAGTGCTCTGGTGCTTAATCTAGCTCCCAGCTTCCAGTCATGCAGAAGAAACTAAACTAGAGTGCTCTGTTCTAATTCTCAAACTTGGTTGAGCTTTCCTGCATTTCTTCCAGCATGCATTTCCTTTGTAGCCTGAGCCAAAATCTTGATTGGAAAGGTGATTTTGATCTCCGTTTTTCACTTAGCCCTTTCGTTGGTTCCAAATTCTATGCTACTGAAGGATTCAAATTTCAAATCATTTGTTGTTGCTTAAAGACGTGTCTCTGTAAGACACAGCCACAGTTTGGCCTCTTGTTTCTTAAAGAATCTCAGTTAACGTGTGCAGTTGCACTTTCTTTGTATAGCACAGGACCTGATTTTAAGTGGCACTGACTTTCTCAGAATGACTTGATGCAACTTGAGATGCTGAGCATGTTGCATAGCAGGACCTTTAAGCAGTTTTGCTTTGATATTCTTGGATATTGTAAAACCAGAGCTGTCTGCCAGATGATGGTTTGTTTTGGCTCATCTCCTTGACAGCATATTGCAGCCTTTACCAATGTCAAGGTATTTATCACACTTTATCAGTACTTAGAGATTTTGCAGTGTTTATGGCAACCGTTTGAATATCTGCAGAAGGACTCATCCTGACTTGCTTTCCCAGTCTTGAGCTTAGCAGGACACGTAGTTTTGGAGGCTTTGAGTGCTCTGCCCAACCTGCTAGTAAGAGTGATGCACTTGGATGAGAGAGCTGAGTTGATGTGACAGAGTAAAAAGCAGTTGTTATTAAAAAAAAAAAAAAATCTGAACTGAACTGCTTTACTTTTCCAGCACACAGACTTTGCAGTCAGGCCTGTACTCTGTCACCTCTTTGTAAAGGACAAATCATTTGAAGTTTCTTTCCAGTTTGCTTATAAACAAGTAGAAATACACTTGTAGCCAATGACTTACCCTCCTGAGACTTTAAAGGGAAAATCTTAAGTATTAAATACATTAAAAAAACCTCCACAAACACACCCCCCCCCCAAAAAAAAAACCAACCAAAAAAAAAAAACCCAAACAAACAAAAAACAAAAAAACCCAAAAAAACCAGCACAAACAAACCCAAAACAGACTACCTAGGATTTACTGATACTCATGCAAGTCTCTCCCATCAGGCTACATTATTCTTAATTCCTCAAAGTCTTTTGTAAGTCAAGAAAGTTAATAGTGAAGAGTAATTTTGTAGTTGGCTAAATGCTGCAGAATGATGCTTAAAACACAAACAAGTTCCTGATCTGTTCTGCTTTCTGTAACAGGTAGCATACAATTCCCAACTTCAGTATACACTGGTGTCTTGGTTCTTCTACCAACCATATTTAATATGTAAAGGAGGAGGCGACAAGCAGATGCATTCAGCATATTTGTTTGAAATACGTTAAAAACTGCCATATAAAAAGCTTATTTTTACAGGGTCATGAAACCAGAGGCTCGAGCTTACCAATTGTGTGTGATGCTTTTGCATAGGTGAATCTGAGATGCTAAAGCAGCCGTCTGACCAGCTTGCCAGAGTTTATCAGGTTAGCCCTAGATTTGAGTCATCATAGTCTTTTTTTGAGTATATAGTGTTGCACTTCTCTCAGTTTGTGTTTTTTGTGTTTGTGTAACTGGTAGGGAGGTGCTGCTGGAAGATACATTTCCGGAAGCAGAGAAAAGGCTGGGGAAATACTCAGTCCTTATGTTTTTCATCCCAAAACAAAGCCATATTTAAAAAATTCAAAACAAATGCACGCAAACACCTTACATCTAAAATTTGCATCGAAGGCTACTTTTTTGAACTCTATATTACATTGCGTGGTTGTGGGTTGTTTTTTTTTTCTTGAAGTGAGAGTAAATGCACTGTGCAGGTATATGCTGAGACCTTACAGTCGCTTCCCTGTTTATCTTCTCTGTCTGTGGGTGCCAATGATGGGGAGTGGGTGACTACCACAGTATTCTTCTGCTGGGGGTATATACATCCATTGTTTTTTCTTTGCTGGAATGATAGGGAATGGTTCCTGCCTAATACAGTACCAACAAATTGTGAAAGGGACAAGTGTACAAGTCTGGAGATACCTGGAACTCCTTTCTCACCATGAAGATTTGCTGTACTGTCAAGTTAATCTGAGAGTTATAATGAAGTGCACTTGAGTGTAAAGCAGGAGAGCTGAAACTACAAAACCAACACTGCTAAATATTTCATACTGCTCAGTTTAGATGTAAGATATTTCTGAGGTGTTTAATGCAACAGTTGTTTAATATTTCAAACATCGGTTTGATTCTACATTAACAAAAGATAGATATGAATAAAAAGTGTGGATTTTTTTAACTCTTATATGCACTGTGATAATTTTAACTGTTGTCTTATTTCACTTTTGACTAGGACTATGATTTTTTTCTTAAATCCTTCCCCTTTCCTACCTTCCCAGCCACCAGCTGAAATGTTTAACTTGGCCTGAAATGTTTTGTTTGGGGCACTTGTAAGAAAAGCAGAAGAAAAGAGCTACTTTTCAAAACAAAGATATCAAAGCACATCTGTGTGTCTTATATGAAATAGGTTCAGAACATGAAATTAAATGGAACAATTGTCAGAGGAAAAGACTGTGAATGCCTTGACCCCAGAATGCCTGAACTCTAGATGTTGATAGATTTACTTGGGAGAAGGTGAAAATCTGATGTATGGTTTTTTTTTGCTGGGTTCATGGCAGTTATTGGACCAACAACTTTGAAATTTCTGCTTTATTGCTGGGTAGATTTGTTGATACTGACAGTGACTTTGACTTACCTAAAGCGTGAACCATGTGAACTGAAATATACAGCTTCCCAAAGTTCCAAAACGTGGAGTGCAGCCTTCTGTCAGATGGGTGCCGAGTTCTAAGAACTCGTTCTCCTCATCTGTTGGGTATGCTGCGACTGTGGTGGGCATAAAGCGTTTCCAAGACAGTTCACACTGTGCAGGGCATATGACATAAGGCTACAGAGAACCCGCCTTCAGGAGGGGTGACCCCCTCATCAGGTACAGTAAACTCAGTTTGAAGGTGTTCCCCTGTGAATGCTTACACCCATACTTCCTCAAGAGACCGGAGCTTTGCCGAGGAATGTTTACTACCTCTTCTGGAGTCTTGCTGGTTTGCAATACAAGAGGAAGCTCCCATTGTGCTCTTGCACTTAATGGCTTGAATTTCTACAGTTAATAGGGCCATCCACAGTGACAGAGGCTCTTTTTTTTTTTTTCCCCCCAGGTATGGTGGTTGGGAGCTGCAGTCATGGTCAGCTGCTTCAACAAGGCAGCTCCTCCCCACATAAACTCTGAGGCTTATTATGCTAGTGCATCTTAATATGTACCATCAGTATCTAGCTGACTGGCATAAGACATGTCATTTAATTACTCTGTATATGCAAAGAAGCATTCAAATGCCATGCTGGAATTACAGTGCAGTGCTTCTTGCTGGGTGCTCTGAAAAGCCTACTAGAAGGGTATTCCCTGCTCCTCCTGCTAGTCTTAAATTAGGAAAGGATGTGAAAGACTTTTGTACTCTGTGATGCAAATCTTAAGGCCTCAGGGAAGTTATGTGTTCATAAAAAGGCAGAATTTGGCTCTTAATGTTAACTGAGATCTGCTTGCTGCGCTTACTGTTGTGAGGATGGGGAGAGGGGGAGGTTTTTGTGTCAGTTTAAGCACTCTCAGTTTGTTTAACCATCAGCCGCTCTGTGTGATATGGACCCTTTTGAGTTCCATATCTTTGGCACACACTGCTGCTGTATCAAAGAGAAGTTATGAATGGAGTGAACTGGTTTCCTGGCGCTTGGGAAGCCATCAAAGTTTGTGCTGAACAGAACAACCAGGCTGACTAATGTAATACAATATTAAATACACAGCAGCCTGAAATAATTTCTGTTTGCAGGGACAAGCCTTTTGTTTATTTTTTTAGCATATCATCTAAACAATTATTAAACAGAAAAATAAAACTTTTTAAAATTATTGTCCTTTTAAGGAACCAACTAGGAGAGGGTAGAGTTTAACTACTACATCTCACCTTCTTTAATGACAAGTCGTTAATTTTCCTTTGATATTCAGAGCAAGTCTGTTCCAGTTCCCAACACATGCTGTATGCCCTCGAGGGCTAAAGCAGTTAAGAATTACAAGGAGTATTATGCTTTGTAGAAATAAGCAACCTGCTGAAGTAATAACCTGCTATGTGCTTGTAAGTCTATCTGTATGAATCAGGGCTTTAAAGTGGTGACTGATATACGAGGAATATGTCATCTTTGAGATTAACAAGACAGCTCCACTTGAGAGAGGAGGAATACATTTATTTTCATGTTCTCTAACACTGACCTTCATGCAAGAAGATTCAGACTTGAGTAATCGCTTAAACTGTTGCCACAATCCTGGAGATAATATGGCTCTTCTGCTGAGACAGAGTAGGGTACAGGTTCAGCTGAACATACATTATGCTGTAGCTGTAATAGCACAAAGTCCCATTTCCTGACTGTATTAACTGCCTGAGATTTCTTTCTGAGACTTCTTCCATTGCAGAAACAGTCCATTTAAACCAGTCTTGCTTTCTAAATATCTTGGATATCTCTTCTCTATAATAATTTCTCTAGTTTTCTCTCAGTGGGATAAGTAACCCTAGTGAAATGGTTCTTACAATGTTTTAATACCCTGTGGTATAGGAGCACCTCCTGCTACGGAGTAGTGTCTCATTCTGGGCCACTGGATTTCATGCAGACTGGTTTGGTGAGAGCTTGGGAATGCAGTAATTCACTTTGAAGAACTGCTGTGGATCTGTTTCATGCCTGTCTGGACCCAGGAATTCAAACGCTGTCTTCTGCATTAACCACTGGACTGCCCTCTTCCTCAGTTAATTGTATACGTGTGAAGAACAGCACATCTGATGAGGCAGATGCATTGAAAATGCACATCAAAGTATATGTTTTAACATTTAATTACGAATTTACCTAGTGAAAAAAGTTAGTATTAAAGAATCTGAGTATTAGGATTTCTGAATTTAAAGTTCATGTTGTTTGGCTGCTAAATCTTTTTTTTTAAAAAAAATCCATGAGATGATCAAAGAGAAAGTGAAGAGTTTCACATATAGCTCTATATAACTGAGATATTTTTAATCCGTAATGAGGAGTGGTTTGTTACAAAGCAGTGGAAACCACTTTGCATTGTGTGCATCCATAACAGGTGGTGACTAAAAATGCATTTTTAATGAGCGCCTCTTTATCTTTTTAATATGATGGATGCTTTACTGCAGTGCTGCATTATTTTTGTCATTATTCTTTTCCAAAGTGCATTATTCATCACTTTGAACCATATGGGCAGAAATATATTCTGAACATCTGATTTCTGTACTGGCCATTCCCTGAGGAAGGACTCTAATGTCCATGTTTATGACCAACCAGTGAAGCCTTTTGTGTTATCTTTTCATGACGATTTCTTACCTTCTGCATACCAAAGATGCAATTAGCAGATTCCCAGCTGTGATGCTACAACAAAACAACAAGGAGGCTGCACTTGATTAGGCAGCAAAGGCCTCTTTGCTCAAATTCATAAATAAAAACAGTAGTTTTGGGAACAGGGGAGAGCTTTCTGCATGTCCCACGTCCTCCACAGACCTTGGATTTTTCGCATGGCTTGCACGGGACAGTAGGCATGTGCTGAGGTGCGTGTGGAGCGAGGTGTATGCTGACCTGGCTGCTGCCTGGTGTGGTAGCTCTTGCCCTTCCCTTGCTGGGAGAGATACCCAAGGGTCTCCCCTGTTAGAATTTCACAGAAACTTGTAAAAATTTGATTCCTCTGGCCCCCTCTCAAAAATCAGGATGAAAAATGCCTGTTGATTTGCTTTCATTACTTTTCCTTGACTGTTCCAAATCTCCAATGTGCAAGTGTAACTGAGAATAAAGAGCCCGATTAAATGTGCCACAGCGCTGCATTTCAGCACTCTGGCTCTTTTGACTGTGCATATCTCCTTTGCTTTGGAGATATGATGTTTACATTGCGCTGTCTCACATTTCTCTTTAAGGGTAGTGGCACGTTCAGTAACACGAGTTGTACACACTGAGCGCGGAGTATGCGTATAGCGTGCTACAATATATTTTCTCTTTAATGGGAGGTAAGGGAATGAATAGATGCCAAAGTGTCCTTTTCTTTCAGTGTGGTGTGAAATCTTCTATTTAACACAACCAGTGGGCAGGTTTCATTCTCATTCTTCTGCCTTGTGCACGTATGAAAAACCTGCCATACAACCTGGTGTAATCAGCAGTCTGCTCACAGGAGGCCCTGAGTTTGAAACGGCAGGAGTTCTGTAGCTTGGAGCTGAATGGTGTTGGCAGAGCTGTTTGAAGAAGTTTTGCTTAGCTCCTGCCCACATTGTGCTGAGCTGATTTCAAAGGGGCTGTTGCCTCTACCTCGTGAGAATGACTTTCAGTTAAAATTCACAAGGAATCATGTATCTACTGATCTGAAATGCAGCAAATGCTCTTTTTATTTTCAGTTTCAGTTGTGCTGTTCCTGTATTGCTGCTTAGAAAGTGATCAGTGACTGCAGATTAGCTTGGAGGAAACTGTTTTTTACTACTGTGTGTTAATATTCGGTAGTAAGTTTTGGAGACCTAGCAGATCTTCTGCATATTTACACTGTCAATAGAAATTACTTAGCTTGGTGATTCAAACTTAAATGGCTGATTTTAGCACCCAATATTTACTGTATGTCTTAATGTTGTGCAGATACAAACATTGGCTTATTCTGAGATTTAGAGGAATGGTGAATTCAGGTAGTGCTGTTGAGGTGCCAGAGCATCTAGATTTGTACTCAGGTCCTGTATTATAACTGCTGGATTTTCTCTCTGTTTCCTCCAGATAGTAAGCATCTGTTTCTCCCTTTAGAATTAGTGGGAGCCGCATGTTTTCTGAGCACTGAGAAGACCATTAGTTCAGATGCTTAGCTTCAAAATGCAAACTATTGCTATACATTTGAAGAGCACAAATTTTTTTGCTGCAGCATTTCTTTTGGTGAGGGGCTGCACTGATTCCCATAGAGCTCCAGTTTCTGATCAGCCATTCATCACTCAACCAATTCACCATGGTCTTAGCAAAAAAACAGGTTTGTCGAAGTAACTCGATGCCTCCACCAAAGTATGTTTAAACAATGATGCAGAGCCATTCTAATAAGTTATGTGAAAAGCTGCGTGTAAACCAGAACAAGAGAGTCCTTATTCCATCACTTAACACTGTCAACATTTCGGGAGTTTGCAATGGACCTAGCATTGCTCCTTTCCCTGTTGTACAGGTGGATCTCCTTGCCAAGGTTTTGTGCTTCACTGATGTGAAGGGTGTAAACACTCTTTCTGCTGATAAAATGTTGCTTGTGCTACCTTTCTCTGATTGTAGTGCCCCTTAAAATTTTGTCTGAGGCTGCTTCTAGGAGTCAGACTTCTTCCAGACCACCAAGGAGGTTTGGCATGCTTTGAACACTGCTAGGCTTAGATCTGCTGCTCAGTAGTTGCAACAATATAAACTTTTGTGTAACCTCTATCTTTTAAAATCATAATAACCTTTATTTTCACAGAGCAACACAGCCCAAATGTGCTAGACTGGAGGAGGTGTTGCTGCTCTCTGCAGCCTGAGGCTTGAATCGCTCTTGTCTGGAGCAATCTTTCTGGGGATTTACCCTCCCCTCCTCTGCTTTCAGCTAGCCGAGAGGCCAGCCCATCAGTTACACTGCTGTTGTTTTGTGTTCTGGTTGATAAGGAGCGCAAGTCACTCAATATGTCATATTAAGTTTCCCTTCATTATGTTGCTTAAATAGTAAACCTGAGGTCTGCTGATGTAGGTAAGGGATAGGTGAGGCAGCCTGGAAATTGCATAGAAACATACATGCCTGTGCCTTCATGTGCTATTAAAGGACACTGAAGATTAAGAAGTACAATTGAAAAATGACAGTAGTAATACAAAAGGTTTTTAGTAGTGTGCATAGCTCTGCTTTTTTCTGCTTGTAGCCAGTGCAGCTCCTTGTGTTTGGGGGCTCTTGCTGGTTTTGAAACTTTGGCCGTTTTAAGGTTTTCCTCAGTAAATACAAGGTCTTGAGTTGCTTTCTCTTCCAGTTACAAGTGAGGCTTTTGTACGAGCACATGATAGATGAGATTTGCTTTCAGGAAAACACTAAACATCACAGCTTAAGAGGAAATTCTATTTTGTTGACATAGAAAACCCAGTGGTCAGAAGCCTTAAAACTGGCATAGCAGGAGTATTAGAAGTTAATCTGTCCTGAATGTTGATAATAACGTAGTGACACAGCTTACCTCCATTTCTGTGATAGATGGCATAAAGAAAGGATCTTCTAGGATGCAACTGCACCCTTCACATTTTTTCTTATGATATCATGGGTATTCTCAGGGTGTTGTATGCATTAGGTGTGACTACCGGCAAGTACTGATGAAGAAAAGTACAATATGGGGAGAGAAAGTCTTCTTTAAAAATGCACATCAATTATTTAACGGGGTTTTCTACATCAGAAGCTTGCCATTGCTGCTTAACTCTGCTTCAGCTGTCTGCTAGGGCTGCTGTGAAAGAGAACTCTTAAATTGAGGTCTGCAGTATGAGGCTGGTGAGGGAGCAAGAAGGGTAAAGCTCTGCTGAGTTAATGTTATGTTATCTGCAAGATTCACAGTAGATTACACAGATTGTATTAAGCAGGGTTAATCAGTCTTTTCAGATACTTAAAGGAGCACTATTAAGAACTAGCAAGACTGAAAATTCTTCTTGAGAGAGTGTTTGCATGTGCAAGTATGCATATGTGTGTGAATGCATAGCCTGGGTTACCATTGATAAGTAAATTTTGCCTAGCAGCCACCATGCAGGGACATTGGCTGTTTCCTGTTCTGTGTATAGGTGAAAATGTGGCAGCTGTTGGAAATTTTTCCTTTCTTTTATCTTTTTTTTTGCCATAACTCTCTTCTTGAATGTGAAATATTTCCCTTGCTGCGCAGTTGCAAGTCTAAGGAGGTCTTTGTTATCCTGTGATATTAACTGCTACTTGAATTGGGGACCCATGCCTTGGTGGGTTTTCACCGTTAATTTTTAACGGTCTTCTCTTGCATGTGTTTGAAATAGAACGTAGAAGGTGACCTGGTTTTGTAAGTGTGTAGAGGATGAATCTGTCATAAGGGAGGATTTAATGATTGCAGATTTAAAATCTAAATGTACCACAGCACCTTGTGTTGTGGTTTTCCATACTTGTTCAAAATGCTTGAGTTTTCACTTTTTTTCTTTAAAGAAAGTGTTGGAGCTACTAATTTTTTGTTTAACTTCTCAGGCTCAAAATAACTTGAATAACTGAATTTTCCTGACACTGAAAGACTGACCTTAAATTTTGTCAAGTACACAAGTTGTCACACTTTATCACTTTTGCAGACTTTTCAGTGTTGTGTATTTAAGAAACCAGCTTGCTGCTATGTGGTGAGGGGTAAAACTCCTAATGCTCTCGCTGCTGAGCCATGGGACTCTAAATGCTTGAACACGGGACAGTCTTATGTATAGCAAATCTAATGATGTTTCCAGAAGGATTTTGCTTGTCCCAGGTTTGAGCATGTATAGTAATTCCAGAGTAATAGTGGGGAGAAGTAGTGGAAACATATATATGGGGGTGTGTGTGTGTATATATGTATATAGATACATATGTGTATATCCATTTCTTCGAGGGCATAGCATTTCTGTTACTATGTGATGCCCAAAAGGTGGGGACAACGGGTGAACTTGGCTGAGATGGGGCTGGCACAGGATGGGACCTGAGCCCCAGTGTCCTGGGGCTGCCCCAGGTACCCTCTTGGACCTGCTTGCCTTAGGTGGCTACTGAGGG
Source organism: Morus bassanus (assembly GCA_031468815.1). NCBI lineage: Eukaryota > Metazoa > Chordata > Aves > Suliformes > Sulidae > Morus > Morus bassanus. The sequence goes on from CM062572.1 coordinate 19,286,370, forward strand.
CTGAAGCATTGCAAAGCACTTTTTGTCCCTTTTTGTCATGGTAGCTCCCAGCTGGCAGCTTAAAAGGGGATCAGGTGCCAGTGAAACGGTCTCCTCTGTCACCCCCTTGGTGACAACGAATTGGGGAAACCAGGGAGGCTGTTTCTGGTAGCCTGACCTGGTTATTGCCTGTGGGTTATGCTTGACTCGGCTTTCCTGAGGTGCAAATTATTGGCAGTAAACTCTGTGAATAGCCAAACATCAACTGCAGATGATGACTGCTCCCTGTAGGTAACTGTTCCATCCTCCAAGGAGGATGCAGTAACTCTGCAGATAGAAAGGTTGTTTGCTCTTGAAAACAAATGAGCATAGAAAACCCAGAAAGGGAATGATGAGAGGCCCAGAAGCTATTTTGAGGGCATGGCCCCCATTTCTTCTCCCTGCCCTTTCCCATTTTATTCACTCTTAGTTTTTACTGCTGCTAGTTTCTGTTGTGTCTCTCTTTTTGTTTTGGTTTTGTTTTTCAGAGTGTCGTGTCCCCCCCCCCCCCCCCCCCCCCCCATTTTAACTGCAGCACAGTGCTTATGGTAAAACTGGTGATTGACACAGTAAATGCTGGGACTGTTTTCTTTCACAAGGCTGCTTGGGTTACTTTCGGAAAGCCACATGAAATTTACTGTAGCTTCTCCACTTGTACAGTGCAAGAAGCATTGACAGCCTTTGAAATCCTGTGCATGTTACCTGCCTGGGGCAATCTGCTGGCTATAAAGAGAAACACCACTGTATATTTGTGCATGGAAGAACTATCTGGTCTGACTTGAAGCTTCTCCCTTTACGCACCTTAAGAAAAAAAAAAAATAAAATTGCAGACTGTTGCTACAGTGGCAACTCTCCTGGCTAGGGACTGTCTAGCTGTTTGTTGAACTTGTTGATACTGGATAAATTATATGATACTAATAATGCAGTGATACATTGAGGTAATAGTGTTGGATGTGAATTCTGCTTCAAAATAATTGGAAAGCTCATAACATTAATGTGCAATGATACCCCTTAAAGTTTTCTAGGGGTATTTGACAGGGCATGCCTGAACTGCAAGGACTCTCTACATTACTGGTATTTGAGTGTTTAGTGCCCCTGGTAACTGGTTGGAAACAGGAGCTTGCTTGCAGGAGAGAGCTCTCAGTGATGAGAAGGTCAGGTTGTTGCAGGAGATGAATGAGAAGGCAGCTAACGTAATCAGTTGAGTAGCATGTATGAGCTCCTTTGTTTTTGTTTTAACCGACAGACATTATCAATAAAACCTTTCCCTCCCTGTATTTCCCAAACTACCTCATTTGCCCTGTAGCACCTCAGTGTCTGGTCAGGCATCCTTGCAGGATGGGATAGCTTGTCCGTGTACCCTTTCTGTCTTCCCTTCAGACCAGCTGAAAGCTTCCCTCTTCTGTAAATCCAACGTGGATTTTTACACGGTTGTCTGCAGATGCCTCAAGGACCTCTCTCTTGCCTGTGCTGCTGTCCTCTGAGGTCAGAGAATAAACCAGTGGCATAGTGACTGTTACATGCTTTCTGAAACATTAATTTGTTGTTCAGTACTAGGTTTCCCATAAGCTGCCCAAGCATAAGAAGGTTTAAGCTTGTTGGAAACTCATGGTTAAAAATCTTTAAGCTTTTGGAAATTAATCAGTTTAAACTTAATTGATTTTCTTTATGTTAGGGGGTGGGGGGAGAGAGTAGGGCAAGTGCTAACAGACTTGTTGCTCAGTTCTGTCTCTGGTATTCCACAAGCACTGTCATCAGCCCTTTTCTTCCCTGGGAGAAAAAATTGTATTGGGATTACCATTTCTCCTGAGATACAGACATGCATTTCAAAGCAAGCAGTGTTAACCAATAACCTATGTGTTTTATCCCTGAAAATACCTGTTTATCCTGTAAAATTCCTGTTGGTCATCACTGCCTGACTGCTGTCTGTGTATTTACTGTTCCTCAGTTTCTAGGTGTCGTTTCCTGCATTTCTCCAGTACTATCCATTCAAGTTTCTCAAAATGGCCTACCAATGTAATGTGAATTAGATCTTGTTTATTCAGGGAGTATTATCCTGGAAAGACTGAGCATGTTTATGCTTGTTTCTAAGCATTTAACTACCCTGTATTTGAGCAACTCTGAGGATGGCTGGATGTGGTAAAGGCGAGGCATGGCACCTCTTGCTAACAATGAGAAATACTTTTCTGTGAGCTGACCCCACATGGCAATCAAGAGGGCTGCTGAGACAGTAGGACGTTACTCAGCATTAACAAGAGTGGCAGGGTAAAGTAGCTTGTTTCTTTTGGAGACTGAGGGGTAGATTGAAAATTACTAGTGAGTTCCTGCTTCAAACAGGTCATAAGAGTATCAGATTATTAACAGCCAACCTGGATGTTTGTCTTACTTCTATTACCCTTAGTCACTGATGAAATTTGACTCATACATTTGCATTAAACTCAATTGCATCTGTTAGGCCCTCTGTTTGCTACTAAAATATTCTTAATAACAAGGAATTCATTAGAAATCCTGAAAGTATCCCATTCCTGTGTGTGTCCCCTCTCCACTTTATTAATATTTTTCTAGTTTCACAGATTTGTTTTCTTATTTAAACTTTGATGGCTTTGATTTAACTTTTCAATATTTGTGCTAGAGAACTTCAAAATGGTTCTTGTCACACATGCCTCTGCTCTTCTGGGATTAAGTTTGTTTTACAGAGTTTTCCCCAAGATCCTTCATTCTCTTTCAACATTTGTGCTAATGAATGACTTGATGATACTGGCAAAAGTGCAAAATGTGTGTACACTTACACTATATAGCTTCTGCTCATTATTCATCTTTGGGAAAGCAATATTGCTATGATGTGTAATTGCTATTCCTACATCTTCCCATCTCTAACTCCTTTGTATTCCTGTACTTTTGGCTGCTGCTTTTTCAGGCATTGCATTACAGTTGTCACTTCGATAGTCGGCTGCTGGTTTGGAGTTCTTGGTGATTTTTCAGAGCCTGGGGCTCATATTGCAGTGTTGAAGTTGCAGTGCAGATCTCTAGCTCTGAACCTCTAAACAAGACCCACAACTTGCCATATGATTGCCTTGGGTTAATTATTTTTGCACTTCTTCATGGCAGTATAGAAATAGTATTAGCAAATTCAATGTGTAACTACTGTTACATGTAAATAGTATCCTGTACCCAGTTAGGTGTTTACTGTGTTTGTTCCATGTAAACATATAAATCCCCAAGTTTTAGAAATACTTGTAATAAGAGAAATGGTAGAAAACACATCTTATACCTGATCTTTCTAGAAATGCTTTTATTGGGTTGGTGTTTGTTTCTTGATGGCAAGCTGTATTTTGATGTTGTAAATTTTTTCACTCCAGTGGACAAGGGCAGTGGAGCAGAGTTTGTACCTCAGAACTCTGCATGGCTAACGTAGTTTGGTATCAGGCTTCGATGTTAAAAGCTGAAATATAGTTGCTCAGATTTGGAGTTTGATGTGAAACCTTTCAGCTTTATTATCTCAGCAAAATATGCTCAAACTGTGTATGGGAAAAATGACTTCCTTTTAAAACAAGTGAGTGTGCTTGGTGCTGAGTTTCAGAGAATTCAGAAGTGTTTCAAGTCTGTTATGATGGCCTGTGGTGGTTCTTTTTAATGTGTGTTAGGCTAAATTATTATGGTCCTTAGAGACCACCACAGATTAGCTGGAAGTGTGTTGAACAGATGGATTGAATTTTAGCTGGTTATATTTGTAATGTCAAGTGACAGGCCTTTAACACAGCACATTTCATATTCCCTGTACTGCATAAACCACCCCAGGACAAATATAAGATGAAATAAAATAGAGGTTGAGAATAATTTGTCTGGATACTATTATAAACATGTGAAGTCACTTGTACATGATTTGAAGAGAGAAGTTGAGGATAAATCAATAGGCTTTTTATTTTCAGCAAAGTAGGTAAATTAGTCAAAGGTGCTGCTGACAATAAAAGCAGGAGAACGCAGTGCTCAACAATTGGATTTTCTCCTCTCCGGGTCAAATCAATATTGCCACTAGGCACAACCATAGTGCTGTATGTTGTATAATATAAGTGATTAATCTTGGAGTCAGTGAAACTAGGGTAGGAAATCTGTGGCTACGTAGCCATTGAATGTCTCATTTCATATTCTAGAAGTAAATGTACAGTTTGTATTTAGTTTGATTAAAAAAAAAAATTCCTCTGCAACATATGTGTGTGGGGTGGCAGCTTCTCCATTATTTATTCCACTGGGCTAGAAGTAAAACTAATTGTGTCCTAAAATACTTTTTACACATGTAAAAGTACCTTTTATTTAAATATACTTCAAATTTTTGTGATGTACACAATGTGCACTGTAAACAATTTGAATTGATCTTAAAGCAAATGTTTTTATCAGGACTTGCCTTGCTTGCCTTGACCTCTGTTGTCTGGAGGGATTTAGTTCTCTGCCAGCCTGGAGCAGTTGATTTAACCAGTTCATAAAGCAGCGAGAGTGTGCACAATGGATCACATTATAACCATGGAATCTTATTTTCATTTCCTTCCTCCACTGCTTGTTACTATTTTTTCATCAGCCTGCTGATGCCTTGTGTGTATATATGCAAGCTCTTTGTTCCAGGGATGTCTTGCTATGTATTTGTACAGCTTGCAGCAGATGAGGTTTTGCTCCTGACTTCAACCTCTGCACTACTTTAATACAAGTAAAAAAAAAAAAAAAAACCTGAGCCATAACAGTGAATTGGGTGGATCATTGTGCTTGAGTCCTTTCTAGGTTCTTTATGATACTTCTATGTGCCATCCAAATTGTGTGATTTTTTTTCTTTTAATAAAACCTGATTTTGTATGGTATACTTCTACATTGAGTGTATTTCTGTCATTTGATGGGTTATCTGCACCCTGCACTGGCTGAGCATGGCTAAGACTAGGTATGATTCCTTCACAACCCCTCCCACTGAGATTCCAGTCTACGATTGTCAGAACTGATTATTTTCAGCAGACACGGCAACAGTTATTTTAGTGGCTTTTGGGTTTCCACTTGAAGGGTCTTTAGAAGCATGCTTTGTAATTTGCTGGTTTTCAGAAAAAAAAGTCCCTTTAAAAACAGTTAATCCTCTAGTCTGCCACATAACGAATACAGTTGTTGCAGAGATGAACGAAGTTCTTAATCAAATTTTGTCATGTATATAATATGTTGGCAGGGAAACAATGACTACTGAGTCACACACATAGTGTCATCAGGTGTGCTTGCATGGTAAGGTGTACATGGAAAACATCTCAATAAAAGATCTATTTGTATTTCACTTCCTTGTCATTCCCCTGCAACAACTTGTTTCATCTTGTCTCATCTTTTATGGGACCCTGTTGTACAGTTTATAGAATCTTGCTATAAATTATTTCCCTGACACCATTAAAAATGCTTCAAATAATTATAGTGAAATTTAAAAAAAAAAAAAACATACTCTGTGTGTGTATATATGAAGACAAATTTTTTTTAAAACATAACCACCTTGTAGGCTGCAGAATAACTTGTTCTCATTACTATATTAAAACAAAACTGGAAACTCTGAAAAACCATATTTAAAAAACAACTCTTGTGTCTCAATTTGCTGTTTAAAATATCTTTTAATGTTAAAACTTGTTCGTCGGCCTAAGTGTTTGCTGTTCCTTAGAGTTTTGATTCCAGAAAAGCTTGAGTTCAGTTGCTTCTTGGGCTTGGAGTGCACCTTGACTGGGAAACACAGCTCCTAACCTGTCTTTGTGGTAGCATCCAAAGGGACCTTAAGATGTGTAGGGGCAAAGCTGCCACTCCATCCGGCTTCTGGGAGACTCTGAGCTGGTGCAGATGGCCACTGACTCCTGCTGAGACCTTATCTAAGCATGTAGTGTCTCCTTCACCAAATGTTTCCCACTCCAAGGATGTTTGTGAGATCAGATCTATACTGAGGTTATCGGAGAAAGATGTTGGCTGTGTTGCACAGGTAGGACTCTGCTGAACTTTCCTGCTCCGTTGGCCTGAGTTGCAGCTGAAATGTAAGCCAGATTCCCTGGCTAGGTAGTGTTTGCTCTTGCTGGTATAAATAAAGCTGGTGATGGTTTTTCCTCATGGGCATTTTAAGTAGGAAAACACCATTTGGCTTCCAGTCAGCTGGGCAATTAGCATTTTAAGCCAAGCAATATACTTAAATGGAATTGCTTGGCTTGAGCATTGAATTACAGTGGCCGGTAGACTGCCAGTGTTCTTGCATAATTTATTTAGTACTCGCTTCTTGTTTAGGATTCAGGGAGAGGTTAATTTAATTCTGCATGAGAAGCTAGTAGTTACTCTACATCAATGCTGTGCTGTACTGCAGTGCAGGGGAAAGTTTTTGTGTAGAGCTAGTATTTGCCTGGTCTCTCAGCCATGGAAAGGATAATTTTACTTACTACTTTCCTAACAATGCATTTGTTGCAAGAGCCGTTGGCACACTTACATTAGCACTTAAAAATGAAGCCAAGAATAATACCTTAAGACCATTTTATTCCATGCTGTTGCACGTGTATTTTTAAGAAGCAAATGTGTATTGAAGCGTAGTATGGACCAAGGAGACTTTGTTCCTACAAAATTACAAGGGGCCTACTTACCCTGTTACAGGTAAATACAACGTTAATATGTGACCGTGGTGACTTGAGAGTAAGAGCTGCCACTGCATCTCTTCTGATGATCTGAGGCAGAGAGCAAACATCCGGCGTGTGTGATCTTGGAAGGATAAAAAGAGTAGGTAAAATGTGCCTCAGCACTCCAGAAACAAATTAGAAACTTTTAGATGGAGGGAATTAATATGTTTGTTCATGTTCTTAACAAGCCTAAGCGCTTGACTCAGTCCTCATAATTTTATCCTGAATCTTATAAGTGTCTTGATTTTTCCTAAAGCCCTTGACTGCTAGAATCAATGTAGGGGAATTTTGGCCTTTTTTTTTCTTTTACCTCCTCTCTTAGCAAAGTGATTGCAAAGAGCTTGCAAATGTGAAGCAAGTGCACATGCTAGAAGGCTGCTCATGAGAACACAGCGTTTGTTTATTGATTTATGTTTAATCTCATGATTTCTAGGTATCTTAATGATGTTTTTGAATCCTTGGTGTACCAGTCCTGGAGCATCTAGCTGCTTTCACCAAAACTTACCTCTGGCTTAGGCAGTACCCTTCTTGTTGCTCAGATCTGCTGGTTGTCTCAGCTGGCTTCACACTCTGCACCTCTGCAGGCAAGCACAGCAGAGGGAGTGATCAAGGACTGAACACTCAGTTTGACCTTCACTTAGAAAGCCCTCCCTTTCGACACGGGGTCACATAACTCTGCGTGCAAAAACCTTTGTGGGCTTTATCGACTGAGTTTGGGGGTCTAGCTCAAGGAGTGTAAAACTTGGCTGCTGATGTTTATATTCTGTGATAGTAGTATTGACCTGCTAACTAGAAGCATCCATTCTTGCAACCATTGCTGCTGTCAAAAGAGCTGAGACTTTGGGCAAATCTCAAGTTTAAAATACCCTCATCTTTGTCAGAGGAAGCATTTCAGGCACCTACAAATGCTGCACTAAGACTTGATGGGGATTTGTTTTGAATTGGACTCCTTAAATAACACTTTCGATACCAACATTATTTTTTCATGGAAATCTCATTAGCAACAATAAAAAAAAATAAAAAGGCAAACTGTAGTCTGAGGGAGGTGATTCCTGACTTGCAATAGTTGGCCTCCGAGTTAGGTAATGGTCTAGGTCTAAAGTTGGCAGCTCAGACCCTAATTGTTCTAATAATCAGGGAAATTGTTACCATATGTTGTTGCTGTAAGTGTTACTGTTTTAACCAAGCTTTAGTTGTGCTGTAAAAACAATTAAAGTTTCTCACAGGAGGAATTTGATTTTTTTGCTTGTACAGTTGCTTTCCAGAGTACTGTGGGTTTTTGTGGGCTACTTAGTGTTTGAAAACCCTGCTTTGCTCTCCAGCAGCTCACCTGAGGCGGAGGGACTTGTACATGCCATTTCTGCCTCTGCTGCAGTGTCTCGCAGCTATGTGTGATTTCAAGCATAACAGTATCCTTTTATATAATACAATAACTTGCTGCCCTTGTGGGGAAACACTGCATTTTTATCTACCACTTCTTTTGCTGGCTGGGCTTCAGCGGTGTGTCCGGGTTAACCCAAGGCCCAGTGTAGCTGTACCCTGGGAGATGGTTGGGTCAGTGGAACCCTTTGGTCCTTGGTGCCAGTTCACAGGCTGTAACAGCACAGCTCCCTGCCTGAAGCCCAAGTTTGACTTTGTGGGGTCTTTGGTGTGGGATGGTAAAACATGAGGGGAGCAGAGAGGTCAGACTGAGGCACAGCATTGTATTTGTAAACCTGCATTATTCCTGTTTCAGATAAAGAAAACAAGAAAATATTGATGAGTGGATAGAAATTGAAGAATTCCTGATTTGCTGTTAGGGGAGGGGACCTTGGCTGTATTTCCAGATGTGGGATTTTAAGCAATAAACCTGAGACACGGTCACATTATCCCAGCTACTAAGTCAGTCATTCAGTGTCAGCTGAGCCTTACTAACTTCCTGTGTTTTTAGCCCAGACAAAATCTGAGCTAAATTCATCAGTGTCAGTGTAAGAGCTTTCAGTTAATGCATTTTATCTCACACTTGTAGCTGTGTGAGTGGATGATTCATTGGTACCTCTCTGTTAACAGAGGAGAGTTTATTAAACAGAAGTAATTCTGTTTCTGTGACTCACTTTCCTTATCTTGTAAAGGGAGGGCAATGACATTGACCTTCCTTTATAAAAAGTGATGCAATCTACCAGTGAGCTGCACTGCATAGTAGCTAGGTATTATCATCACAAGCACTAATCTGAAGGTGAAAGCATTTAGAACAATAGTAATCTGTTTAATTTATTTTAAAAATAAACAGGTCAGAATATCACATCTTGCAACAACTCGAATCTTTCAATCTGAATTAAGAAGTCACACTTCACAGGCTCGGGGCCGTTTCTGCTTGTACTTGGTGACTGTCAGATTCTTCCCAGAAAATATTAAGCTCAAACAGCTACGAGGGTGTTAAGTCATGGTTGTGTTGGATGGTATATTCAAATAATTTTACAGAAGGAGCTCATGGGAATGCTAACAGCATAAAGGTTAGCAGTAATGGCTTTTGTGTCTGCCAGTTAAATAGCTAATGATCTGACGATTACACAAAGACAACACAAATTCTTTATGCATTCCTGCCTCAGTGCTGCTCCACACGCTGGGTGACTGGAAGCACAATTCTTTCTCTTTTTTTGCCATGGAAGTTGCTGGTTAAAGCTCAATACTTCAGTATATGCAAATTCTGATTTTTTTTTTTGTTTATAGCCTCAGTGCCATGCTGTATTGTCATAGCAGATATTGCAGTCCAGCCATGTGCTGTTAAACCAAATAGGGTTTGCACCTGTTCTGGTAACAGGTGTAAACAAACTTTTGTTTAACGTGCCTCAAATGCACAAACTATAAAATGCATTTGGCTAATGACTCAGCGAGTGCTTGGTCCACATCAGCCAAACTTCACATTGCATAAAGGTCTGTAGAGCCTTCTTTCTCAACAGCACCAAAAACCACATCAGCTGTGACACTGAGGTATTTCTACTTTATCTAAAAGAGAAAGTGCTGAGGAGTACGTTTTGGGTACGGATCAGAGGAAAAAAAATGACATGTATTATGTCCAAAACGTTTTTCTTTTTTAGAATATTCACTCTGATTATTTATCAAATGTTGCAGGCTCACTGAAATATTTCCTCTTTCAATCAGGCTTAATTTTCCTCCTCTGGTAACTTTGAAAGCAGAGAAATAACAATGGGGTAACTTGGAGGGGAAGTGTTTGGGTGAATGGGTGATTGTTTCAGGAAACATGTTTCTGTGCTCAGCTGCAGTATTTTTTCACCTGGCTCGGAATGCTCTGCAAGTATCAATGTGAGCGTTAATGCATTTGCCCTCACAGTGGCCTAGAGGTAGGTTGGGAAATGGAGACAGGTGGGGAAAAGGCACTGGCCAAACATTTGGTAGAGTTGTATGTATGTTGTATGCTGTTTCCTGAATCCCAGCACAGTGCTTTAATCACACAACTATTTTCCTCCCAGGCTTTTTATGTGAAATAAATACTTGCCTGCAAAACACTTTATTCAGATCATCACAAGTGAGTGCTGGTAACTGCAGTTGAAGCTAACAACTGTACTCCTGTGCTCTGTATGTTACTGGGATGCATGGCTGAATGTACTACCATGCAGAGTCCTCTTTGCAATGTATTTATTTGTCTACCTTTGAGCATTTTGCCTGCCCCAGGGCTTGTAGCCTTTCTTGTCCCTTAAGCCCATTCTGTCATTTCAGAGTAGCTTCAGGCAGCTGACATTTAAATATTGAACCTGACCAGGCAATGCACCTCCATTCCCTCGTCTCTCCCCAAATAAAATTACCTTTAAATGAGGTTAATGGCATACTTAAATCTGTTTCACTCCCCATTAAAAACAATGCAAACAAATCTAGAACTTTAAATCCAGTTTCTCCGAGCAGTGCAAGATGTGTGTTCAATAGCTTTCCCCTACGCCCACTTCTCCAGCCCATCATTAAAATCTCACACCCATGCAATAATTTGACCAATTGTTTGAATTACTCAAACTTCACAGAATGGCTTAGGTACCTTTGATGAACCCACTGCATTTGTACGCCCTGGAACGTGACAGCAGCTGTACGTTGAACATCAAATGAAAACAGGTCATGCCTGGGGTAAAGGCATGACTGATGGGTGTGCCTGGCATGGCCATGCATTTATCCTGATTAGTGCCATGGGACCCTTTAAGTTCTATATCAGCCATTGTTAAAAGAGGTGATTAGTGTATGTTAGCTGTGCAACCTGATGCCATCTTCAAATAGTGATTTCTCTCTCAAGTGGGGCTTCCTTTTGTGACCTCTGACCTGCCAGTAAGTTAAAAGCTTTGTAATCGATGGAGCTCTCTATTCTTTGTGGTGTGATTGATTGGAATTCCTTCACACTGAACTTTGCCTGTTGTTCTCTTTTTGTTTAGGAGGTCCTCCAGCAGCTGATTGTAATGAATTTACCAAATGTTTTGATGATTGGCAAAGATCCTCTTTCTGGTGAGTAGTTTGTTGGGTTCTTCACCCTCCTCCTCTGAAATGATAAATAAAACTTGTATTTTCTTAAATAACATGCTTTTAAACAAAGTATACATATTTGTGGCTAAACTACAAATATTTGAATACCTCTGAGTCTCACAGTTTAATGTATCTAGTATGTAATACTTACATTTACATTCCTTTACATACAAATATAATACCTGATATATGTGTGTTTACATGTCATACACATATGCATCTGATAGTGAGTTCTCACCAAAGCCAGAGCAGCAACTGTTTGCTTGAAGGTCATGTCTCTTTACTCCTTGCTGCAAGAGACTCAGGATACATTCTGCCATAGGAGAATCCTTTGTCCTCCAGGTTTTCTGTCCTGTGTGCCTGTATAATCAGTTCAGTTGTGGCAATATGTACACACCAGCAGTCTTGCAGAATTGCCCTAAAGTGTGAAGGAACTGTTGCAAATGAAGCATGGGAAGAAAAATACATGAGAATGGAGAGAAAAATACATATATGACAAATTGGAAAAAGTGAGGAAGAGAATGGACAAGGAGAAAAACCTCTGTCTGGCCATATTGTCTAGGCAAGGATATCTGTCACGTGAGCTCACATCAAAAGTGACCTGGAAGCCAATGAGCTCATGTCCAGAGTCCAGTGTCTTTGAGACAAAATGAAAGCTGTTTAGCCTGAAAACAAAGTTGAATTCTCCTTAGAACCACATGTCTGAAATGAAAGGTTTTGTTGCTGTGGTTTTTACTGGTTTTTTTTGCATGCCCATTCTATCTCTGCCTTAGCCCCATGCTAGTGCCAAGGATGATGTATTTGTTTTTACCAAAGAAGGAAAACTGGATGAACCCTGTCAGCAGTGATGGGGAATGACACGGTAATCAGCATCTCCAGAACAAACAAATAGCAGAAAGCTTGGTAGAAGATTTTATTTTCCTGTTCTTAGCAGCGGTAGTGTGTGTATGTACAAAAAAGGGGTTCATATCAGAAAAGAATATTAACTTACAGATGTTGGATCACTGAAACTCATAGTCTTGGCACTTCTGCAGTAAAATCAAGCTGAGGGTGAGGCATCTACTTCTTCAGCAAGCAGATTAAAATCTGCAATGCTGGTCTTGATTCTCCTGTACAGGCTACTGTTGTGGGTAAAGAAATAAATAGAAATACAGGAGCTGTTGCTTTTCTCAGTCATATGGGCAATGGGCAGAGCCTGGGCTGCTAGCATCAAGAATGCTGGTGAAGAGATGTGTGAGCCAACAAGGCAGTATCTCTGGCTAAGTGTCAATGGAAAAGGCTGGCTGGTTTCTTGTCATGGGCATTCCTGAGTGACAGCTGGCAGGAGACTCATAACGCAGTAACCACAGTGTCAGCTCCTGGGGAAGCTGCACACTTGAAAGCTGTCCTGCGTTTAGCTATTATTTCCCATCATTGACCTGCTGTTTTTTGTCGGCACCTCAGATCTTTCTTTCTTTGATGAAAGTACCTGATGTGTCTCTTGTAGGAAAACTATTGGTCATCCATGTGTTCTGTCTTCCAGCTCCTTTAATTACAACTAGAAATTATGCTTCACTTTCTGACATCTTTTAAAATGTGGTGGTATGGTTTTGTTTGTTTGGTTGTTTTTTTTTAATGTGGCCTTTTAAAATTTATTTTATCTGTTGCTGACTTATCATTGGCATTATTCAGAACATGAGAAGAGAGAATAAAGAACGCAAAAATATAACTTCTGGATGTCTCTAAAATTGATGGGGTACGTGTGTATGAAAATATGAAGTTCTTGTTTAGCCACATGATAATAATGGTTTTGATAACCAGTCCTAGCTTAGACACTACAGAGGAGGGTGGTGAACAAAGAAAGACTTGAGATGTACTTGCTCCAAAGAACGTATTCAAGGAGGAGAGTGTCTGAGGGATAGGATTTCAAGAGAAGCTCATCTTAATCTTACCCTTAGGTAGATGACCACTGGTAGGATGTGCTGAAGAAACAGAGAAGTGGAGAACGAGAACATCCTTCAGGAAGAGGAACCTGGCTGAGGGCTGACAGGAAGCTCGGAAAGAGGGGACGGGGAGGAGAAGGCTGAGGAGAAGTTAGTAAAACCAATACAAAAAGCTGAATGAATGAATAGGCTGTGGTGAGCAGTGTAGGTGAGCAATGAGCAGGTGACTGTCAGGTTGATGTCTTTGTTACTGAGTGTCTTGCAGAGAGGAGTGAGAGGAAGGCTAGGGCACTTGGGAGGGGAAAAACAAGTGAAATGAGAGATTCTTTCTGTCAGTGAGAGATCTAAAGGACGGCTGCAGACTGAATAGAGATGTGAGGACAAAGCAGTCATCAGCATGGGAAGCGGTGCTTCTGGCACGAATACAGAGAAGCCCCAGGGAAAGCTGGCAGAGAAGCAAGGAGTATGGGGCTGACAGCAGTATGGGGAGAAGAGATGATGGAGATGGTTATTTGAGGGAAGTGTTTAGAAGTGGAAAGAATGGTAGAGAATAAACCTTTCTCTGTGTCAGTGATCCAGTCCAGGACAGAGGCTGAGAGGGAAGGAGGAGGTTCCTGGTGAGGGGGCATCTGCAGAGACAGTGTTGGGCAATGTGGGGAGCACTGGGAGCTGGAGACTGAGGTACAGGCAGTCTGCAGGGCTGGGGTGGATCTGAGAGGCAGTGATGAAATCCCAGTTTTGCCTTCCCCATCCTGTAGGTAACTTACCTGAATGAAAGGTCCCTCTTGACCAGAGGAAGAAAAATTGATCCCACTATCACATTCCTGGAATAAATGGTGTTGCTCAGCACTGTTTGAACTGTGAAGGCTCCTAAAGAGTGTATTGACTCCATAGGTCCAAGACCAGAGAGCTGTTAGATCGTTCAGTATGATTCACGGTGTAACAGTTTGAATGACTTACCCTTGTAACAAGCCCACACGATGTTTTGCTATGCATGTTTTTCAGAGCTGTCTGTTCACCAGTGCTATCTGCAAATTCTGCTTTTTTCCTTCTAGAACACAGCCAAAAGTGGTGTTACATATATTAAATTATGAACTGAACAGCTCTAAAGCTGAGAATGCTGTTCTTGCTATTTAGCTCCCATTTGGTACTCAACAGTTGGGACTATTGATGGCTTCTGCAGCTCTGTTTTGAACATGACACTATTGGAAAAACAGAGCTGCCACCACTAAAAATGCAGTAGCAGTTGAGCTTCTGCATAGGAGATGGCACATGTCTGCTGGGTTTAGGAGCTTTCTTTGCTTTCATGTCCTCTAAATCATTTTGTTCCAGGCCGTGACAATTTTGCCTACTTCAGTTCATTTGGCCATGGGCATAAAAGTTGCAAAAATATTTGTAAGAAGATGAAGGCTTTGACTGTTTTTTAGAATATAGGGAGCTGAAAAGAAACTGGAAAGCTTAATTAAAAATTTAGAAAGTTTTCCCAGGAATCTGACTTGCAGAATGATACAGCTGATGTTACAGGATTTATTCTCTTTGCTGCACTGTACAGTAGACAGCTACCACCATTAATTTTCCTCTCTGTTTTTGTCTTCCGTCATGTTTTTTCTTGCTGAACAGCTTTTTCAATTCATTACTGCACCACAAGTTCCCCTGTGCTCAATATGAGAATCATCAGCATATTTATCATCTATTCATATCACTGTAATGACCTTTTATAATTATCTCTGGTTTTAGCATACCTTATAAATGGCCACTCATTCTTGTGTCTACAGAAGGAATATCAGTATACAGGACTAGTCCTGAACCTCTATTTAGAGGTGGTGTTTAATTTCTTAATTTCTAGACATGCTTGGTTTAACACAGCTAGTGATTGTACTTGGAAACTGATGGCAATTAATCCTTTAAAATAGTCATAGTTAATTGTGGGGGGGACAGATTTTAACTTTTTTCAGACCAAGAATGGAAATGAGGCTTTATTTGCCTGAATTAGGCTCATTTCTGTCTCTTAAAAAAACTTGGCTATTTAGATCCCCTTTTCAAATTACATGTTAAGTTTGTGAATGAGAGTGCCCAAAGTCCCTGCTAATAAGTGTCTGTAGAAACTGTTTTTCATTAAAATTATAAAAGTTGTCTACTCCCACTGGGGTATTTTTTCATGTCTGGTTTCCTTCCTCACTTTGTTTCACAATCTTCCAGAGGCACAAAGGTTCATAAAATATAAAGTTAATAACAAAACACTGCCTTAATAGTGTAAATTTAGCATTCAAGCTTTTCTCACTCAGGATGTTGCTACAGTTGGGAAAAATGTCGCTTGTGTGTTTCACCCTTTCCCACCTTCTCTGTACATCCACTGGCCGCCGCGTGTAGCACGACCTGCACTGGCGCTCCCTCTCCTCTGCTGGAGGAACTTCAGAGTAGAAATGTGCAGAAAGAAGCATCACAAGCTCAAGATTTCACATCCTTGGGCTCTCGTCTCCATTTTCTCTGACATCTTTCCTACCCCCTGTCATTTTTTTCATCATCTGTATTCTCTCTGTACCTTGATCCTCCTTTTTTTGTTGTTGTGTCTCCTAATCCCCCTGCCCGCCTTCTCCCTGAGTCCTGCCATCTGTTTCCCACCCTCTGTCCCCTCTGAGAGCAGAGGGGTCTCCTGGCTCTGGCACAGGGAGGCTCCCAGGAGGCACAGGTGGTGCTCGGGCTTTCCCTCCCTTTATTTTCCAGAAAACCCGCTGGCCTTCTCTCATGGTTGGGAGCAGATGGTCTTCCTGCACACTCCCGAGGTGGCTGGCTCCCTTGCAGGCACAAACAGGCGGCCTGAGAGCAGCTGCCCTGGAATTTTCAAATAGGTGTAAAAGAAAAGAGGTGTGGTGTGTTTTGGTCTTTTTTCTTTTTTTGGTTTGGTGTGGGTTTGTTTTTTTCTTTTTGGGGGTGTTTTTGGTTGTTTTGGTGGTTTTGTTTTTGTGTTTTTTTTTGTTTTTTTTTTTTTTTTTAATTAATAGCTCTCTGTTTAAGTCCTAGTTTGAATTCTGTCCATTGGTTTCAGCTTGTGGGTACCTGTCTGCCAGGAGGTGCCCCAGACCCAAGTGTTTGCATCCTAGGTTGTAGGAGGATGCTGTCTTGGTAAGGTCAGCTAATAAGCCTGGGTGGACCCAGCAGACTTTCTTCCCAGCTGTCTGGGAAGGACTTGTCATCCCAATGAGCCAGCATAGGGAAGCCTGCACATTCCTGTTTGTGCAGTTGCACAAGGAACTTTACCACCTTATTAAATCAGCACAAATCAAGCCTTTTGAAAAACATCACAGAATCATTCACTGTTCAGGAGGCATGACTGGATTGGGGATAAAGATTGCTTGCTTTTGTTCAACATGTATTACAGGATAAGCGCACTGTCCTGAGCGTAGAACTTAGCTGCTGCGCTGTGTAATAATCCTAGATGTACTTCCCACTCATTTAGTAACCTTGGGCACTCCACTTAAGTTTGTGGTATCTCAGCTCTCCTGTGGGTAAGATGAAAGGGGAGAGGGGTAATTAATATCTTCCTGGCTCATTCTGAGGTTTAATTGAAAACTCTCTGTAAAGCACTTTAGATTGGTAGAGAGGTTTTTCATACTCATATCCTATTTCTGCTAAATATCTCCTATAAATAACATTATTCTACGAGGCTTTAAAAATGTTACTCAAACCTAGCTTGAGTATGAGTGATCTCGGAGTGCCTTAATGGTAACAAACTGTCTCCATGCCATGGGAGACAACTTCTGAATGAAAG
Organism: Morus bassanus; assembly: GCA_031468815.1. Taxonomy (NCBI): domain Eukaryota; kingdom Metazoa; phylum Chordata; class Aves; order Suliformes; family Sulidae; genus Morus; species Morus bassanus. The sequence continues at coordinate 19,303,232 of CM062572.1, forward strand.
CCCAAGGAACTGAACTCTTTAAAACAGTCCTACATGATCTTCTGAAACACTTGTGTGGCTGGCAGAGTATATCTGCTAAGTAGATCTTTCAACCTTAAAAGTGTTTCTAGTGGGTAGTACAACCTCATTTTCATTACATGTGCATAGCATGTCTGCAAGCATAAAATAATATATTATTGAAGAAATTTTGGAAAAATCCTGACAGCTAAGCTTTCTGTGAAAGCTGCCAGTGGGGAGAGCAGACTGCCAAATGTTATCTTTAAAACAGTAGCAAACTAATAATCTCATTATTACCTTGAGTCTTTTAATTTCTATAAACTCTGGCTTGGCTTTCCCTGCCAAAGGGGCTTACTGTGTCTGCCTCAGTTTCCTTTCCTGGTGGGAAGGCCTGAGTGGGGACAAGGTCTGAGTGATATTTCCAGGCCAGGTCCGTCCCTGGTGGGAGAACAGAGTTGACCTTGCCAAGTTACCCTGCAATAATAGCTGAAGGTGTTTCATCTCACAGGGTCGTGTAGCATCACTGATGCCCATCTGTTATCTCATGGAGAGAACAGCTAAAGCCTACTACCTTTGGTGCAGAGAGGTAAAGTGTGGTTTGAATGGCTTAAATAGCTCGCATTGTCTTTAGGATGGTACAGATGTTGGAAAGCAACCCTGATGTTTTCTAAAATGAGTGATTTCAAGCCACCGGGGTCACCCTGCGGATACCTGTGATGCCATGGTGCACAGATTGGAATTTATGGTCAACAGATTGAGGTGCCCAGAGCACACAAGGGTTAGAGCACTTGTCTAGTATGATCTGGAGCAAGCAGCCTGGTGGCTACTCCTTCAGTCTTTCATGGAGATGATGTTCTGTCCTGAGTAAGTTTGGAAAAATGAGGCGCACACTTGAGTCACTTGCTCTCCATAACTTAGCAACTTGCTCTCATGTCCCACGGGCATGCTCTGCATTTAATCCCTGGTCTGGATCTGCTCTGAAGCTGATGCAGAATGAAATCCAGTGCTGAAACTCTAATGAGAACTCAGTTTTGTGAACAAATATCTTCTGACCAAACTAAGTATCTCCTTGGGCTAATAGTGCCCACAAAGGAACTGTTCATGAAGTAACAGATCTTTTTTTGTTGTTGCTGAGGAGTTTTTTTGTGACATTCTCTACATTTAAGGTTGTGTTGTTCAGAATCATACAGAGCAATCGGACTTTAACAGACTGAAATGTTATTTTTATATTAAATTGTAATTTTTCAGAAAAAAGCAAGCCATGTGTGCTGCTAGATATGGGGAGAAGAGTAAGGATAATTGTATGTCTTTCAAAAACATTTTTTAAATATTCTGCAGGGAAATGAACAATATTGTATTTACAGGGTGAAGTATGAACTAGCACATTTTAAATATGTCTGTCTCTGCAGAAGAGAAGAATTCCTGCTTGCAAAATCTTCATGATTAATAACGTGGGACTTGGATGTTGAGAATTCTAGTGTTGATTTGTACATATACTGACAATTTCTGTAGGAGATTCTTGCAACATTTTGAAGATCAACATTCCTAAAAGTTGTTGAAAAATTGTTTAACAAGTAAGGTACATTTAAAGATTGGTTTAGGGCATTTGTGTGCCTTAAAATCAGGAAATCAGAAAACAAGTTACTTCCTAAGCTGCCTGCACATGGCTGCAGTGGCTTGCAAGGTTCTCAGAATGGAAGTAACCCCCATGGTAATTTAGGTCAGTGTGCCTTTGTGCATCTGCAGGGCTGCGGCAGCTTTATTGTGATGAGTCAGTTTAACTCCAGTTCCGCGGCCTTGGGTCCTGCACATACCTCTAACTTTGTACCAGTGCAGCCTTACAAGGGCATGGTGTTGGTGGAGGAACACAGTTGCACTCAGAAATTAGCATCTGTCTATTCAGTGATAGGAGCAATTGAACACCCAAGTAAAGCAGGGTATAAAATGAAAGTGTTTATCCCACAGTTACACATTCTGTGTCAGGAAGCATGCAGATGTATAGGGATGAGAGAAAACTATACGGCCTGTTTCTCTCCTTCTCTTCCTCCGGTGTGGATGAGGAGGACAGGCTTTTCCTGAACCTAACTCCATAATGATTTTTATATTTCCTCATTGAAGCTCCTTGCCTTCCATCTCCCTTTGTCTATCTTTGATATACATAATTTTCTTTACCACCCAACAATCCCCATGTTAATTATGTTGAACCAAGATCTGGAGTTGGCTCAAAGCCCCACCAGTTTCCCTTGTGTGTCCCTCTGTCCCCTAACCTTAGGAGGTGGCAGGCAGGGCTGTTGGTCGCAGCTGGATTCCCTGCAGTAACAACCTGCATGTGTCTCCTCCCCCGCACGGCTCCCTGAGCATATGGTTAGCTGCATATTCTCCCTTCTACATCGCTCAGTTTTTTTATCCCTCTTAGCACATGGGGTTTGTGCTTCAAAGTGTGAACAGGCTTTGATGCTGAACAGAGGCAGAATTTATTTGCTAAAACATCTCTCAAAGAGAATTTATGTGCACAGAATGGCATTCAGCTTTGGGAAGTCCGAGTGGCAACTATGTTACAGACGGAGAATTTGGGACAAGTTCTTTCTTGGAGAGTAACCCTCCTTCACTTCTGCCCAGGGTGTTTTTTGTTTTGTTTTGGTGGGGTTTTTTTGAGGAGGGGAAGAGGTGGTGGTTCAGTGGGCCTTTTTGCACCCTTGTTAATCACAAAACAATGGTCAAACATTGGGCATGTGTTGAACTATTTAAAGGATTTTCTTCCTTTTTTAATTTCCCCCCCCCGCATTGATCAGAAAAGCTTCAGAAAATGTAGGTTAGGACAGCACATTGAGGGAAAAAAAGGTCTTGCTGGATTTGGGATTTTAAACTAGTCCATACGAACAGGATTGTTACATGGTAAGTATGGCAACATTATAATGGGCACATACATATTGTTTAGGCACTTATTCAAAGGTCTTATCTTTTCAGACAGGTATTTTGGAGAGGATCACTGGTAAGTACTTAATTTGTTGTACATATGTACTGATTCTCTTTTTTCCTGTCTAGGTAGAAGTATGGATGAAATTAAGAAGCTGCTGTTGTTGATTCTGGGATGTGCTGTGCAGGTGAACATTCATTAAAAGCTTGAGAAATAAGATTTTATTGAATCTGTTATTTTTTTCTGGACTGAGAAAATCCACCCAAAGATCAGTGCTGTATGAACAAACCTCCAGCTCAAGACAGCCTGTGAGCTGAAGTTTTGAGAAGACATTACGGGTGAATGAAAGAAATGCAGGGGAAAGGAAGCACACTTTGTGATAGCAGTAGACTCAATTTGTTGCCAATGACTAATCAGCCATAGGGAATGTACTCTTGCAACTAAGTAGTCCACTTTGATAACAAAGTGGGAAGAGATAAGCTTTGAACAGTGTTCTTGTATCAAGATTGTGGTTGGTTTATTTTCTTACCCTTTTAAAATGCGGAGGGAACAGTACATATTAACGCCAAACAGATAGATAAACTAACAGTCTAAACATTTGTTTAATGCACCCTGATTTTATTTGCATAATCTTTTGATTGAATATTACGTGTAGAAAATCCAAAATGAATAGATACTTTGTATATTTATGTGGGGAATTTTATGCAGCATTTGTTAAAATAAATAGACAGGCAATGTATATGGGAAACTCCCCAGAAATGCACAACAGTTACCAGATAAAGAAATCAGTGTTCTGCCACCAGACCTCTGTGGTGGTAAACAATAGATGTGTTGGGGGCTAGCCTTTGCTTATAATTGACCTTGTTTGTAGGTCTGTCTAGTGTTTTTGTCATGCCTTAGGACACTTACCCTGCTCAGCTATGTCAAGTCAATTATGTCAGGGTAAAGCTGTCTACATATGGCTGCTCTGAACTATCTCAGTGTTGCATTGCAGAACAAAGAATAAAGGTTTGATTTCGCAAGCTGCTATGCATCCTCAGTCCCCATTTATGAGTCTGAGGTTCTTCCCAGTGAAAGGAATGGTTGAGACTCAGAACAAGGCCCCAGAAGGACACTGTAAATGAGTCTAAAAAAAACTTTTAAGTGATGCTTAACTTCACCACAACGCGGAGTTGTTACAAGAAGGCAATAATGTTGTAAGTGTACAGTCACAGATATACAGATAGCAGATGTCTGCCTCTTTTAAAGCCTTAAGTAAAAGATTTACTAAAATCTGTTTGTCTGAAATGTCACTCATTTTTATCCAGAATGTTTCCCAACCCCATATTTTTTATCTAAAGCACATGTTGATTTAGTCCAACAAGCAACATTACGCATTGATGTGAATAGTGTCTAAAGTGATACATCTCTTTTCATTGCCAAAACTAAGCAAAATGCAAACAGCAAAGCAGACAGTTTAAATGATGCAATGTAAATGTAGGTTTATGTTTGTGCAGCTCCATTAATGAAGCTGTGATGATTTCCTCTGGCTGTTGCCCCGCCTTTTGATCTCATTGCATGTCGAACTTGTTTTTAAAGAGCAAAACCAGCCATTTAACTTAGCCTTAATTGTACTGACTGTAAAAAGTTAAATAATTCAATGCATAATTCGGTTCATGCTCCGTATGGAGCAATGAAGTGTTATACGTTCTAGTGTGACAAAGTGTAGATCTCGAACATTTTGTCATTAACAATGTGGGGATTTTTTTTTTCCAATTTAAATGAAAAATGATGCAGTAAGTTTTAGGATATGTAGCACTGTTTCAGCTTGTGTTTTCTTTTTAACAGTGTGAAAGAAAAGAAGAGTTTATTGAAAGAATAAAACAACTGGATATCGAAACCCAAGCTGCTATTGTGTCACACATTCAGGAGGTGGGACTCTCTGTATTGTCTATTTCGACTTTTTATCTCTCCCTTCCTTGACTTAACGGGGTTTTTTGCTATGAAATATTAATGCTTGGAATTTCATAATGGATTCATGAATGTCACAAAAAAAAATTGAATATGTTACTGGAATCAAATTATAAATGATAGGCACTGGGAACATTACTTGGCTCAGTGGTCTTTAGAAGAGGTGCAGTGGGAAATGCCTTGCTTGTCAGTTATAGGCTATGTAGAAGGAATTGTTGTAAGGATACATGTGTAATATTTCCAAAAAGCATGTATGGCTTAGGAGATGCAGTGCCCCTTGCAGCAATAGTGTAGGCACTTAGTCCCCAAGTCCTGTGGTAGGTGAGACACCGGCTCCCCAGCGGCTTGCTTTGGACAATGGCCTCCAAACTCAGATGGTCTTGAAAAGTGAACTCTGCAGCTGAAACTGGACATACACTCTGTTTTTAAAGAGAAGTTTGATCCAATGATGAGTGTTCTTGGACTTCTGAGGTTTCTGTAGAAGTAAGGAATACAGGTAGGCCTTAGGAGCCAGCTTCCTTTGGAGACCCAAAGGAGAGCCAAAGGACACGGTCCCCTGCTGGGTGTGCCTCACTGGGAGCGGGCACTGGCTATGGCTGGGTGTCAGTGCGTGCAGGTGTAGAAAGCCCAGTACACTCAGATTTGAGGAACAAATAGTGAAAGTATAAGACGGGAACTTTTTTCTTAACAGTTAAAAAAATAGTTCTGCTTTAAAAAAAAAAGTGTGATGAAGTAAGCATGTGGTTATGGCAAAAGCGGGAACAGTCTTTAATTGAGCTTGAGAGACTTGCCTGGCATTTCTGCTAAATGATTCAGAGGAAATCAGTTTGAGTAAGATAGCAGTTGAAAGGTACACTGCTAGCAGCAACCAGAGACATTTCTGCTAAAGGCAGCTCCTCCCAGTTGTATCAGCTGTAAATTGCAAATTTATTGAAAGCGGGGCTTCCTCTCAGTGAGACACCAGCCTAACTGTTCAGTGTGGGGTCAGTCCCTTCAAATCCCTGTGGTGACCACCTCAGTGCTTGCAGTAAGACAGTTGCATACTTCTAATATGCAAGCACGAGTGCTATTGATCATAATATGTATCTGATCACTTTTAAAAATCAGCCTTAATAATTATAAAGAAATCTAAATACCAGAAATTGCTGGGTAGTGTTACAGTTAAGGTAATTGTGTTTGTTATTTACAAGCTGGTTTTGATGAAATGTGATATATTTTTTAATTGATCAGTAGAAGAACCTGGGGGATGCAGCATATACAGCAAACAAATTTACAAATCAACCAGTGGAAAGACAGTTTTTTGTTCCTGTTCCTAGGTGACTCACAACCAGGAGAATGTCTTTGACTTGCAGTGGCTGGAGCTCCCAGATATGGCCCCAGAAGAACTAGAGTCTCTCTCCAGGAATATGGTTTTCCACCTCAAGAGGCTCATTGATGAGAGAGATGAGTGCACAGAAGTACGATGACTTCTCTCTCCCATATATAGAGCTCATGTGAAGTAGCAGATGCAGGGTCCATTCCTTCTCTTGTGTCTTGTTTGTGCACTGGGCTTCTATTTCTTCTGCACCTTCCTACTACCTCCCTCTGAAAATCTGTAGAAAGATTTTTGACTTTTCCATTGATTCTCACGTAAACACTAAAGTATGGTGAAATGATTGGTAAAGGGGAGTGGAGTGGTCTTTCCATGAAGTGGAGGGACCAAAATATTTGAAGTTGTGACTTTGTCTTGAGATTTTTGTCATTGTCATTTCATGTCTGCTCAGTGACTCATCTTGGAGTGATTGCTTGCCTGTCTCTTCACTGGTATTTACTGTCATACAGTCTAGTGTCTTCTCTAGGTTTTTTTCTGTGTGAAGATGGCCCTATCTGTTGCTAACTCATCAGTTCTTTTCCCTTCAGATCTCTGAAGGCTTCTCCCCTTCTTTAACCTGTTACTTCTGTCATGCTTTTGACTGTGATTGTGTTAGTTAAAACTGTTAGTTGTTACAGTTTTTTTATGAATTCTCCAAGCAAAACAGACTGCTCATTTTGAGCATTGGAAGGGGAATGTTTTAGTGGTCTAAGCATAGCGGAGATTTCTTTCCTCCTCTGTGCAACCTTCCCTCCTGGCTATCGCTTGAATTCAGGCTAATAATTTTCAACACTTATAAATAATTTTTAGATACTTGAAAAACAATGTGTAATTATATTATTTATCTCTTGACACTACATACTTCTCTGTATTTCCAGGTCATTGTAGATCTCACTCAAGAGAGAGATTATCTGCAGTCTCAGCAACCACCAAGTCCTCTGAAAGCACCAAGTCCAGATTCTTCACCAAACCCAGCCAACCCTCTTTCTAATGAAGACAAGCAGCACCTTGCAGTTGAGCTGGCAGACACAAAGGCTAAGTTGAGAAGAATCCGGCAGGAGCTGTGAGTCACCAGTGATTTGTGCTTCTAGAGAGACTTGCATATTAAGTCTTGCACATCCTGAAAATGCAGTTGCCTGTCGGCTTCAGTACACTGGCCTCCATGGGAGCACTCAGAATCACATCTTTCAAATTTTTTATTCATAGCTGTAGGAAGCTAGTGTGGGTGTTCCATCTTTCTTCTTTCTTAACTGGTCTTTAAACACAGAGTGATGGCTACTTCCATCTTTTTGTGTCTCATCTCTCTCTTCCCCTCTTCAAAATGCAAGCTGCACTTTTTATTTATTAGTGGGAAGTCCAGAGGCCAGTGAATCTAGCTGTGACAGCAGTAGCACCAATGAGATTTCAACAGAAGTACTTAGTATAAAAATAAAGTTGCAAACTCAGATCCATGATGTGTATGGTATCATGAGAAAAAACCTCTCACTTTTATGACGCTGTCATGACAAAGAGGCTCTATGTTCAAAATATGCTAGGAGATTTCTGTTGTCCTTTCCGGATTCCCAGCAGTGTCCACATAATCAATATTGTTTCAGGAAAATTTTTTTACTAAGATTTTTCTACTAAGATTTTTCTAATACTTTTCAGGGAAGAGAAGTCTGAGCAGCTTGTAGATGCTAAACATGAAGTTGAGCAGCTCACCCTAGAGCTGCAAAAAATAAAACAAGAGGTAAGATGGGTTCATTTTACTGTGATAGTCTTCCCTATTTAAAAAAGCCTCTTTCAGTGTGAAACTAAAAATACTACTATGCCTATTTTTTAATGAAGAAATCAAGTTACTCCAGCAAGCTGTTTGACGATTGTGGCTATGGCATAGCAATGCTATGCTTTGCACTTAAGAGCAGTCTCATCTGTTTAGCTTGCAAATAGCTTAGTAATGCCTGAAGCTTACGCAACATCATCAGGCATTAGAAATGTCAGAGTCCCCACAGGCTGAAGAACCTCTGTCTTGTAGAGAATTTACTGGCTAGTTAGGAGAATCCTCTTACTCCTGAACCAGGGGAATGCTACTTGCCTACACTTAAAATGTGTAAGTAAATAAATAAAAATAAAGTTTAAAGAACATGCTTTCAAGTATTCACTCAGATTTTTTTTCCTGCATATTCCTCACTTCTCACAGAATATCCACCTGACCGCAGACGCTCGCTCTGCCCGAGCATACAGAGATGAGCTCGACTCTCTGAGAGAGAAGGCAAACCGTGTGGAGAGACTTGAGATGGAACTTGTTCGGTGCAAAGAAAAACTTCATGATGTGGATTTTTACAAAGCTCGCATGGAGGCAAGTGAAAATTGGGAGAAAGATTTTTCTGAGTAATCCTTAATGTTTGGCTTTTGTTGTGTTACCAGTTCATGTGTCATTTGTCATTGAGCTGACCGTAGCAAAACATCAGAGCAGGTGGAAATTTCATAACATACATCATAGTTATTGACTTAGCAACATTAAAACGTCTTTCAGTGGCAAGAAGGACTTGGTGCATACAAAAAATAAATACTTATTATTTTTAATAAACTCTGCTTAGTTCAGTATTATGTGGCTAAACAGGACAGATTTTCTGGATGCTTCTTCTAGAGAACCCAGACCTTTTGTCTAGCCTTGAAAACTTACTCTTAGGTAAAATGCCTATGTTTCAGAGTCATTCCTTTGACCAGTATTTTAAATGCAATGTATAAATTAGCTAAATGAATGTCTGGGTGTTTTTCCTTAGGGTTTGCAGCAGATGCAACTGTTGAAATGGTTGGGCATTTTTAAGCATGACCTCAGATGACACATTCTAGCCACCCCTTTTTGCAACTGTTGCTTGTAGTAGAAAGGAGAGAAAATTTGGATCTTCCCTAGTGCACTGAGTAGGGTATGTCAATGAGAAATGTATAGCTTTGTTCCAGTAGTAGTGCTGGTTAACCAGCTTAGTCACTTGCAGCTATGCCCATCCTGGAATTATTAATTAACTTAGGTTGGAAAGGACCTTGGAGATCATCATCTAGACAAACTCATTGCTTACAGCATGGCTGACCTTAAATTTAGGTCAGGCTGCTCTTATTTTCTGTCCTTTCAGTTCTTTGAGCCATTTTAACCTAAACTCTCAATAATCCACATATGTAACACCTCAGCTGAAGTCAAATAAATATCCAGACTTGCTGAACACATGGAGGTTGAGTAATTGACAACCTCACTATAATTAGATAAAATCCCAGGTCTGAGGTAGAAGAGTGGTGTTGAAACTCACATTTGCCAGGCGTCTGGCTGAGAACACAGGCCTTATTTCTGCTCTATAAACTCTAGTTTGTAGGTGATTTTTTCCCTCTCTAACCTAAGGGGTCAGCTAGCTGCTGCTTCTTATGAATAGGTTCACTAAAATGGATGGTTATTAAATGTAGTAATAGACTACAAAAGCCTGTCTCCCTTCTAAGTAATTCCCAGTTTACATTAGGAAGTATGAAACTCTGGTGCTCTCTCTTTTCCTCCCTCAAGCTGGCAAATCACTTATGCATTAACCTGGCACACTAGCTATCAGCATGGCATCCTGGCATTTCCTTTTTGGCCGTGCACTGGAGTCACTTCGCTTTCTACCTGCTGCTCGGGTAATTTAGCTGGAGCTAGGAGAGGAGTGTTTTAGTCTTGTGTTCATCTGAGATCAAGGGAGTAGCTATTTCTGTTCTTGAGTTCTCAGCCTCTGTGCTTGTCCCAGAGCTAGCAGTTTCGTGCTCTGCTGTCTGCATGCTAATTTTGCTTAACTTATCATTCAGTAAAGAGACTTCCACTTCAGTTTCAAATTTGCTCCAACTTTCCTCACTCCTCCTTCCACCCTGCCAGGTTTTGGTGAAAGTATTAGATGTCGGAGATGAGTGTTGGCTCTCTGAGGATACCTCCCAGAAATACAGTAGTGGGACAAAGAATGTTTCCCATCGATATGGCACTTCTCTAATTCCAGGCTGCAGTGTGGCCTCTAGCAAAAGTTGTCAGTGTTGTAGGGGCTGAGCTCTTCTAATATGCAGCAGGATTGCACAGCTGCCTGCAGGCCGCTCTGTGGTCTAGAATAGCCAGAGAATTTCACATTCTCACCACTCCCTCTTCCATCATTGATCAAGTCTTGGCACAGCCATGGACTGCCAGTGTTACGCAGTGGCAGCGTCAGGCAAACTCCACTGGTTTCATGCTGATACAGAGGATTCCACAGGGCACTACTGGTTTTTATGGTCATGGAGTGGCACAAAGGCTGTGCATAGTAGCCAGTATTCACCTTACCATGGTCCCTCAGTTTTCTGTCTTATCTGTCTCATGTCCTCCACCCTTCCAAAAGAAGGGTTAGTGGCTGGAGTCAGTTCAGTGTCTGGTCAGATTCTTCCTACTACCTCAAAAACTGTTTGACTTAAAATTCCAAGTTGTAAGATATGTGCAGGGTTGTAACATGGTAGAGGTTTTTAGCACTAGACAGTACAGTGCTGATTCATCTCATGGCATTTACTGGTTGTGGCTGGCTTCCTAAGCTGTAAGTCTCAAGACTTGAATAAATCGTACAGAGGCACAGCAATGAAAATGTAGGTGCATAAAGTACAGTATAAGCCACGTTTCTATGGTATTGTGATACTGCAAGGCCCATAGGGTCCTGACAGGGTTGTTAATTAGTAGTGTCAAATTGGTAAGTGAGAAGAAAAAGTGGGTTTACCTTTGTGCATCAATGCAGAAAGCATTGAGCACTTAAAAATCTTTTCCTTCTTGTAGTTCACATACACATTTGGTAGTTTGAGCCAGAAAGAATGTGCTCTGTGTATGATACCATGACAAGCTTTAATAATTGTGAGCAAGCTTACAAGTAGTTTCTGAAAGCATGTAATACAATTCATTGGTGGCAGCAGGAAGACATTTAAGGAGCTATTGCAGAAGAAGCGCAAAAGGAGCAAGTTTTTCTCTATATGAATGTAACACATTTAGGCATGTGTGTTGTTTTCCTTCTCTGTATGTCTTGACAAAGTTGTTCAGAAATCACACTTCAATTTGACCATCGTTCAAGGGACATGGAGATGAATATGCTCTGGAGACCTTCCTTCTGGGGTGGCTAAATGAGGTCGTAACTGTGAATGTGCAGGAACAGGCTTAATGCAGGGCTTCCTCCAAGGAGGTGCTTCTCTCTCCAGTGTAAAGCTTCCCTCCGGCATTCCTCTGCATTGAACCTTGTGCTGCTCTAGGAGATCAGATTGTTTTCCGAGGCCAGGGAGTCTGCCTTGCCTATTCTTCCTCCTTCTCACCGCAATCACATTTCTATGTGGGTTGATGGGAGGAATTGCCATGAACGTTAAAAAAAAGCAAAAGTGTCTCTTGTATGTTTTCATATAGCTGTCCAAGGCAGTGTTTGATTGTTACTAGATGTTAACTGTGTCATGGCTCAGTAGGGGCAGCATCTGAACTGCCAGAAGGGAGGGGTTTGAACTCTTTTATAACTGGGTCTGGATGCATGTGTGAATTGTCTAGTTTCAGATTTAAACAATCTGATTGCTACTTCAGTTTCTGAAAATGTTTTCCTGTAGCAACACACCCTGATTGTGCAACCACTTACTCTGAGTTAATTGTAACCATATGAGTGCACAATGCACATTCTTAAAGCTATTTCGAGGCACAGTGATACAGGATCAAACCACAATATGTATTTTAGAAATTACAAAAGCAGAATTCTATATGTTGGATATTAAAACATCACAATTTAAGTGATATAAAACAAAGGGTTTTTTTAATCCCTTGCCTAGTAAATTCAGTGTATTTAAAAAAAATCCACAGCCAACTATTTTTGCTGTCGATTTAAAAATAAACTCATAGTTACAAAATAATGTTGGTGGGTTTATTAAAGAAAAAAATAAACCTTAATTCCAGTGGATGCACCACCACCTGCTGATTGTCTAACTAGTGTGATTTGTAGCCAGACGCATTTTTAGGTCAACTATGTTATCCCAACAACTTCTGGGAGATGTTAGTGCTGACATGTTTTAGTTAGGACAGTTTTACCTTCCAGGCCTTGAGATGTAACTCTACAAAGCTCCCATGGAGTAATTATTTAAATAATATGAACTCTTCAATATTAAGACAACCTCAGATCATGGGTACACCAGTGAGCAATGTTGACCTTGCCATAGCAGGCATTTCCACCAGGTTATTAATTTAAGATTTCATCAGAACTGCTTTGAACTGACATGTCCGCCCCTCCTGGGCACTCAATGGAAAGTGCTTCAGTCTTCCATATGTTGCAGCTCCCAGTGATGTGTGGTTTGTACCAGAGGCTGGATATGTGTGTGTACTTGGCACGTAGCTTGACTCTTCATGAGACACTAAAATAACTAGTTCCTGCTTGGTAGGCAGTTTTGGGGATAGTTCTGAGGCCATGTTTTTGAGGTCAGACGCCACCTTACTTCTCAGGGCTGTGGTCCAGATTGAGTGTGATGATCTAGCAAAGTAAACTCTTGTCATGCTGCTGTTTCAGTACAGGTATTCTGGCAGCTTACATGACGCCCAGCACATTTTGTGTCATGTACTTCCTCTGGTCTGTCATCTGTTTAGTGCCAGCCTTTTTAGTTTGCCCACCCTGAAGTGACCCTGTTAGATCAGACTTGGCCCACCAGTGTTCCAGTGTTCCAGTATTATTGTTATTATTAATTCAGCTACTTGCATACTCGGACATGTTAATTGTGTTAGTTGAACCACTTCACAAGCACTAACATACTTGTCCTTTTAATGCTACTGTAGTAGGGAAATTTTTCCTCTCACATTTTGCGAGTTGGTAGCTGACCCACTGAGAGATCAAGGGCAATATGGTACTGCATGAGGTAGACATTCCATATTATGCCATCTAGAGTCAAGATGCAGCAAACAACTAAGATTAATTGCTCTGTACGGCTATTAAATCATCACCGCCTGTAGTATCAAAAGGCAAGGGGAGTGGCCATCATCAGACACTCTTAACTTGTGCTTTACAGCTATCTTTTCTTCTTTCCTTTTTTCCTTTTTTGTGTTTTAAATAATGGAGCCACATAAGGCTTCTTAAGGCTGATTCTACCCCAAAAATGAGAAGGTAGCTGCTGATTAAGCAGTGAAAGTGGTTTGCTCATGCCTGGTGATCTTTCAGGAATCTACTCGGTTTGGATGTTTGTGGTCTGAGAGAGCAGACATGAACATTGATGTCAGCAGAAGCTTCACATTTTGAAGACAGTTGTCCAGGAATAAACTTGTCAAGCCATAAGCATTTCATCCGGCCTGTGTGCACATTTTCTGTTTTTGCATATTTCATTGGAGCAGGGGAAGGGATGGGGGGAGGAGGGAGGAAAGCAAAGACAGGCGAAAGAGAATTTATTTAGAGAATCGAATGATCTTCTCCTTGCCCCATTTTAACTCTTCTGGGCAAAAATCCATCCAGTATCCATTTAATCTCTTAAATGCTGATACGTTCCTGCCATAGAAAACTCTGTCTCTGGCTGAAGACTTATCTGAGGAACAGCAAGAGTAAAAGCTAGCAGTGAGGTATTATAACTTGAAGTAAGACATAATTTAATAAACGTGTTTTAAACATGACCAAGAATACATGGCCAGATTTTATGCTTTGGACATTTCATGTTTCTGGAGATAAGATACTTGAAAGCACAGAGCTTCATTTGTTGCTTTGCAAGGAACCAGAGTGCAGTGTAATTAACTTGTTTCTGATGCTGTGGCTACAGCAGAATAGTAAGTTAAGCTTTTACTCAGAAAAACAGATCCAAAAAGCTGTAATGGATAAGCAACATGGCTTGTGCAGTTAATGCTCATGTGTTTATTGGGGGTGTGTTAAGTGATAAGTATAGAACAACTTCTCTTGTTCAAGTGAATTAAAATTCTGTTCGTGAGAGAGAAACTATTAAACAGACATCTACATGTAAGTGTACTGAAATAGGGATACAGATAGAGTACATATTGATGGACAGTGCTCAGTGACGTGCTTTGAATACACTATAACATCCCTTGAAAGTAAATAAATATAATCTATTTTGAAACTGGGGATGATGGTGAGTTGGCTAAGGAAATGATGTTATAACAGTGGAATTGGAATTGAAGAGTTGCTCTTCTGTGTCTTGTCTCCTTGGTGTATCTCTTGATCTAGCCACATATAAAGCAAAAGGAACTCCATTAAACTTCTAAAATTCAGGAAAAAACAATAAGAAATATTGGATTTACTTGCATTAATGACACAGACAATTAAACATAGTATAATCTCCCATTAAAATGTCAGGTAAAAACTTTTTTACGAAACAGAGGAACATGTCAGATTTTTTTCTTGTGTTTTGCAATGTCGGTTTATGAAAGCTACCTGGTCTTTGAAAAGCAGTTCATGTCAAGAGATTAACATTGCTACTTTTTCTCCCTAGGAGTTACGAGAGGACAACATCATATTAATTGAAACAAAGGCCATGCTAGAAGAACAGCTAACAATGGCAAGAGCTCGTGGTGATAAACTGCATGAATTAGAGAAGGAAAACTTGCAGTTGAAATCCAAACTTCATGATGTAGAGCTGGTATGCCCTCTCTTTTTCATTATGCTAATTTTTTTTAACTTATGTTTTTATGCTAGGTCACAGATTCGTCACAGAAACCAGTGCAGACAAGCAAATAAATCAACAGTGCTTTAAAAGAGGTCTTTAGTTTGAACTTTGTGTACATGATTTCTTGAAATATGTTAGCAGTGTAAATATTGCCAATGCTACTTTGTGTGAGACTGATGAATTTAATTTTATGCAAGAAGGTATATCACAATTTTAAAATATAGATTGCTTTCATACATACTGATAATGGAGGTGTTAAAATCTGTTAAGTAGGAAATCTCTTAGATATAGGAAATGAAATCTACTGTAGTAAATTATCTTTCTCATTGGAAACAAAACCCCCAGCCGTTACAAGACTTTAAGAATCCATTACTGCTGTAAAAGACATGAAACTCCAAAATTTATTTCTGTGTAAATCAGAGGCATGACTTATTGCTTCATAGACAAGGAAACGTAAGAAGTGGCAGATTATTGCCTACAAACAAAAAGCAACACTGGATTTTATAATCCCACTAGAAATAATAAATACTCTTTCACCTCTTCTATTTTACTTAACAGTGCTCCTCTTATCCCTGTGTTTTGAGTTCTTGTGGGTTTAACGGTATAGGGTTTCCAACAAGGTCTGTTGGAAATAAAGATGTTGAGGGTGCTGTGTGGAGTTCTGTTTAATGACTGATTCAGTGTATTAAGGGTCATGTTGTGCTCCAGCTTTTCCAAAGCGGCTGGTGATTTTGAGTGATGCTTTTCTAGGTGACTTGATGAATTTTTGAGTCATGTTTTCTGGAAATTTGGGACCCTCTGAGGCACCACTTCAGCTTCCACAAATGCAAATGGCCAAAATAATTACAAGAAGAAACTGTAGATTCATTCTGCAGATCTGTTTTCTGGATATTTTAAAACCCAAATTATGAGGCAGATGTTACTTGCTAATCCATATGACTGGATCCAAATTTGACAAGATGAATTGGAGAAGCTCTGTAGAATTCAAGATTATATCTGCAGAGTCTCCTGTGTGTCAGTGCGTGATGCTACATGTTTTTGAAGAGTTCAGCTCTGGAGACAGCTTCAATCCAGCTTGCCTTACTAGCCCTGGCTTGTACTGGCCCTGTCATCACCCAGTATGTTCTCACTCCAGTCACCCTGCTTCCAAGTGTATCATGGACCTGAGCTGATGCTAAACAGGGCCAGCTGGGTGTCTCTGCACTGCATTCTGTGGCACATATGGTAGCCCACAGCAAACATTTAATGCTCTACATGTATTTCAGTATAAAAGCACACAGTGTTTAAGGAGATTCTTCTACCTTCAACACGTATTGTGCTTGTAGCAGTTCAACTGACAGAGCAATCTTACAGATAAGCTGAATATGCATTTTCATTCATGCGTGTCTTGCACAGGACCGGGACACGGACAAGAAGAGAATAGAAGAGCTTCTGGAGGAGAAGATGGTCTTGGAGATTGCACAGAAACAGAGCATGAATGAGTCTGCACACCTAGGCTGGGAACTGGAACAACTATCTAAAAGCACAGACCTTGCAGACAGTGAGTACCAGCTGGGATAGCTGTTGTGCTTGTGGTCTCTTTCGGAGTAGGTAGGTTGGTTGACTTGAGACAGGCAAGGAAGTTTAGTCCAAACTTGGAGAACTTCCCTCATTAAGCCACATGACTTTGAACTTCATTTTTTGAAACTTCTAAAATGTATTCCTTCTACTCTCTTTCACTTTATTTTGAAAGCATTAAAATGTTTTCCTTTTATTTTGCTCATCACAGAGGGTGACTTTAAAGTAAAATGATAAAAATTTAAAAAAGAAAGCTCTGTAAATGACACAGCAGAAATGTCACACCCAACACTGGCTATTTCTAATTGAATGGCTGGGAGGAGTCCGTGACCTTTAGTATTCTTTAGTACAATTAGCTGGTCTTTAAGTCCCAGGAATGCTGAAGTCATTTATTTTTACTAGGTACTGAAAAATGTGTACAGTTAAAATAACTGCCTGATTAATTTTTTGAATGGTTGATTTGATTTCTGTAACTATCACAAACATTACTAATGCTTCCTTCACTAGTCAGGTTTTAACATTGGCTTCTGTGTCTAACATTCATTCCATCTGTAATACCAGCCTAAATAACAATGCTAAATGGAACTTGGGAAATATAAGCTATTTCATGTAGTTCAATGTGCAGCTTTTATTGATTACTCACCTGATTCTGTTAAGACTTGCAGGTTTGGCTTTGTGTACCAGGAACAGTTTAACTTGGACAAAGGAATAAATTAGAGTAAGCAGATGTTCAGTTTTCAGTACAGCTGTCTAGAAGAATAGCTTTGTTTTGTAAAATAACTGAATGTGTGCCTGACACTAATTCTCAAATCTACTTGCTGTCTAGGATCTGCGTTATCTTTACTAAGATTAATGGCTAATTAATTGTTACTTTTAATTAATAATCTTGCAAAGCAGGTTTATCTTGGCCTGAGATGTGAATGGCACTCTATTCCTCCTTATGTGTAATCAAGGATATTGCTTATTATATTACTCAGTGGGGAAAAACACAGTTCTCTCAAAACTTAAAAATTTTGATGAAGAGTATTTCAGGAAAATGTAAAACTATCTAATTTTCTGGCTTGTTTCAAATAACACGTTTTGCCCCCTTCCTGCTTTGGTTTCACTAGTGATGTAATGGAAGGAAGGATGCTAGCTTTATTTTGTTATCTCTTATTTATTCATTTCTGTCAAACATAACTTTCAACATTTGCTCAACAGAGTGGTTTAAAACAAATGAAAAAAGATGCAATTCCTTTGCTGCACTGATGCTTAGCGTTTCAGCACTGGAGCTCCAGAGCCTCTCTGATTAACCAAAGAAAAAGAGAGTAAGAGGAACTGAGAACATCAGTAATCTTTTGTATTCAGTAGGAAAAAAAAAATTAGTGAAGGAAGCCTGATTTTAAAAAAACCTAATAATGTTAGACTTTGGAACTTTAAATTATTTCACAGAAGTTCTGTCCTACTTTTACAGTAATTGTCTTTAAGAAGTTCCATTTCGATGCCTGTTGCTGGTCTGAGTGCAGTTTATTTGTACAAATAGTCAGTCGGCAAAGCTCTTCTAGAAAACCTCCTGTTCCTGGATTTCAAGTTGAGTGCAAGGGTGGCAGATAGCAGAAGATTATACCTGCTAGTTTGGAATATTTTATTCAAAATCATTTCAAAAATAAACATGGGAAAACATCATTTAGATGGGCTTTGCTTCAGGACAGAACTCAACTGGAGTATTTAATGTTTACTATTCGAGTCTTCATTTGACCAAAACTCTCCAGGTGATGCTCCAAAAAAACCACAAATGGGATTTCACCATTCTCAAACTTGCCAGTTCTAAAGTGGCAGTTTGGAGTCTAAAGTTCAGTGTGCTGCATGTAATAGTGCTGGTTATTTAGCCGGAGTGAATAATTTTCTGAAACTTAAAGACAATGTTAAAGTCAATTTCATATGAAATGTAGTTTTGAGGTGAAGGGTAGCAATTATTCCATGTGAAACACAAGGTTGCTTTTATAATTATTCAGGTGCTGAGCAGAGAAATGAACAGAACAGTGAGGCTTTGGTGCTGGGAGTTAAGGCTGAGAGGTAGTGAGACTTTTGATCTACAAACACTTAGGGTAAAATAACATCTCTGTTGTAAAACTCACAAATTTTGTTAGTTCTGAGATTTCAACTTAAGACACTTTTCTCTATGATCAACATTCTGATGGATGTCCTATGCTTGGGTACCTGGTAGTAAAATATCCTCCCTGATTCAGCATATTCTTGATGAAATAGTTGTGGAGATAAGCACTGGAACTCACTTTTGTAAGAATTTTTTCTGTGACTAAATATGATCGAATACCAAAGTTTTCATTGGCTTTTGGAAGTGCACCATCTTGCTGTTTTAGCAAACACTTTGCAGTGGTTTATTTTTTGCCTCAATTTATTTCCTCTGATGGAAGTATGAGAGGGTATCCAAGTATATTTTGCTACTAATGTTAAACATGCTGCTAACATGGCTAAAGCAACTTTAAGAAGAGTTAGGAAAGTAAGTAACTTTTAAGATGGTTATTTGTTCACATAATTCCCTATTTATTAAAGGCCTTAATTGTTATCTGTGAAAATGGGTTCTGTTTTTAACAAAGTGTTTGCTTAGCAGTCAACCTGAAATGATAAGGATCTGACTGCGATTATCCTCATACAAGTGAATCTTAAGGACCTAGGAAGAGGGGGATGTTTGTGAATTGGTTAGTGCCACCTTCTGATTCTCATGTTTCAACAGCCAGAAAGTCCTTTGTGTTTGAGTTGAATGAATGTGCTTCGAGTCGCATACTGAAGCTAGAGAAGGATAATCAGAGCTTGCAGAACACAATCCAAGAGCTGAGAGATGCCTCCTTGACCTCCAGAGAGAGCAGCATAAAGTTTGTGGAACTGGAAAAGGAAAATCAACAGCTTAGCAAAAAGGTAATTTGCTCAGAGGAACAAACAGAGCTCTTCGGTTTTTAACACTGTGCACATAGAGCTGTACGGCATTCCTGAATGATGAGGGATTGCAGGGAATTCACCCGTGTTCCCCAGAAGACTGGACATGTTTTTGGGCCCATCCATTTAATTGTAAATTGTATTCTAACACTGTATTCTATTGCTTTCCACTTCACTGCCTGCTTAGGTGCATCATTGTAAGCAAAAGTGACTATTCCTGTTTCATAAAAGCTGTCAGATTGTACTGTTGATTGTGACCCTTTTTGTCGTCTTATGATAGCTACTGCTAGACAAGGAAGCCATGGCCACATTGAACTATTCTGTTTCTTTCGAAGTTTTAATATTGTTTCCATGTAAGTCAAAAAAATCACACAGGTGAATTCAGTTTAGTATATTTTTAAATAAGTCTTTTTTTGCTGTCCATAGTTGTGGATCAGCTCTTTGTCTTGTCCTTTTGGCTATTAGAAGTTCTCTAGTGTCTCCCTCTCTGCAAAGATCTGGGTTCTTTTAATCTTTGTAACAAATATGCAGGTCATCACTTCTTAAATTTATTTTTATATATACATGTGTTACACTATTATTAACTGTGATTACATTACATTAACTGCCAGCTCAGTGGTTGTCCTTGTGAAACATAGTGCTCAGTTCACCTCCAGCCACTAGCTTTATATTTGTCTGGCTAGTAACTTGCATACTGAACTCTGAATAATTGAGCCAAGTGCCGGTGGGGAAAGAGGCTGCTTGCTAGTCTGAGTATAAAAAATTTCCATGTCAATTTTTTCCACATTCGTGCCTTTGCTAAATTACCCAGAGTATAAGGCTCATTCTTCCTTTTCCCATTACTGCTGTAACCTCTGTGTGTGAGACATTGATACAAAGATTTCAGTCCTCTCTGGCCTGCTTATTGGCTAACCGAATGCTTTAAAGAACAAGGGGAGAAAGAATCTGGATATGAAATGCTGGTCATGGATTACCCGATTATAACTAGCAGAGTGCAGTTTTTCTGCCAAGGTGTACAGGTATCCATCACTGGATCACTCCATCTTCTGGAGAGATTCTTTTGCCAAGTTGAGAGACCAGTTCTGCTTCTTGGCTTTCTTCTCTGAACAAGGAAAATTGCAAAAATTCAGTTTACTGTACTCCTCCTTCCACACTCCCATTTATGACCTGTTGTGTAGGAGTAATTAACTCCAACTCTTACTTCACATGCTTAAAATTTGAGATCAAGGCATATAAAGCACTCAGCAGATACCTGTGGTGTATCTGCCATTTAAGTCACTTGAACAACTGTGGTCAACCTTTGGCTTTGCCCCAGGCACATTCCTGTGGGCACCTCTTGTTATGGCACTGTACTGGTGCCAACAGTTGTGATTCCAGAATTAGTCTGATGTTTTTGATTATGATGAATGCATTGGCATGGTGGGGTCACCTACAGGTCTGGTAGTTAAATAAGACAAAAACCAGTAGTGAGGAATGCCTATGTGGTTAAAGGGGCGCACTGTATGCATCAGACCGATGAGAAAAACATGGCAGTTAAAAACACTGCTATTAAGAGCAGTTGGCATGAACTCTTCACCAGAGAAACACAGAATATGATGGGGGCTGTTGACTGAATACCACAGGCCAGTCAAGTTGTTGATGGACTTCACCTCCCATTCAGGGAGATCTGGGAAAACAAGGTAGTAGACAATATTCTATAGTCTGTGTAAGGCATACAGTTGTCTCTGTGTACGGAGACCTGATAACGTGATATGTCAAATAATCTTGATTTCATAGAATCATGGAATAGTTTGGGTTGGAAGGCACCTTTAAAGGTCATCTAGTCCAACCCCCTGCAATGAGTAGGGACATCTTCAACTAGATCAGGTTGCTCAGAGCCCCGTCCAACCTGACCTTGAATGTTTCCAGGGATGGGGCATCTACCACCTCTCTGGGCCACCTGTGCCAGTGTTTCACCACCCTCATCGTAAAAAATTTCTTCCTTATCTAGTCTGAATCAACCCTCTTAGTTTAAAACTATTAACCCTTGTACTATCGCTATAGGCCCTATTAAAAAGTTTGTCCCCATCCTTCTTGTAAGCTCCCTTTAAGTACTGAAAGGCCTCAATAAGGTCTCCCTGGAGCTTTCTCTTCTCTAGGCTGAACAACCCCAACTCTCTCAGCCTTTCCTTGTAGGAGAGCGGTTCCATCCCTCTGATCATTTTTGTAGCCCTCCTCTGGATTCACTTCAGCAGGTCCATGTCCTTCCTGTACTGAGGACTCCAGAGCTGGATGCAGTACTCCAGCTGGGTCTCACCAGAGCAGTCCTCACCAGAGGAATCACCTTCTTCAATCTGCTGGTCACGCTTCTTTTGATGCAGCTCAGGATACAGTTGGCTTTCTGGGCTGTGAGTGCATGTTGCTGGCTCATGTCCAGCTTTCCGTCCACCAGCACCCCCAAGTCCTTCTCTGCAGGGCTGTTCTCAATCCCTTTATCCCGCAGCCTGTATTGATACCATGGATTGCCTGGACCCAGGTGCAGGACGTTGCACCTGGCCTTGTTGAACCTCATGAGGTTCACATGGGCCCACTTCTCAAGCTTGTCCAGGTCCCTCTGGATGTCATCCCATCCCTCAGGCATGTCAATTGCACCACTCAGGTTGGTGTTGTCTGCAAACTTGCTGAGGGTGCACTCGATCCCACTGCCTATGTCACTGATGAAGATATTAAACAGCACTGGTCCCAATACGGACCCCTGAGGGACACCACTCGTCACTGATCTCCATCTGGACATTGAGCCATTGACCACTACCCTCTGGATGCGACCATCCAACCAATTCCTCATCCACTGAACAGTCCACTCATCAAATCCATATCTTTCCACTTTAGAGAGAAGGGTGTTGTGGGGGACTGTGTCAAAGGCCTTACAGAAGTCCCGATAGACAACATCCATAGCAATTCCCTTGTCCACTAATGTAGTCACTCCATCATAGAAGGCCACTAGGTTTGAGATGTTTTAATTTTTTTTAACCTTCTCTTCCTCTGATGTGCTTTTATATCTCTCATGTGTATCCCCTTAATTAGAGGGTATGCATGTCCACAAGGGGGTGTGCTGGGGAAAGGGGGATGATAGGGGAAGTCTCTTTGATTCACTGCAGAATGGCTTCTACAGTAGGCAAAGGAGAGGGCAACAGTTCTTATGGACTGTTAAAGACAAGCACATATAAAGACACAGGACCAGAGATAAAGAAGTGGTTTTTTTTTCAAATGTTGTATGGCTATGTTTGGTGGTTTTTTTTGCAACTTTCCTGAGATACCCATACTAAAATCTTGCCTCCCTAAAGTCATTTAACTGGATTCAGATTTTACCCACTGAGACTTTCAAAAATTGTCCAAGTATGCTTGGCTGTCTGCTGATCTAATGCTTGGAAGGGTCATGTAGCTGGAACAGGATTATTCAGGTAGTGCAAGAGCAGATGACATGAAAGAAAAGTTACGTACATATTTTTCTCCTTTCTTGCAAGGTTTTCAGAGGAGTTAAGAATGGAAAACCCTTCTTTCAGGCACAGTCAAGTTGCAGCAGTTCAAATACCTACCTTTTTTCTCTGCATTCCTAACTTCTTGGACTGAAAGAGGCTGTAAAGAGTAGTTTTTTACTTGCTTTCAGTTTTCTGGGAGGTGCTAATGAAGACCAGCTATTGCTGAGTTACTGACTTTATGTTCCAGCTTTCTCTGAACAGCTCCTTTGAGACCAATGAACCTTAACATGGTTACATTTCTAACTGTTAAGCCCTTCTTATCTCCAATCTGGGCAGTCCTTGCTTGTTTAAACACTTCCTGTAATGAGGCACATGTTGACATAGGCAGAGCCCAGCCTCCAGCTATTTCCCACTTGTAAGAATTATTGTTAATACCTTTTTCATTGACATTTTCACTGTTGGCAAAAGTTCATAATACCAACACAAAAAAAATGAGCTGATACTTGTGCAGAGCTGTAGGTGCTCACAGTACTTTACAAGCATAAAAAGGAATACTTCCTGACTTGGGGGGCTTAGCTCTCTGAACCCTTTGCCTCTTAAATACTGAAGAGTTACTGCTTTTCAGTGCTTAGTGCATTATGAGTATAACTTTCAAAAGGAGGGACTAAGAAGACATTGTTCATTGTAGGACTTGGACCTTATTCACACATCTTTCAAATCCAGTATTGTCACCTACTGGGGAAAACAGAGGGCTAAGAGGGCATGGGGAGAGGGAAGGTAAACTTGGAGACTCTAGTGCTTTTCCTCTGTTCCTGACTTTTTGTTTTTTAAAATAATTCTGTTGCTCACTGAATTGTCTTAATCCCTGCATTCACTGGTAGATTAAGGCCATCAGTGATGGAGAGGCTAGGAGGAGGCAAGTCCCTCAGAAAGGTGAGCACCAGAAACTTAATCACTGACAACAGGAGCACAACAGGGCATTCAGGCAGGCAGGTGAAGCATTTCTCACTCCCGTACCTTATATGCTCTGATCTTAATAGGCATGAAGGAGATTCTTGGTACTGTGAGAAAAGCAGAACAGTCCATTTTCTCCTCTGAGACTGGCAAGCTGCAGGAGGGAAGGATTACATCTTTCAGCTGTAGTCCCCATCTGATTACTCTCTGGTCTTCAAAATAACTTAAAGTGCAAACAGTCATTGTGTCAAGTTGTGGCTGATGTGTTTTGGTGTGTTCTCTCCACACAGATTGAGAAGTTGCAAAATCAAATTGAAAAAGAAAAGCAAAGTAATCAAGATCTGGAGACCTTAAGCGAGGAGCTGATAAGAGATAAGGAACAGCTACAAGTCGTTATGGAGACTTTAAAAGCTGACAAAGACAGACAGGTGCAAATTTCACAAATGTAATATAAAAGTATATGCTCAGTAATGGTAATTTACTGATGCCATTTAGAGCATCTGGTTCTCTTAAGGAGATAGGGCAATTTGAGAGCTATTAAGTGCGGGTTGAACTTTTTCAAATGTAGGTAAAAGGTTTCTTGGAGTGAAAAAGCCCAGTATGCTTTGGTAGCCACTGCTCCTGTAACCAAAGGGAGATCTTCAGGCTGTTATAAGGACAGACCTTCCCTCTCTGGGGAAAAAAGACCTGGATCTTACTAAATAGGATACCAACTGGTTTTAGGATGTGCAAATAAAACCCCATTTTATTGCAGAAGATTGTTCTTCTGCCAGCTGCCTGTCCTGATTGGTTTGGTTGGGTTTTCTTAGACACTCAGCCTTTTTTGCTGTATTTTAAAAAGATGCTGAGAAAGCATTTGTGTCTTCTGGATTGATATTTTAAATGTCCTTCAACTTTTACTACTGTGCTGAAGTTCATGTACAATGCCTTGAAACTATCCTGTTACAGGTTCGTGCAAGGTATCATCTATATTAATTTGACTAGCAAAGAAAATATAGGCACACATCACTGGAGGCTGGGCTGTATATTTTCAACCTGTATTAAAATTTACTCTAAGATTTATGGGGTGAAGATTAATACCAAAATGTCTTATTTGTGTAATGCTTTTCATCTTGAAGGATTTTTGCCCAGACTTCTACCTGGGAAACAGCACTGTACCACCGAAGTCCTACATTTCAGTTAGAATACACACAGACTCTTTGTGGTAAGAATTAATGAATACTTCACAGGTAGGGCAGGAAGTAAGAACAGAAGTAGCCTCAATTGTCAGAAAAGGGCAGATTCTGATTTTTTCAGGTATAAGTCTCTTGCTTTCTGCGGATGTAGTCTAGATAAGGATCAAATGCAAATTGCAGTCTAAATCACAATTGCTTCAGCTGAAATTTGGCCTGTAGGGTAAGTGTACTGTTTTTACAAAAAGTGTGTCCTTAATACAGCACTATTTTTAATTTGTTAGAACCTCATGTTACAGGAGGTAACAATTTTTTTTTATGTATTTATGTTGTTGGTTTAGTCAGGGAAAACTGTTGAGGAATCTGTCTTGGATTAAATGGACGTGGTTTTGTCCTGTCCGCTTCAGGACTAATTTATACTGCACATTGTAAGGTAGATGAGTAACATCTGCATGAATTTTTTTGTTGTTCGTGTAGATAAAGGACCTTAAACAAGAAAATTTTCACCTTAATCAAGTGGTCTTATCCCTGAGACAAAGATGTCAAGTGAGTAGCGAGGCAAAAGATATTGAAAAAGAGAACAAGATCCTTCATGAAACGGTTACAGAGACTAGTAGCAAACTGAGCAAGCTGGAATTTGAGAAGAAGCAATTGCAAAAGGATTTTGACCAGGTTAAAGAAAAAGTGGAAAGAGTAGAAGAAATGGAAAAAGAGCTTCATCGGCTGGAGAGAGAGAATGAACAGCTCACAAAGAAGGCAGCAGCAATGAAAATAGTGACAGAAAAAGTTGAAGTTCTTGAGCAGGAGAATGGGGATCTGGAAGTGGAAAATAGGAAGCTAAGAAAATCCCTGGACACACTGCAGAATATTTCCATCCGGCTAGGGGACCTGGAAAGGGACAAAAAGCAATTGGATGAAGAAAATCTGGAACTTAGGAGAGTGGTGGAGACTATGAGATTTACCAGCACAAAAATGGCACAAATAGAAGCAGAAAATAAAGATTTGAAGAGGGAGAAAGATGACTTACGGAAGAATGTGGAAATGTTAAAAGCAATGAGCAAGAAATCGGAGAGGCTGGAGTTAAGCTATCAGAGTGTCAACTCTGAAAACCAGAGACTTCAGCAAATCTTGGAGAACAGCAACAAAAAGATCCAGGACCTAGAAAAAGAAGTACAGGGAATGGAAAGTGAAAATCAGGTCCTCCAGAGAAAGCTTGAGGACCTAAAGATTTCTGCCAAACAGCTAGAGAGGTTAGAAAAGGAGAACAAAGCCCTAGAACAAGAAATCTCTCAGCTTGAGAAAGACAAAAAAATGTTAGAGAAAGAAGCAAAACGGCTTTGGCAGCAAGTGGAGCTGAAAGATGCTATTTTGGATGATACTACAGTAAAGTTGGCAGTTGCTGAGAAAGAAAACAAGATACGAGAAAAGGAAATTGCTCAATTCAGAGATTCATCTAATAAGCTGAAAGAATTTGAAAAGGACAATAAGGATCTTATAAAGCAAGTTACAATTGATAAAAGAACACTAGCTACGTTGAGAGAGGTAAGTAAAATAATACTACTGGTTTCAGTAAGATGTTATTTTTAGTTTCAGCTCTGTGAAATACCAAAGGGAGACAGCTGTCCCATGACTATTTAATACATGGGCTAGGAGATCTTTACAGCCTTAACAGCCATCACTGGGTAGTGTTGCCTTGGAAAGTGGAACTTGCCAAAAACTGCAATGTACCGCTTCGTGTCCACAAGCACAGTGTCTCCAAATGACATCTTTTTTTCATGAAGAATAGGGTTTTAACACAGCTCCCATGTGGTAGCTGTAAACTGAACACTTTGATACTTTCTCTAACCCTGTGACCACAAAATTGTTTGCTAACATGAGAGCTCCAGCAGGGGAGATTGAATCTGAAGCCTAGAAATTAGAGCACTTATTGAGGACACATTAACATCCTTGTTCTGAAACAGACTTAGTAAAGACAAGAACCATCCCAGATGACCAGTCTAACCCTTTCAAAAACAGCTGCACCAACTTTTTGCTTCACAGCTACCTAGAGGGTTTTTCCCCAAGAGCTTCCATGCAGAGTGAGAGGATGCTAAGCAGCTCTGTTGTTAAGCAGCGGCGATCTCTTCCAGCACCCCTCTCCACTGCAGAATGCAGTAATCCTGCTTTTCCTAGTAGTCATCTTTTAAAAATACACAATTAGCATTAGGTGATGTATGTGCCAGAACCTGATACTCTTATAAGTGGCATATGAGCAGATTCAGGTTATTGCAACTTGCTCTCATTGCCTGCCCCAGCTGCTGTTGTCCTGCCGGAAACAGGATTTCCTGTGAAAGAGCATTCAAAGGAAAATGGTTGATGCTCTGGTAGCTCAGTGAAATAAGTTTAGCAAGACTAATGCAGTAAGCAGTTACTTGAAGATTTAGTTTTATTTTAGTTTTTGAAGCATCGGTGTGATTTTGAGGAGGAAAAAAATTTATCAGAAACATTTGAAACAGTCCCAAGTTGTGTTTCTATCCAACTTTTCTTAAAAGTAAATAAATAATAGCATTTCTGAAAAGGCTCCTTTTCAATCTTTCCCTTCTCAGACTTCTGCAAATTTCCAGTGGTGCAGACCTGTACAGAAGTGTATCTTCTTTTCTTTTCCTTAGTTACTTTCTATAGATTCTACAGAAGGAGTTCATGGATGTTAAAGGAACCTGTTTACAGACCATGGACTGGCACTGACCTTAACCTTACTTTTTTTTTTCCCTTGCCACGTGAATGAATATGTGGCTAAATTTGTGATATCAGAGGACTCTTGAATACCCACAGTTTATGTTTAATGAAGTATTTTTTTAAATTTTATTCTTGCTTCTGTTTGATATCCAGGATAATTCTTTTTCTTACTTGAAGTGCTTCAGTAACTTCATTGCTCTTTCCTCATGCCTTGTTTAAGAAAACTTTTGAGCAGAATCGTGAGCAATGTAATTCTCTGTGGTACATTTGCATTTCAGAGAGTTTTGAATGGTAGGAGTCTTTGAACTTGGCTATGCACCAAAAGTGATTTGTCTTTTTTAAACATGCAGGCTGGTATTATGTCTTCTCAGGCTGTTTCCACACAGACCACTTTACTGGCATAACAGTGAAGTATGGTCCCAATATACCTTCTGGTACAACTCCATCAAATCTCCTCCTCGTATGACTTCATTGTCTAGTTCTGCTTAAGTTTCTTCCAAAGAAACCTAAATGAAAACAGAATGGGCCAGCAGATACCGGAATAAGTGACCAAGCTCTGTAGTCTCCAAAGCTGTCCTGGCTCTTACATGACAATGTAATTATGCTTTTTAAATTTTGGAAGTAACGTACCATATGTCAGAAACTGAGAGTCGATAGTGAAAATGCACTATTATGAAGTTCCTTGGTAATTACATCTTAACCATGTTATCTCAAGCAACTTTCATACTGAAGTCCTGTCACTCCTCTGTGTGTGCCGGTGTTGGCTTGGCTTTTCAGCAGGGCTTTTTGCCCTAGCTGAGAGGTGGGAACTCCCTCTGCTGGTGTCCCCTGCATGCATCCCTTCTGTGGTACAAGGGCAGGACGTCTCCTGGCCTGCACACATTCCCTCTTTTGGCAGGCGGGCAGGATGCCAGTGTTGGCAGAAGTAATTCAGTGCAGTGAGCAAGGCAAAGGCCAAAAGAAACATTCTTCAGATTTATTCCAAGTAAACTATAAATAAAAGCAATCAGTTTAGTTCTGCACTCAGCTGTCACTGATGAAGAATTTTAGCTGACCTTCTTGGAACTAGGATTTTATCCAATGACTTTTTCAGTACTTTTTTTAAAAAGTCTATAGGGCTGGATAATTATCATCACCCTTTGCACAGTAACTAATTGTGTTAGTACTGTTATAGGATTTGGTCCTGGAGAAGCTGAAAAGTCAACAGTTGTCTAGTGAGCTGGACAAACTGAGCCAGGAACTGGAGAAGATAGGATTGAACAAAGAGCTGCTGCTACAGGATGACAACGGCAATGACGACACGTAAGGAGATAGCTCTCTTAGTCATTCTTTTGACTCTGCAGGCTTTTCTTCAGCCTAACTCAAGCCCTTTGCCTTTCTTTTTGGTTCTCATCTGTCTCACTCCCATTACCCTTACCAATTTTGGACATAAAGCATATTCTTCTGTAGCAAGCTTGGCAGTACACTGCAAGTTTTGCAAAACTTTCTTTGATGGTAGGAAGAAATGCCATCTTCTCTCTCCACACCAGCCAGTGTTACTACAGTCCCCCTCTACTCCCAGTAGTGTAGCTGGGTAGCTATTTTGGTGTGTATTCCTCATTCTCTTTACAAATAAGAAGCATCCATTAAACAGTGTCTGTCATTACTCCATATAATTGCTGATCCAATCACCTGTTAATATAAACATAGATGTTGCCTAAGAAATTCCTGATTGCAAGGAATTCCTTTGCAAGTCCTATAGTGAGTAAGACCTAATTAGAGAAACATAACCATCTCGTAGGAGTCTTTAGAATCTACTGTGGATTTTTTTCTTTGTCAGGAATGTACAAGAGCCATGAGAAGACGTTTCTGTAGTGTAATTAGGGGAAAAAGAGAAAAACTTATTTACTTTTAAGTTATGTAGCTCTTAGATATTTCTGCAGAACCATGCTGGTGTTAACTCTATTAAAATTGATTGGATTTTCCAAAAGCATGTTCCCCAGCTATAATGTATTGGTAGTGATCTGTGGCAGTAGAGGAAATCATTCTCCTGAAGAAGCAAACACATATAATGTAATGTGGTGAGATTTGGAATGGGTGAAGGTGAAGTCTCCTTACATATACGGTGACTCATATCCTGGTGGCAGACATTGGAAAGTTATTCTCATGTCTTTCAGAAAATACAAGATTCTGGAGAGCAAAACTGAATCGGCACTAAAAACAACACTAGCTGTGAAAGAGGAAAAGATCGCAATGCTGGAAGCTCAACTGAAAGACTCTCTGAACTTGAACCAGCAGTTACAGAATGATCTAAATATGGTAAGAGGTTAACTTAATTTTAATTGTTCATGATGCAGTTTTGCACGCTTACATGCTTTTTTTCAAACTCGGCAAGAACAAGTTATCTCTACTTACACACACACACACACACACACACATACATGCACTTACCGAAAACCTGTTTTGACTGGACTGCTTTCTCTTGTCCCTTTCTATATAATGGCACCAATTTCAGCAAAGTTGTTGGGCTGGGGGCATGGCAGGAGTTTTTTACATAACCACTGTTTGCAGATCTCTGTTTTCCCATGTTCTTTTCATTGCCATGGTGTTGTTTTTCTACCTTGTTTGATGAGAGCATAGGCTGAGGAAGACTGCAGTTGAAACATCTCGCCTCAGAATAGCCTGTTTGTTAGGTGACAGTGAGCTTGAGTCAAAGGGCACCTGACCGGAGGCCAGGAGACATGGATTCCTCTACCTGTCTGTGTCTCAGCTTCCCCATCTGTGAAGACAGGGTAGTGGTTCTTGAATCCCTTAAAGTCCCTATAGTGCAAGAGAGGAACTGCATATCCCATCATTATTAATATAAAATCCCACTGTTAAATCAGTGTTGAAGGTGGTTGCTTGTTGGCTTTGCAGGCAAAGAAGGACTTCGATGTGCTTACGCAGACTCAACAGGATGGGCAGTATGCTCAGAGGTCACTGAGGTGTTCTGCCGAGAAACTCATTCCCAACCACCAAATGAATGAGAAATTGGAAACAGGACACCGAGAAGCTACCATGGAGCTGCTGAAACTGAAGGACAGGGCAATTGAACTGGAAAGGAATGTAAGCCTTCTCCTACTTCCTATTATCTCTTCAACTTCCCCTGCAATCATGAGTTGCTGGGAACTGGATTTTTGAGCTTATAGGAATCTGATGGGTTTTCTGGAGGCCATAAGTCTACCATATTCCTTTGGTATCTCTTAGGACTGCATGGGACTTTAATGCTATATATGTCTTGTATAACATCATTGCAGGAATTAATCCTGCATATAAGATCTGTCCTATCTTCATTTAATGCTGTGAAGAGTTTGCTTTTGCACATTTGTTGCAGAATGATTGTCACTAATTGGTTCTTATCTTTGATAGGACTCTAAATGATCAGGACAGCTGTTGCATTTCTTCCTGTCACCCCTTCAATGCCATCTCTCTTTCAGAATGCAGCCCTGCATGCTGAGAAGCAGCTGCTTAAAGAACAGCTGAAGCATTTGGAAACACAGAATGTCTCCTTCAACAATCAGATCCTGACACTACAGAAGCAAAACGTCTTCCTTCAGGAGCACAACACTGCCTTGCAGACACAGACGGCCAAACTCCAGGTCAGGACGGCCTTGCACCTCTGTGCCAGACGACTGGATTTGATTATAGTAGTGTGGAGAAGATGACAGCTAATAAGAAAACATTTGTATTGGTAGGCCAATGTAGTGATGTAAAGATGAGGCCCATACAGTGGAGCTTATTTTGAGGTCTGAATTTCTCCAAGCTAGGAGAGAAACTGGCTCTGTTAGCTAAAATCTGGTAGCTATCTTCACTAAAAAGGTAGTTATTTAGAGAGAAATGTGTAAAATCAATACAGCAAAATCCAGATGTGTTACTCCAGAAGCTGCACTTCTGGAGTAAAAGATCTTTGCTCTTTTTTTCTGTTAATGCCATGCCTGTGAAAGAGCTTGGAAGAAATGGGAAGAGGATGCAAGTCACTCCCCAAGAGGCATTGTAGCAATGGGTTCCAATCACAGTTTTCACACTTTCAGACAAAATGTCTAAGTTGCAGGTGGAAAACAGATACTCTTAAAACATTGCTTTAATTTTGAAAAAATTAACTTAGCTTGAGAAAGAGAACAGTTTTAAAGGACAATATTGGATTAGCCCTATTTTTTTTGATGGGAATTTCCCTTTTCAGGCTTTTCTCGCATGTTCACAGATTTTTTTTTTGTTTCTTTGTTCTCTCTACTTATTTCTCACCTGTAATTGAAGTATATAAGCAACATGTAAAATCAATGCACTACCTATCTACTGAAATCAGTCTTTTTAGGAGTGCTTCCCCTATACACAATGGTGCAGTTAATTTTCTTGAGTTTGGGTGAACTTACGTTTTCATTACTTGTACACAAACATGGGGTAACTTTGGCTTTGTACATGAAAGTCAGAGATGCAATTGAGTTGCAAGCATTCCAGCTCATCTTGGTCATCAGGCTCAAGAGCTTCTGCTCCTAAAACAGTGTTTCAGTTTGGAGCTTATTCTGATGCTTTTCAGATGGCTGATAGCATGGCTTTGTATGATGCATACTACCAGCAATACCAAAATGATGGCAAATTCTCTATAAATGTCTTAAGTCTACAAAGCAATGGATGCATTCTTGATTAACTCTATACAGATATAAGCTGCTACTACATGTTTGTTGTATGTACCAGTAGGTGTGAATAAGTAATGCTTGCTTTTTATTTGAGAAACTTTAGGTAGAAAATTCAACCCTCAGCTCCCAGAGTGCTTCACTGATGGCCCAGAATGCTTTACTCCAAAATCAGCAGACAGCCAAGGAGAATGAGAATGAAAATCTACTGAAACAGAAGGAGCAGCTGAAAGCTGAATATGAGTCATTGCTTCAGGACCATGAACGCCTTGCTTCACTGCACGAACGGCAGTCCACAGAATATGAAATGCTAATAAACCAGCACAGCTGCCTGAAAACATTGCACAAAAACCTGGATCTGGAGCACAAAAGTCTGGGTGAGAGGTATGCTCACTGCTCAGGGGTGTAGTGCAGCCGGAATGTGCCCGTGTTATAATCTTAGCCTTAAATGTTGGTCTCCAATTACAAACAGAAACTACTGAGTAAGTTGTTCCCCTGAGAAAGTGTCTTCTCATTCTTGCTATCATTAGGAGATTAGATGAAAATATTTGTACTGTTGTAGATTTTAGACCTCTAATGGTGGCAGATCACTGATGACTAGTGATAACTAGCAAATACGGGCTTGGGTCTTGAGGATGTTTTGTCAGAAGTAGCTTAAACGTCTTTTACTACATTTAAGGATCTGTACTATAATAACATGCAGCCTTAAAAAGAGTCTCCCAGTTCTACTGTGTGGGGTATCTTTTCTAGTCATATAGTAAGGTCTGCAGGTCACCTAGATGGGTGTATTATGTATCCTGAGATATTTAAACTGTTGAAGATTGTGTGGCATCAACCTCATGATAAAGGAGGGTCTCTGAAGGAAGCCGCTATGAGATAGTGCTGTATTTATTTTCTTCTAGTTCTCACCATCTAAGGCTTTTGCTTCAGGCCCTTCAATTGAATTGTGAAATCAGAGTTACCTGTTTATCGTTTAGTCTCTAGTCACTGTCATTTTCTGACAATTGTGCATGGATCGAACAATATATATAACGTACTACTACATAAATGCCACTTTGCCTACCCCTCAAAACTTACCTTGCACAATTCAGTGATTTTCCTCAAAATATCTGTATTTAGGTTCAGTTTCTGTGTAAGGCTGTGAGTTGGGCTTAGAGCAACTCAATGGTGATCTTCAAGGGTGGATTACAAACTGGTGCTAAACTTTTCTTTCCCAAAGATTAAGGAGCTGACAATACAATGTGCGGTAGATTTTGAATAAAGTACAGAAATAAACCTATTGTGATTAAAATATCCACCAGGGCTGTGTGACAGGACAGCTGCTTGGCTGTCAACTAAATGAGCTGTAAGTGATTACACAGACACTGTTCCTGCTTACCAAGCCTCTCTCTGACTGATTAATGGTTCTCATTGGTTCACGCTTTGCTTGAGATTATCCCACTGTGGTGTGTTGAGGCAGTTTGCTGGGTTCTTTCTTTTCTTGATGAGTTCCAATTATTAAACTGTTCTAGCCTAAGAAAAAAGTGGGTTTCTAAAAATAGGTTATCGCTAGTGATAAGTGCTCAGATCACTGTTATAAACATTAACAATTTGGACTGTCTGTTACCGAGATGGGACTGCCAGTGAGAGATGTTGCAGGGGAGCAGATGGTGGCCTTTTCTATACTCAAAGCAGGTTGATTTTGGCAGTTCTAAGAGTGTGGTGTCCTCCTTAGCAGATCAGTCTCAAAAGATACTTATCAAGGTGATTTGTCCAAGGTCAGCCTGTGCCTCCATTTAGCTGTCAGAAAAAAAGAGACAAGTCACTTTCTGTGTGTGTGTGTTTTTGTTTTTTTCCCTCTGTCATGTGCCTATGTGCAGTTCAGCTGGCTGAGGGGAGCAGAGGGGAGAAAGTTAGAAAAACAGCTGTAAGAAAACTGTTTTCTTCAGCCACTCTGAGGCATTTAGCTGCTAAGATGAAATATCTCACTTTCAACTTCAGCTAGAATGCACCACCTGCTAAATTTTCCCAGAGCAGCTCAGTGCAGCCAAGAAGCTTGCTTGTGGACTGTCTAAGAGACGGGTTTTGCTTGTCCGAAGTCCAAGGTAATTGGCTCTTCTCAGTTGGTGACAGTGTTGTAACCATAGTTCTGTTGCTTAAGGCAGGATTGCACTCCTGCACAAACCTATGACTGCAGCTTGTCTAGAAAAATCCCCAGCAACTTTAGTTGGCTTGTGGACTCCCAACACAGCATACAGCCAAGGTCCCAAAGGTTTGTGTAGTTCACTCTGATGCATTCTAACCACAGAATATTTTCTGCACCTGAGTAAACTTCATTAAACCTCCCTCAGCTCTGTCTGCACAGTATTAGCACTGCAGTGGGGATTTAATAATGGGTTGTGTGTAACTGCAGAGAAATGGCCAGTCACAGCCCAGCAAACCACAGACATGTGGGTTTGACTTAGCAAGAAAAGGAGAGTTAGTATGTTAGGATTGTTTACCATTAGTAGCAGTTTCTTGACTTTGCAGTGTTTGGCTGACCATCTCAGTGAACACAGAACGGCTGGACTCTTTTGCTGCATTTTTTTAAATTGTTTTAAATATTGTGCATTACTAAGGGGACGTAATAACTTACTAGCTACAATTGATTAGCATATCCTTGAGCATTTCTTTGTGGCTTACTCTGGAGAAGTCTAATCCTGAGGAGACACTGGAAAAAACTCGTATCCCTGGGAAAACAGAATCCGTGCAGTGGAGGGTTATATGTTGCAGGGACATGTATTATTTTGTTACCAATGCTGGCTGGTAATTATTTTTCTGTGTTCCTTTGCCACATGCTTTTTATCATAGCTGAGCATTTTTGAAGTTCTCTGTCACAAATACCTACCCAAAGTTATTTCTCCTAACAAAGCAGCAGAAAGAGTGAAAGCCAAAAGGAGTAAAGAGGAATATGATTGTTTGATCTCCAGAATGGATTGCATCAGAGACAAAATGGATTTTATTTGTATGTGTAAGAAAACCTTTTTAAAACCCCTCTGTCCAAGTGCCTGATGCTTAAAGAAGTCAACATGAGTGGTGAATTAGCCTACAGGATGGGTAACCTTGCCCTGGTGGTAGAGCTTGTCAGATTGCACAAATCCTGCTCAAATGGTAGACTCCCTGCTGAATCCAGACTACCAGAAGATTTTGCCTAGGGATTTCATTAGTGCTCCAGAGATGCTGAGTCACTTGCATTTTTGCAAACAGTATCTTCGCTCTTACCTTTCACCTAAGATCTTGGGGAGCAGCTGTGGTCTACCTCAGGGGTTCTCATGCTGAAAGGCGCAGCATGTGGAGCTGGGCCAAGCTGGTAAAACTGGACCGGTATACTGCTTCCCTCTAAGTAGCCCTCTTTAAAAAATAGAGGGCTTGGAAGAAAATGAACGGAGTAACCCTATCATACAGAAATGGCGAAAGAATTCACAACACAGTTTCTGTAGAGGCAGCCATGGTAATCTCTGCCAAGGGACTGACTGTGGAGTTTGTCTTCTCAGACTCTGGATTGGCACACAGTCTGTCTTAAATCCTTCTTGGAGCTGGATATGAAACCTTCCTCTGCTTTTCAGGTTCTTCCATTTGTTGTACAGACATTGAGTTTGAAATGTCCTGGAGCTGAATGGAGGAAGAAAATAAATAAATAAGGTTAATTAAACTCCACTGCTGTTACTGGGAATGAATAGCAAAAAGCAGCTTTTGTCTAAGAGACAGGTACCTTTCTGTGTGGCCCTTCAATGGACTGGAATTTGGGACAGGCTGTAATTTGATCCTGGGATGAAGGGAATGGTACCCTGAAAGAAAAACAAGTTGGCAGGAGTCAGTGTATTTGGTGCTGTCTGCTACTTTTGTTTTTATTCTGAAGTTTTCGTGACTGCAGAGTAACTGTGCTCTGTATTCATCTCCGCTGGGATGAGAGTCGCAGATAGATGATGCTTGTTCTCTCTAGCTTTTTCAAGCAATGCTGCATCTTACATCTAGTTGCTGTTTTAAAATTGCTTAGAAGGATGTTCCTCTGTGACTGGCACAGGTGTATCTGCCCAGGGATATTTTTTGGCAATATCCTTTTATCAGAGTCACAGCAAAATGTGCTGATGACTTTTGACATTCACTGCACCAGTGTCCCCAGTGGCTTCTGCTGATGTGTGTGTGTATGGGCACATGAACCTGACAGAGGCCACCAGAGGAAAAAAAAATCTTCTGAGAACAGCTTCCTGATTTGCAAAGTGGTCTCAAGCCACCTTGTTCTTTGCAGTGTTTTCTGAATGCAGGTGGTATAGGCAGGCTCAGCCTCCCTGAGCTGCTAATCAATGCCTCTGCCAAGTATCAGGGTAGTTGTTCCACACCTCTGTTATTTTAGCATTCTAGAGATCGAAATTAAGGACATAGTTGATGGCATCAGCCTGCTGTCTCTGCCCATCTTGCCGCCCTGAATCATTTATGCACAAATTGTATAAATCAGGTAACAGTGGAAGCCTGGACGTGAACACTGGTGTTGCTCTTGGGTTTCTCACTAGTGAACAAGTAGAGCTACTCAAGCAGGTGGGTCAGCCCCTGCTTAGAGGTGTTTTGCTGTTAACTTGCTGACACTAGCCTCATTATCTGTCTGGAATATGCAGGATGCTATTACCTATGCATATAACCTAATATGCATTAGGTTGTTACCTAATAAACTCTTGGTCATTCTGCTGCTTTCTTGTTGCTTTTTGGCTGCTGCTTTCTGCTTTTTAGTCAGGTTTTTGAAACCTGCCACTGAGAATTATTTGTGAATGGGATTCCAGTTTAATTGTGCAGTTTCCACTCACCCAGGAGACTCACATGCTTTTTACCAGATGATCAGTCTCTGGAATTGAAATACGGTTCTGGCAATTGCATTCCAATTTGCTTAAAAACTGTCTTTTTTTCTCTCTTCTAAAAGCCTCCCTGTTGACTTATAGACTAAGCTGAATTTCCATGCATAGTATGGAATTCTTCAGCCTTGGTAGGTGTTTAACCACACAGATGTGTATGAAAATAAGCAGGCAGGAAAAAAAAAATCCTTTCTGGTTGTGGCATTACCTGTTAAAAATCTTAAGCTAGTGGAAGAAAAATGTTTAAATGAAAGCTGGGAGTGGCTGCTCCTCTTTTTGCAGATACAACAGTTTAATGAAACACAAGGCAGAATTGGAGGAGTTGGAAATAGTTTTAAACACTGAGAGGGAGGCTCTGCAACAAGAGAGGAGATCAAATGCAATAACCACTGGAGAAAATCAGAAGCTGAGGGAGGAATTGGACAGGTATGGTTCCCTTACTGAATTCTTGTACATATCATTAAGAAGTCAATTATGCAAAACACTGTTGTTTCACTATGTTGTGTTAACTGTAGCTCCAGAATACCTTCATTAATGTGTCTGTTAATTTCTCTCAGTTTCTCTCATGTTAATTTGATCATTTTGTTTCACTCATTTAAGATTATCAGCTTCCTTGACACTGTCAACAAATACTGTTGTTCGGTGCTTCAAGCGTGGTCTGATCCTGGTACTTTTGCTCATTCAATATAAGCTTCCACATGTCATTCAGTTCACAAGTGTTTCTATAATGAGTTGTTTCCAAGTGCTTGTCTTTAACTAGAACTACAAATACCCAACCCCCACCCCCGCCCCGTAATATCTAGAGTTGTGTGAAATGGTCCCTACCCAGGTTTTTTTCCCTTAAGGAGAACTGTGTTATGTTTTTTTACACAGTAAGATTTAGTTCTGAGGGTTACCATTGCTGTTTATTTTCTGCTGCCCAGAGAAAGCTGCCATTGGTTAATACTTGAAAGAGACTTGATTCTTGTTATTAAAAGTGGGCTTAGTGATTCATATGATCACTGGGTAACTGTTAACTCATGTCAAAATCCCTTTCATAAGTTGGGATGCTAGCTCACATAATGCAGCAGTAAAACGTACCCTCCTCCGCCCAACCTGTATCCCTACTGGGGCTCTCCATTATAACCAGTTCAGTGCCACTGTTCATACTACAAAGGTGTTTTGAGAAATAGTTTGGTGCAAATAAGGGGCCAAGTTCATATCAAGTTAAAGCAGTGTCAGATTGAATCATATTTAAAAATCATATGTTAAGTTCAGTCATGAAAGCTTCATGTGCTGTCTTGACTGTAATGTATTTTAGAACACTGCAGAGCTCTGCAAAGGCGGTGTCCTCGAGCTTGCTGTTTTAAACTGAATTTCTCTAGGGACAAAGGAAGATGCGGCAAAATGTGGCAAAATGTTGATTTCAATGCTGGCAGAGAGCAAGGCTTAGCTGATCTGTCAGCAGATACAGAACTTAATCTTTTTGATTAATCTATTTATCTAGTTTTTATATCTTCATGACTTGTAGACATTTTTAGGTTTACCAAAAGCTATGAAAGAATGCCACAGTATCATCTGACAACATTATAGCGTCTCACAGTTCAGGCCACTTTAATGCTCATATTTCATGCATCAGGAAAAAAATTCTGTGAGTATTCTTTATTTGTGCCAGACAGAGCTGCCTTTATATCCAAATGCTCTTAAATATATTGTGCCTCGGAAATTTGTGGTTTCTTACACATTGAGGAAATAGTAGTTTTACATTTCATCTATTTTCCTTTTAGTTCTTTTGTAGATTTGAAATATTTTATAATGCAATTACTGCTTTCTTAATAAAATTTTATTATTTGCTTAGAATAAAAATGTCTTTAGGAGTTAGTCTTTGGAACTTAATATTTGATTTAGTGATAGCTGCACCCTGATGGTGTGGTCTTTGAATGTGAGGTACTTTCTGTGAAGTGTCCTTCATAAGCCTGCTGGCTTCTTCGTGTTTAGGGTGAATTTCTTGCACAACCAACTTAAGGCAGAGTATGAAGGACTGCATTCACACACTAAAGAGCTGAAAACTTCCTTGAACAACTCTCAGCTGGAGCTGAATCGTTGGCAGGCTCGCTATGATGAGCTGAAAGAACAGCACCAGTCCATGGATATCTCTCTGACCAAGCTGGATAACCACTGTGAGGTGAGTAGCTGTAGGTAGGTATACTGCTTGGTTCCTGTTAGAGTGCTAAGATTCATTGTGTGAAGTTTTTGGCACACTATATATTGAAGGTTAAGCTATGTGGTCATAACAACGCCCCCATATACTTTGAAATTTATAGATTGATATCCTAGGTTGCTATGCTGTTGTGTTAACTTGATTGTGATGCACTTCCAGGGAAGCCAGATGCAGAGGAGAGATTAATCTATCTTGTTTAATAGCTGCTGTCCCGTCTAAAGGGAAATCTGGAAGAAGAAAACCATCATCTCCTGAGTCAGATTAAGATGCTGAGCCAGCAGAATCAGATGTTACTGGAGCAGAACATGGAGAACAAGGAGCAGTACCATGAAGAACAGAAACAGTACATGTAAGAAACTAGAGATTTGAATTGTGAAATCTAAAAAAGTCATCTAGACAAACATGGAATACAAACCATCTATCAGAACTAGAAGGACAGGCAGGGGAATAATAGGTCTACTTGATATCTGGATAGAAAAGGGGATGTTTAGGAGGAGATGTATGTAATGAGGAGAAGCTACAAAATTTCTTTGCATTGCCTTACAGCGAAGGGATGTCCAGGAGACACCTAGACAGATGCAGCTCTTCTCAAATAATATAGATGAACCCATGTGGAAAGGTTAGGTGTAAAAGGTGGAATGCTAAACCCAGTGGTACTTCTCAAAGGTTTCTGAAGAGCTTGGAAAACAGCTGAGCTGCAACAAAAATTTAATCTTATGAGAGTCATTATGTATTTAGATTCCTGAAAAATAGCAAATATTCATACTCCTCTAGTTTGTCATATGTGTTATAAGAAATACTTCCTTTGTTGTTTTTAAGGATGCAAGCGTCAACATACATCACTACATCCCCCAGGCACAGGGTGGCACGCTTAAGTGAGATACCCTGTTTAAATGTATCTTACGTTTACAAAGAATCCTGCTCTCGCTGCAGTGAATTTCTCTTATAGGTATGAAAGAATGAAGAAAAGTGTTCTTAATCTTGATAATTTTAGTCTAAGCACCTCAGGATGATGTGGGAGTGACTGAGTCTTATTTCAGTATTGGATTGTATGGTTGAAATGTTAAAAATTGCTGAAATTGGCTGAATACAGTTCAAATGTACTCTAAGCATATTCATCCAGGTGTCTGACAGTTGTGTGATGGAGGAACTTTAGACCTACTACTTGAATGAAAAAAGATTTGCTAACACCCACCTTGCAGGTTAATAAAATAATGAGTAAAAGAAATAGTAAGATTACATGGCACTGCTGAAAGTGCTTTGACTTTGCTTGCAGGAGACCAAAGTAGTCTTAAAGATCAAACACTATTTATTTCTCTAGTTACAACAGAGTTAGCAGAACAGGAATAAAATACCCAGTTATCACGTAGACAAGAAGTTCAAACTATGTAAGGATCTTAACCCTTGAGTAATTGCCAATGATCTGTAAATAAGACTGAAAAAATCGGCAAATGAATGTTCAAAAAAGAAAATAAGAATAATCTTAACACCCACCAAACAGACTCTGCCTGAGTTATTAGCAAGTAGTCTAGCCCTGATCTACTGTTGTTCTTTCACCTTTCATGCTTGTTGCACAAAAGTCACCAATCAGCAAGTTTGGTAGGCTTTTGCATTTACCCTCTCTAAACAGACAGTGAATGAGCTCAATGTAGGATTCTGAGTTACGCGATAGGAAGATATTTCAGTCTCTTTCCTTTCTTGGTGGCTTTTGGTCTTCAGTTTTTTGATTATGCTTGATTTCATACAGATGGTTGAGAATGTGCTTTTCCCCCTTACAGTGATAAATTGAATGCCTTAAGGAGACACAAGGAAAAACTCGAAGAGAAGATAATGGATCAGTACAAGTTTTATGATCCTACTCCAAAAAAGTAAGTCCCATATGGGTTCAGTTCTGCTATGGTCATACAGATTTGTGAGGGTGAGAAAGGTCTCTCCATAACTGGAGATAACAGAAATTTCATCTGAAATAAGGACATTGTCATCTCCACTTCACTTTCACTCTGCAAGTCATTCCCTGAAGTAGCAGGTTGTGTTACAGTAGGTTGTGTTAATATAGAGCAGAGTACCTCACGTGGGGCCCTCTCTATTAATACTGGAATCTGAAACAGTATTAATGGGAAAAGAGCCACATCGCGCTGATGAATATCATCTTGTCCCTAGCAGGGGGGAGGGACCCCCAGTATGGTGACTAAGCAGCAGTAGGAGCTTCCAGAGCTGCTCTTTCCAATGGACTGCTTATCCCCTTTGAGAGAGAGGACTTAAAAAAAATTATATTAAGAACAACAAAAAAGAGTCAAGCTGATTCCACCTCACACAGTTCTGACTGATATCCTTAGCAAAGAGAGGGATTAATCTCCAAAGCAGTTTTAATTTTTCCTTCTCAGTCTGTTCCTGTAGTAGAGCTTTTCACACTGTTAAAATGTCTTATGAGGGTCCATATGTGTAGTGTAGATTTCTAGCAGAGGGAAAAGTTGTCGTTCTCACATTTCTCATGCTGAAGAAATATTTCTGTAAAATAATTTTGACTTTGGGAGAGAAATGGATCTCAAGCTCTCTGAAATTCATGCTGCATCTTTCCAACCAATTTGGGACGTGGTTTATGAGGCATGGTAGTGTTGGGTTGACGGTTGGACTTGATGATCTTTGAGGTCTTTTCTAACCTTAATGATTCTATGATTCTCTGATAGTAAACAAATAAGAATGTAGGATGGCTTGATGGCTTTAGCACAGCTGTAAACTTCCTCAGGGTGTATTTCTTGTAGTGTTTTATC
Source organism: Morus bassanus (assembly GCA_031468815.1). Classification (NCBI taxonomy): domain Eukaryota; kingdom Metazoa; phylum Chordata; class Aves; order Suliformes; family Sulidae; genus Morus; species Morus bassanus. The sequence continues at coordinate 19,345,332 of CM062572.1, forward strand.
AATCCCATTTACAAAACCTGCTTTATCAGGAAAAACCACTGGATTGGAGCCAGAGCCTTAGTCAAACTAATCAAGCCAAAGAAGGAGACTACAAGGGAGCGGTTGAAACCAGCAGCAGAGAGCCCTACATGGCATTCTGAATCCTCAGAGACAGTAAACTCTCCATCTGCCTCCCAAAAACTGAAACATCAACAAGAGACTCAGGATAATACCACTCAAGGGTCAAACTCTATGGCAGAGAGAGAGAACCCTGGAGGTTCTTCAAATAAAGGTAAGGAATGCCCAGCCTAAATTAACGAGCTGAATGGTATTTTTTTTGAAAGATTTTTAAAAGATTTTTTTGAAAAGGCTTAATATGCACAATATGTTAATACTCCATCACATTACATTTTATATCCCTTTTTTAATAAACTAAAAGTTCTACTAAGCAAAAAAAAAAACCCTAAACTAAAGAGCTGAGTGAACTAAAAGGTGTGGGGGGGTTGTTTTGTTTTGGTTTTAGTTTGGTTTGTTCCTTTTATCTACTACTTATCCCTTCAGCTTTTGTGTATAGTTTCTTGGTTTGCCTGAATATATTGCATGTTACTGAATAAGTTGGTGGAAATACTTCATTTACTGGGGTTTTGCAACAAAGCAGCTTAAAGTTGGACCATTGGAATATTATGATTCATGAGCAACTATTCTTCAAATGGGTAATACCTGGTCTTACAGCCACTGCCAGGAGATGGCGCACATGCAAAAGAAATAACATAGAAAATGCTAATTTATTGTAATCTAATTATTTTGGAGGCTAATAGTGTGTTTTGACTTTGAATCAAACTAAGAATTTCTTAATGTAGAGTGAAGAAATTATATTATTTTTTAATACTCTAAGGTGAACGTAAGGAAGATGGAACTATTTCTTTTTCTGTTTAGTTAGTTCATACAGTAAATCAGGCATTCCTAATTATGGGAAATTTAAAAGAAAGCTCCTCAAATTAAATACTCTGTGATCTTTATTAAAGGTAATACATATCCCAAGCTTTGCTTATTCTATTGAGATTTCTTCTGTCAGCCTCTATATATAGATCATTGTCCTCCAGGAATACTTTTTGAGAAGCAGTTCTGAAATTAATCCTTAAATAATAATTCCTGTCTTCCCACTGTGGAGTGTCAGAAACAGAGGGGGAGCAGCTGAGGAAGGTAGAACTGTTGTTATAAACTACTGCAAGCCTCTGTCTGAAGTTTTTGTTTTGACTGGGTTTTAAATTTCCCTTTCTCCATTCTAATTCTTCGAGGTCATGAATTCACTTAAAATAAAAGTGCATGTCTTCAGAGCATCTGCATGACTCCAGGAGACGTTAAGGGTTTAACATGCATCCAAAGTTCAGCCTGGGAATTAGGGCTTGGGTTTCCACAGAACAAGGCCCTCGTGGAGTGCCAGAGATGATAAAGTCTCTGGAGCTTCATTCTTTTTGATGTTATATGAAGCATGCTTATGTTGAGATGATGAGCATCAGTATTAAAGCCTAGAAGACATCTAAGAAATTTGAGTGTAGTATCACTAAGCAACATGCACATATATTTGAATTTCCTTTATTAAGTAAAAACATTTTGGGTGATCTAACAGTAATTTCTTAATGGACTTGCTCATATTTTATGTATATGCATTGATCTATGTGTTAATCTGAGTCAGATTAACTATGTGTTAATCAGTCCTCCAAATATATGTTTTTGTTTAGCCTTTTTCGTTTTTACTTGTTGTGTAGTCTTTAATCTGTTTTAAGACACTTTAAGTTTTATTTACAAGGGTTTTTTTACTTTTTTTCTTCTTCTTTTTGGGATACCTGGGTGATAACAATTTAGCTGCGCAGCGCAAAAAGATTGCCTTTTTGAGAAGCAAAATCAAGGATAAAGAAAAGTCTCCTAAGTCTCCATCGAATCATCAGTCTGTCTCTAATCGGCTCCGGTTCTGGTCTTCTTCCGACATCCCATCCTCTCCTAACGAACCTCTTTCTTTCCCGGAATTGGGAGATTTCTAACACCTTCTCTTTAGTATTTATCTTCATTAATTTCTGACAAATAATTTAAACAAAAAAAAAAGGCGCCTTAAAAGAACACACACCTTGATAGAAACACTCAGCATGTCTTTACAATACTCTAAATACAAGCACAGATTAGTGAACATGGACTTAAGTTTTCCTGTAGAAGATGAATCACTGTTGCACACTGTGGATCATTTCTTCAATGCAGCACATTTTAGGGGACCTCATGGCATACAATTTGCGTATGTATATTGGCTGTGGTGCATGTTATAAGTAAGTGAAGTTGCTATGCGCTTCGATATTTTCTTGCAATCACATACTTGCATCGTGTCCAGTTAAAGTGTTGAACTGATTTGCTGTTGCTATGCTTTCTACAATGTTGTAGTCCTACTAAAATACGAATCTAATGTAAGTGGTCTCAAATCCTGGAGATTTTTCCCAATATTCTGTGCCACTAAATGCTAAAAATAGCAGATTTTTTTTAACATCTTTGTCTGCTTTTAAATAGCCTAGCTTTGAATATAGAGTGAAAGCTACTGGGAAAATTATTCTCCACAAAGTGTCTTGACATTTGCATTCAAACCTGCTGTTTAGCAAGGTTTTACACTCCCAGCTATGAAAATTCACCTTGAATTGAGCTAAAGTTTCAGTTTCTGCTGCTTCAGTTTTGACAGATTTTTTTTTTGGGGGGGGGGGGAAGGGGGAAGACAAAAGTAGATTTGTTTTCTTAAGATTGGGAATAACCTTCATCCTGGATCCATTGCCCAGAATTCTTATTGCCTGATAGTCACAACCTGGTGGTTTCTGAAATGAATGTGTAGGTCCAGTCCCCACTCTGTGTTAGAGAAATGTATGTACCACAGGCAATATGCTACGGGGAGCTCAGCAGAGAGGCCAAAAAATCTCCTCTCCCTTCTCACTCTGAGAAGTGGTCCCTTTTGTGGCACAGCCAAGGACACTGGCACAGCAGCTTGTTGCTGCCCATTTTGGGATTTGTAGAGCATGTTTGTCTCCAGGGCAATTAATAATTCTAGTGTCTATGGGAGGTGTTAAGTGCATCTGCAAAGTCAATTAGAAATACAGATTTGAATACAGATTTGCATGGCAAGCTATAGCCAGTAATTGCCCCAGGCATGCCGTAAACTTCAATTCTGAGACAAAGTGCCAGCCCCGTGCTATGGAGCCCACGCAGACTGGGAGAAAACATTTCTGAAGTCAGCTTCCAGGAGTTATCTAAGATGACAGTAACTTGGTCCATTTCTCTAATACAGCTTTGCTGCTGCTCTGTGCTTTGAACTAAGCGTCTGTCTGTTGTCTCTGCAAGTTTATGTTTTGACCACTGTACTCTGCTGTGTTTTCAGCATTTAGTTACTATGAGTTAAGCAAGTACTCCATAGAAATATATAGAAAACTAGAGTCTTGCATCTTGTTACAGGTGTTTCCTATAGTAAATTCTTTAAATTTTGTTCTATTTTATGTGTGCCTTTTAAAGCATTATATGCACATTACAAGAAATGAATTAACCTACCTTATCGCTAGGAAAGATGTCTTCAGCCTTCTGAATATAAATAATAATCTAGCAGGTAGTTTTTGTTGTTATCATGCTGAGGTCTCAGGAACTCCACTTAAAAATCATTGCACCAGAGCATCATAAGAGCAGCAGAGTTTTAACCTTGTAGAGACTGAGCTCTTAACACAGCAAAGATCTAAACCTGAAATCAATTAGCTTACTGTGTGGATCATGCTAGATAATTTCCAAATCAGCATTATTTCTCTTTGAATAAGAGCGTGACTTCTGTCACTCTTTCCTTATTCTATTTTATTACTGAAGCAAGTACTTATAAAATGTACCTGCAAGGAATAATGTTATGGGAATTTCACATCTCACTTATCTTTTCTGCATTCATGTCTTTGTTCCTTTTCTTCCTCCTTTCATGGTAATTGTTGCATGTATAATATCAACCCTCCCACTGGCACTAAGCAGCCCTTGTCACTCCCACACTTTACAGAGAGCACACATGACTGAAAAACCAGTGGCAGAAATTTCCTATCCAATACTGTACTGTTCATGGAAAAGCTTGCAAAACTAGCGCCTCTGTTGTGCAGTTTCTTTGTGCCTGCTTGTCATGTTTCTATGGGCAGATAAATACAAGTCTCCTAATGCTATTTTTCATTGACTCATCTTTTATTTGCTTCTCTTCTCCTCAGCGCTAATGGACCTAAAGCAAAAGAGGAATTCTCATCATGGAGGCAGCAATGATAATGTTGAAACCTCAGCAGACTCTGTGACAAAACACTGCTGTGTGGAGCTGGGTCCCAGGACTTACTCGACCTCAGCTATTCATCTGCACACTTCCACCCCCATCTCCAGGCTCCAGAGCAGACCAAAAGGTGTGCGGTGCGTTTGATATACCAGCTGTTGAACAAGTCAGGCTACTTCATAGTTCCTGCTTGGGTGAAACCTGGCTTCTAGTGGCATTCAAGTACAAAAACAGACCACTAGTATTTTCACTCCTACTTTATTTGCTTAATGGCTTAATTGATCAGATACAGGGTTTCCTTACTCTTGTAATGTCATCAACTTGACAGACCACGTTTGGACGTCAGTTTTCCCATGGTTCCTTGCCCAGTGGTTCACAGCAGTGGTTAGAAGATGGCTGCTTTTCCAATGTTGGCTCTATAAAACCCTCTTGATTGCCTCAGTCTTCTGCACTGCTAGAATGCATTGGCGACTGATCTGAAGGATTAACCTTCCTGTGTTTAATATTGCCTTTTAAGTTTTGTGTTCTTTTCAGGCTATAATTCAGAAGATAATCTATGTGAACAGTCCCCTGAGGTGGAGTTTGCAAGCACCAGACAGCATGGTAAGCTTGTATTGTAGCCCATAGGAATGCTCTAAACCTCTACATTAAGACTTGGTACATTGCATCTGCGTGAACTGTCCTGGTGCATTTTAGTTAAATTAACATGATAGAATGAGATGTAGTAATAGAACACCATTTGGGGAATGTGGATCTAAGTACTTCTCTTTTTATATTGAGAAGCTTTTAATGGATGTTTTCCCAAAATAAATTTTCAAAACCAACGCTGACATTGAGACAAGTTGTCGTGCCCCAGCAGCAGACCCTTTAATGCATATCCTACAGATTTGTTGCTGATTTTTCTGGACAATGTTCAATTCCTTCCTTAAGGGAGTGAATCAGCAATAAAAAAAAATTTGGGGTGGGGAATGTGGATGCATGGTGGGAACACTGGTGCAGCAGCAGCACTGCCTGCTTAGAGATTTGGAACGTTGGAAGACTAAATTTGTAGGCTGGTTACTAGCTCCTTCCAAAGAAGAAAACTGAGAAAGAGACAGCAACTTATTGTTGAACTTCTTCAGTATTTACAATACTTCGTTTATACTTGCTGTAAAAGCAAAACCCAGAACATATTCTTTGGGGGGGGGGGAACCCAACAAGATGGATCCTGAACAACTTGACTTGAAAAATGAAAATGGTTTCTACTCCGTCCAGACTTTGGCATTTGGTATATATTATGTTGTTAATGTTTTCAAAGTGACTGAGTTGCACAGGTCCTATTTTCGGAAGGCAGACTGTAGCCAAGTCTTTTAGAGAATCAGAGGAACTTAAGATCTGTTTTGTTCAATGTTTGTTTTGTGTTTTTCAGTGTCCCGGCCAAACAGTTTAGAGAGCAGTAGAAATGCTTCCAGCAGTAGTTCACCTCTCAATTTGAAAGGTAAAGCTTTTACAGCTGAGTTCTGACAAACAGGAAGTAAAATTCCATGAAACTCTATGCAAAATGCTGTTTTCCTTCCAATTAAATTTGAAGACTGTTGTTTTGAAATTGTAATGATTATGCAATCTGGACATAGTTGTCTTGGGAATCAAAACTGCTGTCAACAACTACTTTCCTAAGATTGATTCTGGCAAGGGGTGGCTTTTAAGGCAGGCAGTCTAGTTTTGCTTCAGTCTGACTGGCATCATATTGTGGGAAGTGTCAGGCCATTCTTAGACTCCTTTTACAACAACAGGCCTGTGCTGTTCTTACTCTGTACACAGCTTATGTATGGAATCAGTGTGCTGTGGAGATTTGCTTTTGCTGAAATTGTGCATCCTTGAAGGATGCCAGGAGACCTGGCACTGTGGGAAAAATCCACTTTCTGTTTTCCCACTGGCAGGTTTGGGTCTCGGATCACACACAGCCAAGACTGGGAGATCTTGTAGTGGCACAGGTGGTGAAGAGGCCCCCTTACCATCTGTGTTATTCCTATTCTCTGGACAAGTAGTTGTGCTTGTTTAACACAGGGGCTCCAAGTATGTACTCTAAGACATTTACTAGACCAGAGTTTTCAAAGTTCTGACTGCCTTGAGTTCTGTGGGAGAAGAAAGTAAGGTCAAAAATGCCACCTAGTCAGAGTGGAAGTGGCCCTGGGTGATAAAGTTCCTATCTCAGTGGGAAATCTACTGAAATGAGGGAAGAACAGTGTCTTTAATGATATTTATCCTTCTCCTCAGGTTCCTTAGATCATATCCATGGTAGAACCGAGAGCCTCAGCAGTGAAGATATGGTGCTCAGCAGAGAGGCACCAGCCTTGCTCCGAGACACCTATCCCTTTCACTCCACTTCTGCCGTCTTAAGCCCTAGCAGCAGGCATGAGTCCTCCTCCCACAGGAATGGTTTGATCTCTTATGATACACCTCAGAAGAGTACTCCATCCCAGTCTTACACAGGCAGGCAACGGTCTGCCTCACCTGGCAGTGAGATGGTAACTTTGGAGGAGTTCTTGGAAGAGAGCAACAGGCTGTCCCCACCAAGTGTAAGTAAATAGAGCTAGATAGCCCATCTCAGATGTCAAAAAACTGTTCAAAGCTGATTCAGGGTGATGAGGGCATAGGGAAACAAGCAAAGACAAGAAGATCCTTTGTTCATATGTGTAAAACTTGCAAAGAACTATTGAATGAAACAGTTCCAATAACTAAGGCAAGATTAACTTTCACATAGTACTCTGCTAATTTGTTTTGGTGTATCTATTATGGCAAGTCAGGCAGATAATTCACTGCAAGTACTATGTATTGGACTGCTGGGGCTTTTTAGTATCAAACACTTATGGTCAAGGTTTTGTATTATATCATTAGTTCTCAGCTCCAGGTATGTTTATTTGTGAACTGATAAGTTTTCTGTGTAGTTTTCAGCTGCTGAATCTGTAATAAGAAATGAAACCCAACAGTAGTTTTCAAGTGAGCTGCAAAATATGCAGTTGTTAAGTCTTCTAATCTGAAAATACCATCAGTGCATTTGAGAGAATATTTTTCTCGCCGAAGGAAGTTCTCAATGCTTTCGCCATGCTGCATGTTTGTGTGCTGACTGGCACTGTTCTGTTGGTTCAATGACTGCAAGAATATGCCGCATGCTGAAGTGCTTTGTCAGGAATGAAATGTTTGTTTTCTAGATGGCATTTGTCTTTTACTGCTCAGACATGCTATACAGTCACAGCGGTGCAGTATCGAGCTTGGTTAATATCTTAAGAACAATTCACTGGTAGTGTAAGTGAACAGGTGTTTCTATTTCATGAATGCCTTGGTAACAGTGTTGAAATCAACAGAGCTGTACCATTTTATAGCATCAGTAAATTCTGGTCCTTGAATTTTCAGAGCAATATTTAAATATACCGCCTATTCCCTCATTATCCTAAATACAATTCTTAGCTTTTGGAGATGTTTAAAATTTGACTTTTTTTGTCTGTAACTACCTGACCGTGTCTCCATTTTCATTCTTTCTGTCATCCTTGTTCCTTTACAGTGTCGGCGCAGTTTAAATGAGAGTGAAATGATTTCATTGCACCAATTTCTATTAGAAGCTGATTCACTGTATCCCTCTTGCTACTCCCTATGTCCTTCCCTCCATCAGGAACCTTCGCAGTCACTCGAATCGGTCCTCAGTCATTCATGTCCTGACAGCGTGAGGCACAGAACAGGCAGGGGAAATAGGAGATCTACTTCACTGTATATCCCCAGGGTATCCGTTGTTCTTGCTATGAAGGCAACAGCTCCCAACTTACCACAGCTTTTGCTAGCATATTAATACCTATAGGAGCATACTGTAACTTTTAGCTGTTATTTTAAGGGCTGCCAGATCACTTGCATTAATTGCTCATAAAGTATTTCCAGTGCTTGTTCATAAACATGTGTGCTTTTGGAGGGCTAGTCATTCTGTAATGTTAATGTGTGTAACAGAAGTTTAAAGTGAAGTTAAAAATAACCCTAACACTTTAACATTTAGTTGACTGTAGAAATCTTCCTGCTGCACTACTACCATTGATGGCGTTCACTTCTAGCATACTAGTTTTGTGACTGGAAGAAACATTTGGAGTGCTAGTGAAATGAATATATTAAGCTTTAACATACTGCCTAGAGAAGAGTAAAGAAATAAATTCCATGAGCTTGTTTTAGCACGTTTTTCGTGAAGACAGCATGTCCCTTAACTATTCTGAGCATGCCTCGTACTAATAGTCCAACGGCAGCTGATCAAACATCACCGTTTCTGGATTGCATGGACCATCCCCATGAAACATTAATTGTATATTTTCTTTTACTGGCAGGTTAATTGTCTGACTTGAAATTTGCAAGTTAATTGTGGGCAAGCAATAATTTCTCCATTTTTGTAATGATCTTTTTCATTACATTGTACACTCAACTTTTAACATATATAGTATATTGACTATATATATGGGAGAGGTGAGGGGGATCAATGGAGAAGCAATGAAACTTTCTTGTAATGCTAGCACAGCTTCCCAAGGTATTCTCTCCTGTTTTATATCCCTGTAGTGACAGTAGAGCATTATCCAGATGAACTGTATTTTGGAAGATGACAGACCATCATTGATATCTGCTGGTATCAGCGGCTGTCATGAACACAATATTGATGTGTAACAGTGATAGTGGCTGATGTGAAAGGAATCAAAAGAGCTGCTGCCCAGGTTGCAAGTGAGATGAAACTTTTTAAATTTAAGACAATTAATCTGGCAAACAAGGCTGTTATGATCTAATTAGGATGAGCATGTTAGTCCTTGCTTTGGATTTACACCCATTGTAAACATTTATATCTTCTCTTCCCCACTTTAAATATAAATTCTGTGGTTGTATTTGGGTTGAATTAAGTGGGAAGGAAGATTATTTGAACACAAAGCTCTGCACGATTCTTTAAACAAAGTGTGTTGTCATTAATGTGGCATGTGCATATTTTCTCACACCAGGACACCACCAGTAACAGAGATGACTTGCTCAACGATTATTTTAGGAAAGCAAATGAGCCTTCAGCTACTGGGAACCTGCTGGTTCAGCCATCCAGAAAGGAGGCTGCTAAGATGCCCACTGGTCTTGTTGCTCCACCTGTAAAGATGACCATTGCCAATGAAGAAGGAAGAATGGCGAAGCCTGGAAATTACATTAAGCCAATCCTCAGACAAGTCGAACCTGAGCCTCTGGCAAACTCTCAGGGGTCCCTTAAGCTTTCTCACACACCACAACACCAGCCCACCAGTGGGATGCGGCAGATGGCACAGCCTCAGCAGCCTGGAACCGTGAGCAGGAGGAGTACATCACTGAGCAGGGCATTTAGCTTAGCCTCTGCAGACCTCCTCAGAGCCACTGGCCCAGAGACATACCGGCAGGAGAGCCCTCAGAAGTCAGCAGCAGACCTGCGTGGAGGCAAGGACTCTGTCAGTCAGACTGCTAGGGCTTCTGTGCCAATGAGCTCCCAGGCAGCCTTAAGAGAGAGGCCACAGTCTGCAAAGGTGGCAGGTTCCTTGCAAGGTGTCGATTCCCGCTGTCGGCAGCTTGATGCAAGGCGCCTTTCCCTGGCCTCACCAAAAGATGAGAGGCCACTCTCCTTCCATCAGTTCTCTGCCTCACCCACTGCATCCACCAGCAATCTGAACATGCAGCAACAGGACCATGTGAACCCTGGACAACACTACTCACCCGCATCACACGTTCCCTCTAAAGTCAAACCCAAGCCAGCCCCTCGTACTGGGGAGGTGGCCACAGTGGCCTCTGCCAGAGCTGTTGCCAGCAGCACTGAGGGAAGTATTTCCCCAGGGCAAGGCCAGGGTGATGCCCTATTTACCAAGTGCCAGGGTAAGCTGCCAGAAGGCAGCGCTGGGGCTGTGGAGGAGCCCATGAGAGGAAGCAGCTCCAATAGCACTCCCGGGTCTCTGGATCCCCAGGGGGATCAGCAGACGGTTTGGTATGAGTATGGGTGTGTGTAACCAATGGATGCAGCTAGTAGTATGTGTGTTTGGCATTGGTGACATCTGGGTAGCATTTGTCTAGACACTGTGCCAGGTCTTAGAGGCATTGCCTGCATGCTGCTCTGAGTGTTCTCCAGGTACTGTTTTCTAGTTGGACAAAGTATGATTAAGAGAAACACGGAGCAAAACTCCAGCCCTTCTTTTGACACGTATGCCTAAAACAAAGTGGAAGCCTGACCTAATCTCACAGCAGGCTTGGCACCTGATTCTCACAGGTGCTGAGCATTCCCCACTCCAGGAGAAGCTTAGCAGGGTCCTATGTCATTGCTGCACTGTGCACCCCTTCTACCTGCATTAAGGAAGAGTTTCACAGGTCGTGTGTGTGCTGAACCCAGCCCCACCATTGATTAACTTAACTGTACTGAAAACATCATGTAAAAGCCAAACTTCTCCCCCAAAGTCAGAACCAGACACTTGGCTTAAGTAGCTTAAAGAGAAAGCTGAAGGGCAAGTGTGGCTTTAGCCATGGATCTGTTAAAATCAATTGTTCTTGCCACAGCCATATTTTATAGAGGTAACATGTAGACTTCAAGGGTCACATCTTAATATTCCCCGCTGGGACTGTGTAAACACAGAGGCCAGTGTAATTACCCCACTGCCTTCACTATAGCTGCAGCTCAGTGGATCCTTGACTCTGCAAGCCAAGTGGTGCTGCCTTTTGAAACTTGTTTTATCTTTTATACAAACACTGGAACTAATGCAGCCTTTCAGGGGAGATGCCATTTCAGTTGCAAAGGTGGCATCGCATGTACAAAAGTGTCTTGTAAGTATGTACATAAGAAGCTCGAGTATTGTATAGGAATGCTGTGTAAATTGTATTATTACATCCTTGTGTGCATGGCAGCCCACACCCTAAGCGATAGGTGGGATTTTGTCTCTTAGAAATCCTTGTTTATGTCTCCAAGAACTTTGCTCAGTATAGAAAGCAAAATAATTTTGTATACATGTGAAAGAAATATACTTTTAAAAATCTATTTATGTGCAAAGAAGTTCTTTGTATGTTCTGTCCAGAGTGTCATCAGCTGCTTATGTATATATGACAAAATGTGTATCTTTAATTCTGTTTCATGTTTGTAAAGCTGTTTTTCTTGCGATAGACTAAATCCTTAAAAAAAATACTTATTGGTTCTGATTTAATCTAGTAAAAGCTAAAACTGATTCAGCTGAGGATGTTTTTGTTACAGTATGTTGTAATCCCATTCTGGAAACTACAAAATTGTTTATAATAAAGATTAAAATAAAATAGATGGATGTTTTACTTTTTTTTTCTTGGGGGGGGCGGTGTGGAAAAACCCACGATTCATAAGGCTGGATGGAGATCTGTCTGTAATAGCTTTGTGTAAGCCTCGGTATTGATTGGCATCTCTGTGTGGCAGAGTTGCGTTTGTTTTTATAGTATTGCCACAAAAGACATATCAGGAATCTTTCTGTTTGATTGTAACCTTCTTGCGTGATCAATCCTCCTGAAGTCTTCAGCAAATTAAGTACTTCCAGGTCACTGTAGAATCAGACCATTAGATTTTTATGCTCCTCTGACCACTCCAGACAGGGCCAAGCATGCCTTTGATTTTGACCAAGCTTGCATTTCGTACAATCTGTTTCATGCTTAACTCTCAGGATGCTTTACAAAAGTGAGAAATTATTTATCTTTGAACATGAAGAGAATGGCAAAAGGAACTTTCTGCCTTCTCTGCTGTTTTAATTGCAAACCATAGGTTTGCAGCAATTTAAAAATTATGTGCTATATGGCAGTTTTAGAACCTACTGAGCATTTTTGGTAAACTGAAATTCCTCTTCCAGAAATTCCCTCTCAGCATTGATTCTTGGCCAGATCACTAAAGGTGAAAGACTGGTGTTTCTCCCTTGTTTCAGCTCCTTTTTGGAGGCATGTGCCCGATTGCCCTGCGGGCTGGACTGCTGGGGAATTAATCTGTGAGTTGTCAGTTACTGTAGATCTGCTTTTGCTATAAATACCTGCCCAGTCACTTACACTGTTGTTGTCATTTTCTGAGTTATTTACAATTATTTACTTTCTCAGTTCTAGCGAATTTGAATAAAAATGTACTTAATTTACATGGTACCTTTCAAGTACAGGATAATTTTAAATAGGGACATTATAACATGGAACAACTGTTGAAGCACATGATGCTGTGCTGCTTGGGCCTTCCTGAGGATAGTAAGGAAAATTTTGGTACAAGCGCCTGTCCTGCCACGGCAGGTGCAGTCATTTAGCAGTCTGCTCAATTCATTAACTGTTTTCAATGTTGCTTTGATAGATGTGGTGGCTCCCAGGTAAGAAATGGGGTGGGCAGGAAGACGAGGCCTGCCTACTGCTAAGGTGCTGCTACTCTTTGCCTTTCTGGGGTGCCCAGAGCAGTTGTCGGTAGGATAAATTGATGTTTCTGCGTATCAAAGCTAACACGGGAGGGAAGTAGATTGTGTTTAGAGAGAGAAAGAGTGGAATCAGCAACTCCACCTCATCTTTGTGCCAGTGGAGCTGGGCAGGCAGAGCTGCCATGAGGTGCTGGCTTGCGTGAGGTGGCAGGAGTTGCCAGGAGAGGTTTTTTTCTGTGAGGGAAAAGTGGAGGGGGCAGAGCTGCCAGACCATTTCAGGCTTCTCGATTCCTTCGAAGAAGGAAAGGGGAACTGGGATGCAGTAGCGGCTGTTTCGATTTGCACAACTTCGAAGGCTGCTGAGACCCACCGTGCAACAGCGCCTGGCTGCTGGGAGTGCTGGCAGCAAGCTGGCGAGCCGCCGGCTGCAGCTGTGCACCGGTGCGTGTTGAGGCCCGGGGAAAAGGGGCCTCTCTCTGTAGGAGCCCTTGGCTTCAGCAGGCAGGCTTTTCCCAGCTCTGCATGGCAAAGGGCTGTAGGGTGCTGATATTTCCTGACATGGGGAGGGAATCCCGTGCTCTCTGAAGATTGCTAATGATGTGGGCTAAACAATGCTGTGAATGGTTCTGGACATTACGCTTCAAATAATGTTGTTCAATAATGGAGTGCCTTGGTTTGTGTATGTGGCTCATTAATTCTCTAGATCATGTTTTCTACTGAAGGACAGATTTTGAAGGAGATCCCCTCCCAAGGAGGCAGCTAAGTAGCCGATGGGTTTCTGAGAAAGCCAAGAGGCTTTGACTTTGGCAACACCCACTCCCTGCAGCATGCTCAAACTCTGAGGTCAGAGAAGCTGTTTAACATGAGGAAACAAACTTTGCTTAATTGCATGCTCTGCATGACAATGGTATTTGCTTGAAGTAAAAGAAATGGCTACTGTGGAAATTGCTTCTGGGGAGTTGCGTGCTCTGCAGTGACAGAGTATCTCCTTAGCAAGATAGCTGAAGGCCAGGTCATTTACAGAGACACCTTGTCATGGAAACCTTTTTCCTATTAGATATTCTTCAGCTGTTCCTCAAACCTGGGAGCTGATCATGAAGTGAATAGACTTTTTCTGATTTCAGTTAATTGAGTTCAGAACATAAAATTTCCAGAAGAAGAGTTAAAAAGTAGAATTTACTTTTTTCTGTAACGAGGGAAGTTCCAAGTGTAAGTGCATTGTAAAAATGGTTAGTACTTAGCTTAGAAAAATGATGCAACAAGGAACACCATGTGGTTGGAAATTATTTCTGATCATCCAGATGTTTGGGGGCATATTAGAAGTTCAGCCAAAGGTAAATGACTTGAAGACAGAACATGGAAGAAATGCTCCAGAAATTGTTAGTTCATGTAAAATGACTATAACCTGGATGTTAAATGGATGTAAAGAGATTAACACAATTTTTTTTCTGTTAAACCTGAACCAGCTGTGCTGAGAACATTTGAATTGTGGTTTTGCATTTTTAGATGGGGGCGGGAGGGGGAATCAGTTGTGATAAGTTTCACCAAAAAACTTTATCCTAACAATTGCTTTTCTGCCTATCAGAGTCATGGAATATCAGATCCTGGCAGCACTGGAGATGTTGAAGGCAAGGTGGAAAACTTGGGAATATTTTTACAAATGACCAGTACCAGGCAGAATTAACCTGACCTAATAGCGCAGAGTGAAATATTTCAGTTACTAAAAATAACGAAGTTATAGTTACGAAGGGTTACTAGGCTGGAGAAATAGACTGGGCCATGAAGGTCTGTCTTGAAAGCTGGTACTAGAGGCTGCCATAAGAACTAAGAGAGAATGGCATCAGCTGGGAAGTGGTGAAAAAAATTATGATTTAAGAGAGTACTGGCAGGAGTTTAAGGTGACTGGAAGAAGCTATGGCAACTTTTGTAAAACTAAATGGTGTCTTCCCAGTCACAAGGATTTCTTCAAAAGTACGAAAAGAACAGTAGACAACAGACAGCTACTCTTTAAAAGCTTCTCAAATGGGAAAATCCTTAAAAGGCTAACCTGGGTCCTAAATACAGTGAAATGTGACTTGATGAAGTGTGATACAAAGTTGAGGTTAGTTCAGATTTGGAGGATTGTGGAGAATCCCATTAAAGGGTAACGTGGATGAGTGGGCAACCCTGTGGCGTACTACCTGTGCTTACCCCTGCTGAAGCCATGGACGGTTTACTGTTTACTGACTGTTGGGATTTTTTTGGGGGGTAGCAGTGGGGGAACAAAATTGGTTTTTACTGAGAACAGGACAATGAAAATGTGGTTATTCCACAGAAACCAGGAACCTAAAATATGTCCAAAACAAAACACAGAATGCCATAGAAACTAATGTCAGCTATCATTCCCAGATGCTGTTAAAACACTTGCATGTTTTTTTTAACCAAAGATTATCATAACTGAGGATTATGTACCTCTGACGGTGAGGCTATGCCAAAGTATGTAATGTGTGTGTTGCATACCAGAATGAGGAAGAGCGATAGATCTAAGCATTGATATTAGCCTATGAAAAGCCTGTATTGCACAAAGGGAAAACAGAAGGAGCCCATCTCCCTCTTCAGTGAGTGACACTCTATGGTGTGGTCTGAAAGACATGCTGAAGGAGAGAGTGCTTAGGAAGGGAAAAATAAAGCTATTGGCAAGACTCATTGTACCAGACTCTTATGGAATCAAATAGATTAATATCATAGTATTTCAATGCTTTTGATTTATGATATGAGATAGTTTATGGGAGAGCTAAACAGGCTCTGCTTTAAGAAAACATCATCAGGTAAAATCTAAGAGTCTCCCTCTCCTTTCCACTATCAGGTGCTGGCTGCCTTTGGATTCAGGACGGAGCTGGACTACCACATGAGGAACAGTGGGCACCTTCTCCATGTGAAAATGCTGAAATCTGTAAGTCAAGGATCACCTCACTCACTTTTTCAGTAGTTGGCGTGCTCTGGAAGTGTGAGGCACATTAATAGCAAGTAAAGCACAGTTCGTGTTTGGGAACACACTGCAAAGAAAGACATAAAAGTTTGAGAAGGATATTCCATCTGGAGAAGCACAACTCCCCAGTGCACTGCTGAGGCATCTCTAGAGACTTGCATTGGAAGGAAGAGGGAGTTTTCTGCAAGAAGTAAGTGGGAAAGTATGTCTGTGAGGGACTGAAGTGAGCATTCTGTAGTGCTTCTTGTCTGATCGTTTTACCATTTGGCAGAGTATTTTGAAGGCTATGGGATATGGGATGTCTAGGTTCCCTTGCTGCTTCAAATATCTCTGACCAAAATTATCCCATTCTTGTTAAACCCATGGAAAATGCTTCTCTGCACCTTTGCAAGAGGATTTTTTTTCTCTAGTTATCCAAAACTTGGAATTTGCATGTGCGTGCACTGTGAGACCATAAAACACCTAATCCACAGACGTGTGTTTCAGAGCCGCTGGTTGCCTGGGAACGTTCCGCTGCAGCATCTCAACCTTCTACAGAGATGGAAAACTCCCAATCAGTTTGAGAGTGCTCATGTAGGATCCTTTGGGCTATTTATGAGTGTAAGTAGAAGAAATACTGAGAATCGGGGAAATTACTGTGATGTGAAAATCTTGGGAACTCTTTTTAGAACTGCAAACCTCAGAACAAGGATTGCTTGTTCATAGCAGTGCAAAAGCCTGTCAGAGTTCAAGGAGCATCCAAGCAATGCTCTTTGTCATATGGTTTAGTGTTAGGTAGTCCTGAAAGGAGCAGGAAGTTGGACTTGATGATCCTTATGGGTCCCTTCTAACCCAAGATATTCTATGAAAAGATAAATGGGAAAAACAGGCAGGCACAAGCTATGTGGGATAGACCTTGTATCCATTTAGCTGGGATTTCATTAAAATTAAGGTTGGTGACTGTCAATTTCCTCAGTGTCTTGAGCTTGCTCACAGCTTTTTTGGTCCATAAGTAAATGAAGCAAAGGGGTAGAACACTTCAGAGAGCTGTATTAACAGCATTGTGTAAGCAGATGGACTGTACAGCTTATGTACTCCATTTACATTAGACCTCCGAGCTATCTGGTAAAGTTGTTCCTCCTCCATGTACACTAGTTTTAGATCAGTTAGGGCACAAAAAGTTTAAATCAGCATCCAATGAGGGCACCAATATGCACTCCAGAATGCTTTGGTACCTTCATTGATGCAAGGATCTATCTGCTGTTGCTACTTTCTCTTATGTTTCCACATAGTAGTATCTTGCTCTAGATAGCTGAGGCTTAAGGGAGATGAGTAGTGTATTTTTGACAGGCAACAAAGTATTTTTCGTATTTTGGTATGCTCGTAAAACCACTTCTTCCAAGACCAACCACATGGTGTGTTAGCAGAAAACTATTTGCATGAAATGTGCAAAAGGAGTCTTCTTGCTAGATCCTGTCCTATAGCTCAGATTGTGCAACCAGCTACCACAGCCTGGCCAAGCCCACCTTATCTACAGCAACTTTTCTTCCTTCATGATTTCTCCTTTCCAGCACTAGAGACCTTTCTGTTCTTCAACCCAGAGTGTTATCTTTAACTATTTCCTACCTCTGAGTTCACTTTTTGTACCCTGTTTCCCCCCAGAACTAGTTCCAGTTTTCTCTATTCTTTCTGTGCCCGCTTCCATTGCTAAAGGTTTTAGTCATCTATCAGCCAGCTCTCACCTTTTTGCCATTTTTTCTTGCTGTTGTCATCTCTTTGTACCTCTCTGCCCTTGCCAGATGCTCTGTTATACAGTTGCATTCTCAAGTCTTCGGGTCAGTTTGTAGTTCTGATCTCAGTATCTGTTCTCAGTGCTTCTGATGCTTCCTTAGCTCTTCATCCACTGTTGTCTCAAACATTCTCAACCCTCCCCTGCCTCATCCTTGCTCATTCTGCTCGGTCATTTTGCCCAAAAACACCAGTGCCATCAGTTCAAGGCGCCTTTTCTCCCTCGCTTCCCTCCATAGCGTACACTGCGGTCATCGCCTTCTCATCATGTCTCTTCCCCACATCCTCCTTTAGCTCATTTGTATTGCTGCTCTGTGTTTGTGACATGTGATGGCCAAATCTTGATGCAGGAAATACACCACGTGCTATGAACCACTGCAGGCATTTCTGGTGCAGAAGATGCACGTTTGCCTGAAGTCTAGAGCCAGTCTTGTTTTCAAATTTCAAAATCTACTACTTATTTTTTGAGATGTCTTTCAAACATTTATTCATCACAGTAAATACAGAATTCTACTACCTGTATCAGGATTTTAATGCAAGATCTTACAACAATTTCTAAGCTTGCTTGTCATACATTTTTAGAACCAGTAGATATCTTTGGTAGTTAAAGTTCTGTGAGAATTCGTTAGCCCTTAAAAATACTAATAGGATGATAGGTGCATTTAAGAAGATCCATATCACTTTTTGCATATTGAGGCAACATTGTTTCTATTTAGACAAGTTTTTTTAACAATGAGTTTCCAGATAATTTTCATTGTTTTAGAATTTCCTTCCTTGCTTATTTTGGCTTTCTCTAGTTGAAAAAAAACTTGAATTCCTGAAGCCCAGTCCTGTTACCCGTATGCAGCTGCTGTGAACACAGATCCTTTTCCTTATTTATTTAACCAGCCATATCAATGGTAACAGAGTCCCATTTGGCAGATCCTGAATTCTCTTTAGTCTCCCACCCTGACATATATGAACACATGCTTATTCTCTTCTCATGTAATCAGGCAAATGAATGAAACCAGACGCTAACAAGACTTTATTGGATCAAATTTCACCCACATAAAGTTTTGTAACTAAATCAAAAGAAATGTTCCCTTCATGTTTTCAACTCTAACAGGTTATATCTGTTTCACAGACAGTGTTTGCTGGGAAAAAGAGTATACTTACAGGCGAATCTAAAGCTGAAAGAAAAAAAAGCAAAAAGTGAACTAACTCAGTAACCCCAGCCTATTGTTTTTAGCACGATGGCTTCGTAGCAATGTTTTACAGGCAACGCCAGTATCTGGAGAACTCTGTACATTCATACTTTGACTGACCATCTACTGTAGTTACTGAAGACCAGGGACTTTTTTGCTCTTGAAATATTTGTTCAAGGGCATTTAGGCCCTATCTTCCCCACTGCATTGGGGCACTGGTGTATGGACCGCCTTATGACCACAGTTGTCAAACTAAAATTCCCAGATCCATGCTAATAGTGGGAAAAGCAGCAACACAGGAGTTCAAGTCCACATGGCTATCCACCTTGAAGAACTCCACTGACCAGTGACCAACCTTCTTTTCCATATCTGAATGGAAGTTCACGCATGCATTCATAGTGGGTCCAGCTGGTTACTCCCAACACATCCACAATCATTATGGGTCCTTCACGCAACCAGTAGTTTCAAAGCCGCACATCAAAGCCCGTGTTTCTTTAGTGGCATAATAGCTGGGGAAAGAATGAATTCAGTCTGTTCTGCAGATAACAAGAACAGAGAGATTCTAGCCTGGACTCTGGAATATCTGTGACGACAACAAATTCTTTCACTGCCCCTGCCTCCTAGATTTTGACAAAACCTTTTATTCTATTCTGATAGTCTTTGCATAGAAATTCCTGCATTCTCAACTTTCTTTGTGTCTGTGTCTTTGCGTTGTTCAGTACTGTGAATAGAAACAGGCAGAGCTTCTGGATGGCTGTGTAATATTCGTATCACCTCACTCTTCACTCTTACAGAGTGAGGCCTTTCTCGCTTTATAGGCAAAGGGGAGAACCAGGTACCTGCAGCTGTACCACAGGGGCTCGCTCTAGGACAAGCCAACTCATCCTCTACAGGTTCTTAATCCTCTGCAGATGATGACTGCTAATCCACACATAGACACTGTACAGTATTAGAAGGGCTCCAAGTTCAGCTACATGAAACCCATTTCTAGTGTGTGAAAGTCTCTGTGTTGGGTGTTTGCAGTCTAGGTGCAAAAAATGGTTAAATTACACTCTCAGTATAAATGAAATGTTTTTACTACCTCAGGAAGAAACTAGAGAAGTATATGCTCTCTGGCAAAAAAACCCCTGTGGGGATGGTTTGCTGTCTACATCCAGTTTACTGAGTCTTTGCTGCCCTTCCAGGTTCCTACCTCTGCTGAAGTGGGCAGAAGTAGGAAATTATGAGCACTTCTGAATTTACATGTTGAAGGACCTTGGGAAACAGCAGCATGGTGAGGACAGAGAGAGAATTTCCTGCTGGTTACAATGTGTGAACACATTCCTGTGATGAGATGAGATGTCTCAGCCTGCATCACCATGCTGATTTGTGACAGAAGATCCCCAGTTTTTCTGAGTTCCCAAAGGTGTTGTCCATCTTTTTTCCACCTTCCAGAAAGTAGCTGCTGAAGGTGCCAAATGAGAGCCAGTTTAGTAACCTCTGAGCCAGGAGGGAGTTTATACCTGCTGAAGGACGCTTTTACAAGGAGGATCCCTGGAAATGGATAAGGTAAGAAGAATTATGAAAGCATCAGTATTTCAAGTTAAATTACCTGGCCCCAGATTGCATTTCATGCCCTGCAGAGCCTGGCTGATACTTGTCCAGAGTTGTGCTAGCCAATGTGAGATAGACCTGAGGCACTAACCTACCTGGTCAGCCAAAAGGTGCTGCTCACTGGCAGTGGAGGCTGCAAAAGGGGTCCCGTATATGTCTTGACTCTGTCTCTTCCTCTGTGGGGCATGACAGTGAATGGGATAGAAGTCTGGTCAACAGACATTACTAGCAGAAATGGAAGTCTTTTAAATAGTTAAGGATTGTGTATATCTTCAGATATTCACCATTTGAAGAATGGAAGCTCCCAAATAGCCAGCATCACACATGAGATGCCTCAGAAGGATTAATCAGGGTGCTGCTTGCCGGTGACCCCAGCCACAGGCCTCCCATATTGTCATGGTATCAGTGGCATTTCTCCAGGACAGTGCTTTTCATTGGTGCTGGCTTTGTCAAAGCCTTGTCATGCTGCCGGCAGAGCACTGTCACACATGGTGCTCTGCTTAGCGAGCACTTTGACTCTTCTCCTTTCTTTTGTTTCTTGGGGATACGAGCTTGGTGCTTTTCTGTTGGCTTGGAAGACAGAGCTGAGCTGTAGGTCTTGTGCTGAATCTGGGGGAAGGGGAGCCCTGCAGGCTTCGAAGGGAAGCTGGGAAATCCCATGAAGTCAGACACTGAGAGGGAGGAGAGTGGGTCTAACCTGACAGCTGCACAGCAGCAAGGGGGGACACCTGAAGTTTCTTCTGGAGGTAGAGGTGTGGCCTGGGTGGTTGAGATTATTTTTGAGATGTGTATTAGGCAATGGCATTTTCCACTGGGAACTCTTGAAGCCAAGCTCACCACTTGGGGCACATTCTGGGCATAAATTTTAGGACATTGGTCTATTCATCTTCCAAAAGCACCTGGAGTGCATCTCAGAGGACTGTGCATGTGCCTTGCAGAGTGAAAACTAAGACCTGTCAAAAAGGTTAAAAATAAAACATGATGCAGTGCAGACTGGGACAAGAACAGAAACAAGGGAAAATAGGAGGAGGACAGATGGATAAAGCAAGATACCTGGGCTGCAGTGAAATCTGCAGCAGTGTTCCCTTTTAAACTGGAGGCTTAAACAAGTGAAGCCTTGCATTGCACAGCTACTCCTCAGTGCAGTGTAAGAGCTGGAGCTGCAAGAGCTCTAGAGATGGTACCAGGACAGGAGGAAGAGCAGTATCAAGTCCTTTTTTCTCAGCTACACAAACTGGGAATATGCGTGTGGATTATCACTGCAAAAGAGAGAGAGAAGTTATTTATTTTCCTCCTATACTCACAAAAATAGGTGTTTGAAAGGTTTTTAATCAAACTTCACAGAATCACAGACTGGTAGGGGTTGGAAGGGACCTCTGGAGATCATCTCATCCAAGCCCCCTAACAGAGGATATACACCTAGAGCAGGGTGCACAGGACTGCGTACAGGCGGGTTTTGAATGTCTCCAGGGAAGGAGACTCCAAAACCTGTCTAGGCAGCCTGTTCCAGAGCTGTCACCCTCACAGTAAAGAAGGTTTTCCTCATATTCAGATGGTACTTCCTGTGTTCCAATGTGTGCCCATTGCCCCTTGTCCTGTCGCTGGGCACCACTGAAAAGAGTCTGGCCCCATCCTCTTGACACCCACCCTTCAGATATTTATAAGCATTGATAAGATCCCCCCCTCAGTCTTCTCTCCTCCAGGCTGAACAAACCCAGGTCTCTCAGCCTTTCCTCATAAGAGAGATGCTCCAGTCCCCTGATCATCGTGGTAGCTCTCCACTGGACTTGCTCAAGCAGTTCCCTATCCTTCTTGAACTGGGGAGCCCACAACTGGACATACTCCAGATGTAGTCTTACTAGGGCAGAGTAGAGAAAAAAGTTGACCCTTAGGGGTAAAGCATAGATCAGGTAATCAGAAGTAAATGGAGCCAACACTGCCAGAAATGACCTCTGCTGGAATATGCTTAGAGAGGGATACTGATAACTGGAAACTAGACCAATGTGAGTGAGCAGAGGTCTGGAAAACATGGTCTGTGAAGAATACTAAAAAAATGGTGTTGTTTAGTGTACAGAAGAAAAGTCTAAGAGAGACAATGTGATTAATCCTCAGGCATTTAAATGATTAACATGGAGAAAGTTAGCAATAGACTGGTTTTCATGTCCATTTGCAGAAGGACAAGAAGAAATTAAATTAATTAAGAACGTGGAAGAATAAGATTTTAATGTTAGTGCAAGATTTTTAAGAATAAGCCTAGCCAGGGTATGGAGACATTGCCAGAGGAGAGGCAGAATCTTCCTCAATGGCAATTTAAGAGAAGAAGCTAAAGGTCTGGAGGAGGTAGTCTAGCTTTCCTTATTGGGCCTCAGAGTAAGGAGATGATGACCTCCTTCCTGATGCATTTCTGTGGCATCTGTGACATTTACAGCACCAGTGTAGCTATATTCTTTTTGAAGCTTGCTGCTTCTGGTTGTGACACAGGTGAGCCAGGAGCTATTCAATTCAGTGGAGTTACTTAATCATCATACACATTAAAAAGGTTTGACCAAAGTGAGCAAAAAGCAAGAATTACCACCTGCAAGAATAATAGCTATTTGTCAGCTTTAATAGCTGTTGTATAATTCATGGAGATAAAAGGCTACAAAAACTGTCATTTCTTTTCACTTTTAGAGTTTTAAATATGTCCCAACATGCAGTTGCTGAGTGTGTGTGATGGAGGCTCTAGTCTGCAACAGATAGTGTTCTGCTGCCTTGGAAGTGAGAAAGCGGGGGGCGATCCAAGCTACCACATTCCTTTATTTTAGCTACCTGCTTTACAGCATCTGCATGCTGCAGCAAGCAAAATAGAATGGCTGGATGAAAGAAAAGTAAACCAAGATTTTTCTGGCATTTATTTTGCTCTGTAATTTTTTGAAAAGGAGGTTTGTGGAAGTGACTGTTTCTGCTCCACTTGCAAGGCCTGGTTTACTAGCTGTGCTGGTCAAGTGTTGCCTTTTTAGCACATTGATAGGCATATGTTTTGTCTGATGACCAAGGCTTTCTGGATATTCTGGTCACCTGTACCTAACATCTATCTAACACATCATGTTCGCAGTTCAGCCTGACAGACAGTTGCAGCCAAGGTGGGAACTAGGGAAGAGATAGTGCCCGCAATGTTACTTCTGCCTGTGTCCCTGCTTTCCCTGGCACCCAAAGGGGCAATTGCTGCCTGTGGGGCTTCTCAGGAGTTGTTCCCCATCTGCAGCCTGGACCCTGCAGGAGGTGGAAATGCTTTCCCTGCAGCTGCCAATGAGACCTGGATACCAAATTGATCTCTGCCCATGGCAGGCTCTCAGGGAAGGCAAGTAGTCCAATATAATGCCCTGTTGCTCCTTATTGAAGAGCAGTGCATGTATTACTAAGAAAGTAACTGCACTTCATTTTCTTAATATAATCTTTCAGAAATTCTTTAAATCTAACAAAAGAACTGTGATATCCAAGGGTATGTAACTGTGGATTAAAAGGTACCGGAACAAATGTTTTACTTTGCTTCCTGAATGATCCCAGTCTGTGCAATATTCTTGATATATGTATGCTTATATATGTAATAAAAATACATATAAATACTAAATAAATGCTAAATGAGTACTAAATAAAGAAAACAAAAGAGAGGAGGGAGCATTCCAAGTAGCCCTGATAAATTTGATACCAACCCTTCCTATTCTTTAATATTGCACAGGGTGTTCAGCCTCTGGCTGTGTTCCCAGGAGCCTGTGCCTTGCCTGTTCAGCCAGCTATGCTGTCTGCATCTCTGCCATCCTCTGAGCAGCACAATGA
Source organism: Morus bassanus (assembly GCA_031468815.1). Taxonomy (NCBI): domain Eukaryota; kingdom Metazoa; phylum Chordata; class Aves; order Suliformes; family Sulidae; genus Morus; species Morus bassanus. Next base: position 19,369,329 of record CM062572.1, read on the forward strand.
GCCTGCAAAGGACCATTCTGTGCTTTTTGCAGCCTTTTCTGGCCATGTTCAAGAATTTCATGTTTTTTCTGCTGCATCCCTCCTCAGAAACTCAAAGAGGTCCCTTAAGTCTACAGATAATTTTAGATCCCTGATCTGCCAGAGGCCCTGGCAGAGGAAGGGCTCTGCCATCTGGTAGCCTGTCATACCTGAAGAGCCCTTTGCCTGTGTTTGGAATGAGGAGTTATTTTTGATGCCAGTTCTGACGTTAGCTATGGGTACTCCTGGAGTATTTCCAACTTTTGTAAATGTCATTGTATCCTCTCCCTGCTGGTTTGTTTTGGGTTTTTTGTTTGTTTGTTTGTTTTTTTTCTGTTTTGTTTCTGTGCTTATGTAACTCTGCTTTCCACCAGGTTGGAAATGGAGAACATGTTTCAGAGTATCCCACACAAGACTCCTGTTTCTAGACTTACTGTCTCTGGCCACCCTTGGAGCACTGTTGCCCCATTTCATTGCACCGATGGGAACTCTTGTTAGGTGCTGTACTGAGCACGCAGCGCCACTGGTGTCCCTACAGCAGCATGGCAGAGCACTAATCAGGTGAGTTATGTATCAGTTCAGAGCCTGAACTGGTAATAGCTTTTCTTTCCTGAGTCAGTAGTGTAATTCATATCTACCTGTTCTTTTAAGAGTAGTGCATTTTGGTTTGAATGACAGACGCTTTAATACATGTCCCATGGTGCAGCTTTCACTCCAGTGGGAATAAGAGTAGTGGCATGAGTTAGCAGGAGGTCAACTTTTACATCTGCTACAGTCTTCCTGAATGACCTTGGACAAGCCCTTTGATCTGTTTATGCATCTGTCTGTCTTGCTGTGTAGATGAGAGAGGAAGGAAAAGGAACTCCGCCTCACAGCCCTTGCTCTTGCACAGTCAGGGAAGATGCTCTCTTGTACAGAGATCAGCTTCTGCTGTGTTTTGCCATAACGAAGGTCTGATCTCAGCAAGTTCGAGGAACAACTTACTGTAAATAATACTAATAACAACACTAACATTCTGTATATTTGTAATACACCAGCACGAGGCAACATCTGTGTGTGTTTACATAAGCTGTAAACAGCAGTATTTGGGCTTTGCACCAGCTGCTGTGATCATGGTGCAGTTATCTGCTTGTTCGTGTCTGTGACGGTAGGTATGGGTATGAACACTGCTCTGTGTGCGTTGCCATCTCTGTATTTAGTGTCTGTTTTTGGCACTCTCATCTCTTTCATTTATGAATGAGTGGGAGAGGGAGGAGAGGGCTGGGCTGACTCCTTCTCAGTTGAACCATAAAGAGCACAGGAGCTGAAACACAATCTCCTCCTCCTCTTTCCCTACACTGCTTCACCAACAGCCTCACTCACAGCCGGGAGGAAGACAGCCCTGCCAGCAGCCTAAGCAGGAGCTGGGAGAAGGGAAGTTTTGTGCTCTTCACACTGCAGGAAAACCTCTTCACATAAACTCTTCTCACAGGTGAGTTTCATTTTTTATCTATTTGTTCTTAAAAGCAAGTTAATTTTCCATCACTGAGCCAGGTTATGCAAGGTTATGACCCCTGGAAAGGTGGCAGGACAGTTTTTTGGCGAGGTTGTTAAAGCAAAACAACAAGGCAGTCCAAGGACTTAACCAAAGCAACATGTCCAAAAAAATTTGCAACTTCAAAATTACTTTCCTTGGCAAGTTCCCATTAGTGGGAACTTTGAATAAAAGTTCTTCCAAAAAAACTTTCTTGAGTTCTGCTTAGGTGCAAGGAGAGCTGAATGTTGATGTTGTACTGATGAAAGGGAATTTTTAAGATAAACCGAGAAACTGTTTCTTGTTTGCAGTGGGGAACCTGAGCATTAGCCAGTAGATAAATTCCAGTAGACATTTTCAGAGAACTTAGTAGGACTGTATAAGTTGACTAGATATAAGCTATTTTGAGTGACTAATAAGTGATTTAAATACTTCATTTTCCCTGAGAACGCAAGCCAAAAATTATGCCTAACAGGAAACTGCTAAATCACATACCTTGATGTGTGGATGCTCTGTATACACCTATATAGATTTGTCTTTGTATCTCAAAAGTAAGTCATTACTATATTTTCCAATTACTAAGTCACTTTTCCTGCTGTTCTTCAGAACCTGACTTGCGAAACTTGAAATGAGAAGGTTTGTTTAGTTAAGTGAAATCCATTCAGTCAGAAAAGAATCTATCCCTTTTTTTTTTAATAGGATTAAAAACCTTTGTTCATTATTGTAGGTTGCCTGTGTTACAAGTACATTTTTCTGGTTCTTGACAGTCTTTGTAAAGCAACAAGAAAAGCAAATCTCTGAATGATCACCTTCATGTGTTCATAGGGAGGGGAGCAGAGAAACAGAATTTAGAACAATATAACAGCCTTGCCCTGTCCTTTTCTGTTCAGAACACATGCAGATATTTATTAATAAAAATTTAAGGAAACTTAACAGTAAGGCAAGGAAAAATAGCTACATGTAGGCTCATAAGACATGACACTGTCATTGTGAGAATTACGGGACTTTCTGAGCAGTCTGTTAATCAGCTCTCTCTGTGACTTTTTCCACGTTAGCACCCTGTGTTCACACTGACTCCAGAAGAGTACGGTGTCTGGCCACTTCTTCTTTCAAGTTTGCTTTAATCAAGAAACCACTAAGAAGTGAGTCAATCCTGTGTATTTAACACCCACTCCACCATTCCTGTTCTGAGAAAACAATTTTTTTTACTGTCCTCACCTCTATCCTTCCTGCCTCCCTATCTTATTGTTACTATGTTGTTGTTCCCCCATATCATTCCACTTCTACATATGCAATCGTAAGATCTTTCTGTTGTATGAGAGAAGAGGCAGAAGGTAGCTGTTTCCAGCTCATTTTATGCTCAGTGCTATACAGCTGTAGTTTAGATGATAACAGAGAAGGTACATTCCCAAAGTTTTAGGAGTACTTCCAGGGTCTGGGGAGTACATCGTGAGAAAATGTTGGGTTTATAGAATCAGACCAGTATGTTGTTCTGTGACAGTGGAGCACAGCCTGGGGGGTGGAGGGTGTGACAATATCTACAGCACAGTGTTGTGATTTGAACATCACAGTTTTAAATGAAGAAAGATGTAGCAGTTCCAATATCTCATTAAAAAACCTCATCTCACTTGACATCTGCAGTGAGATGTATTTATCTCACTTTGTGGCTGGTGGACAAAAATTGACTCCCTTTGTTCTGGGACCTGAGGAGTGTAAGCAATCCTAGACAGTGGGAAAAGAGAGAAGGGAGATGTGGGGAAAGGGGAGAAAAGGGAGAAAAATGAGTCCCAGCTGAACCAGGTGTATGTAGGTGTCATCATACTAGATGCGATCAAATAGAGTGAGCCTGAGGGATGGCTGGTTCCTGAGGTTGGGCAGACTGGAAACTTCTTACCTGTGGCTGAGCACAGTTGCACAGGGCCAGGTATACAAAGGTGTGAGCATTAATGTAAGTTTTGCTCCGCTAACCAGCCCTGTGGATGTTGTCACTCAGATTAACAAGCTGACGCTGTAACTGCAAGTTTTCTTGGCATCCCATCAAACAGCACGCAGAGAAGAATTTTTTTTCCCCTGCCAGTTTTTTTAAACCTAACCTGAAGGTGCATTCATATTGTCCTGGGGCTTCACTCCTGCTGACTATTCTTGTGTCAGTGTGGGGATAACCAAAGAAAAAGTTATTTTGGACTCACATGAACATTTAAACAGCTTGCTAATTATTTGTAAGTGAAGAACTGTGGAAAGAGAACTCCAGGCATGGTGGCTTTGTGAGGCTCATTACCTTATAATTAGCTGAATGTCTCCTCTAAGAGGTTTGTTTTTCCTATAAAGCTTATTCTGAGTGGCTTTTAATGCTTGCTATGAATTATTCTGCCAGCTGAAACATTTGCAGAGCTTCTGTCCCTGACAGCTGATGGCAATTGGTTTTGAAAAGATACAGAACAGCTTTAATGTTTAGAAGAAACTGGCCAATAATTTTAAGTAAAGGTATTAGTAATCATCAGAGGCTAAGAACAACATTGCAGTTTATTCTCTGGGGGATACTGTGCTGTAATTCTTTTTTCTCTGCTAGAAACCATGCTCTGAACTCTGTTAATCTACCAGGTAGCAAAAGGAGGACTTTTCAGGCACTTCATCTGGAAGCTGTAGCTAATCTGTCTGAAAAAGAAAAAAGACTAAATAATAGGTTTAAAACACTCTGTTAGAGGAAAGCTGAGAAATGGGCTCACTTGAAAGTATACTCTGTCCCTCTCCACAGAGCCCTCTTGCCAGAAATTATTTCTGTGGCAACAAATTTATTTCTAGCTGGGTTATCTTGGAAATTGATCTGGGGTTGCTTAGACTCAGATCTGTCACCATGCCAGAGGTGAACTGAAATGCAAAACTGATCTTGTCTACAAGTAATGGAGAAGGTACTCTGCTGTTGTTACTGTTGCTCCGTGAGAGATATTCTCCTGACATTCTCCACTCCAAAACTGCTACGGACAGCTATTGCTACTAGGATGAGCTGAGTCTCTCATTTCTGAACATCGTTGCTTTATTTCTCAAGCTTTCAAGCTTCTTTTCTCTCACGTTGTTTGCTATGGATCAACAGTAGAGATGCATGAGCTCTGAAGAGAAGTTAGATAGCTAACAGAGTAAGGGGAGATAAAAAATAAATACATTACAAAAGCATATGTCATCAAAGTATCAAACCTAGATCTCTTTAATGACACCTGAAAAAAATGCTAAAATGGGCAACATCACTAGGGAAGAATGGAAATATTATTACAGAGTTTGGCTTTGGCTTTCTTGTAACTCAGTATTTTAGTAACAATTAGAATTTGATCATTTTATATCTGGAAACATTTTGTCTTCTATCTGCCAAAGGAAGAAGGAAGATTTTTTTACTCTGTGATGGATAATGATTTAGTGTCTACGCATGTATCTAATTAGAGGATGTATCTGTTTTATGCTCCATGTTTAAGAAGTGATCAGACATAGCTTTCAAAATAAGAGTTGTCCTTTAAAGTAGGAAGAGACTTAAACTAAGATCCCTTAATTTATCATGTCAGGACATTATTAACTGGAATTTGAACTTTTGTCCAAATTTTAGGGATGGTCTTACACCTCCACCCCAGAGCAGGACCTGTATTTCTGAACAGCTCTGAAGTTTAGAATCCCACATCTCCTGTACCAACTTTTCCATCTCCCACCCAACAGCTCATCAGAGCTTCCCTGTAATGAGTATTTTATTCTTCCCCTTTTCAGATGTGTGTTGTGAAGCATGAACAGTTTACAGTAAGGTTGTTGCTTTTGCTCTGAGTTGCTTCTCTGATACTATAAAAGAAGGGTTTTTTCATTTCTATAAGGTCATGGTTCTTCAACTATTTTTTTTCAATTTTTGTATTGAACCTCTTTTATCTAGATCAATACCGTTATTGTGGGCAGGTTGTTCCTCCCAATTTTCTTTAAAAGAAGACTAGAGAAGGGTCAGTCAGTTTTCAAGAACATGGATGGCTGAGTTTGTGACTCCAGGCAGGATTCAGGGATTTGTCTCCCAGGAGAGAGCTGGCAAACCTGACAGGGCTCTGGCACAGGGGAAGCAGGCAGCCACTGCTCATGCAGATGCCAGTGTCATCCAAAGGTGGAATGGAGAGGTGCTGGAGAGAACATTTAGGCTTTTAGTCAGGACGCTGAGGTGCAGGAATTCAGCAGCACTGTGCTGAGGAAGGCTTCTCACATCATATGCCAGGCCAGACAGAGAGAGGTAGTTTCAAGGTATGACAAAGAAAATGGAGGAGGGAAGACATCAGGAAATGAAGGTACTCAGGAGTAAGGGAAGGCCGACTGTCTAAATCTTACTGAAAGCAAGACACTAGCACTTAAAATCATGTGAGTACTAAAAGAATTTTTAAAATTAAAATTAAGGGAATTGAGGAAATTAAAATTCAGGAAATGAAAATGTAAACAAGCCTGCAGATACACGTGCCAGCACTTTGTTTAGAATGATTTATCCATTGGGGACTAGGATGCTGAAGTCCTGTGTCCTCATGTAAAAACAGAAGAAAGGACCGAAGATTTCAATAGTCATGTAGGGAGCAGGAGCCAACAATGAGGGAAAAAGCACAGAGGAAAACCTTCTGCAAGGTGCGCTGCTTCTACACAATTGTGAGAATTCTGAGAAATAACATTGGAGAACAAGACTTACATGTGAATATTGGCTTAAATCTACAGGAAACTTGGTTTATCTCCAAAAGGGAAACTGCAAAAAAGGAGGAAGTTTAATTAAAGGCAGCAAAAAGGGACAGCTTAGAAGAGTTATATTTCTATAGGCTAGATGGGGGATATTTGAAGACATGCACAAATGCATGTGTACACCTCCTGCCTCCAATGCTGGATCCAAGGAAGAAATACAGAACAGGGGCCAAAAAAGACTCAACTGAGTCTGAAAGGAAACTAGCACGTCTAAACAGCAGTCCATGGAAGGGCGGGTGGTGTGCGAGACTAGAAATAATTGGATCTAGAACAGACGCATGTTTGAAACACACAATGGGGATCAGCGTAAACCAGAAACACAAACATAGTACCAAGGCACAAAAGAATAATTCCAGTTTTAAATGGTGACAGTGCACACAGTGTTAGGTGCTTCAGCTGAACAGGCTCCTATCCTATGATGAATTTCATCTCTTTCATTAAAATAAATCCAAACAGAAGAAAAAGAATGAAGTCAAAGAAAAATGAGGGGAGGAAGGGAAAACTCTCCAAATATCATAAACAGCTTTTAACTTTATTGTATCTTAAAACTTTGCTGTACAAAATGAATCATATACTGAATCATATATACACAAAATAGCATTTAAAAGAGAGATTACTTTCTTTAATGTATCATTATTTGCTGATGCATGGAATAATGAAAATGTTAACATTCTCCTTGAACAGGAGATGTGCTCAATCTCTTCAGACATGGCAGAGTTTCAACCACATTTCAGTTAGACCTAGCAAGCAAAATTTTTCTCTCAGACAGCTTTTGCTATTTGTCAAACATTATTAGTCAAAAATTGATTATTGCTGTCCCAAGCTGCTGCTTGTCAGCAGCACTGCAAAATCAGTTCTATCCACTGAATTTATCAACAGAGGAGGACCAAAAATTGCACAGATGGGTGTTTGGTTGCTTTCCAAACTACTTTAGGTTAATGAGATCTGTTTGGGGGGCATGATGTGCTGATAGTTGGGTTTAATTGTACCTTGTTCTGTCTGGAGGCAGTGGCATTAAAAAAGATGCAAGCAGAAAGAGAATTTGGTCCCTGCTTTGGTCTCCAACTTGTCAGTTTTTGAACAAAAGTTTTCCCTTGTAACCAGTGAGTGTTGCTGGAGAGGCTTGACAGAAGGGACTGCCTTGCATGTTGTTGGCACTCCTTCCCCTTTCTGTGACAGCATATGGGTACAGAGAGCAAGTTGTTCTCAATATACACATTGGCTATGCCTGTATAGTGCCATAAGCATCTGGGCAAAGATATAGTCTAACTTCTGCCCCGCTCTGCCTGGCCTTGGTGCGTGCATGCTGCCAGATGCCAGTAGTGTGCTATGGCTCATGTGCTCTAAATGGGTGGCCCATGTTCAGGCTGCTGAGAAATCTGTGGGGTGACTCCGATGGGGCCACGGCTCCCTTAGGGCAGTCGCTCTGTGAAGCAGGGGCTGTATGGCAGTGCCAGGGGTAGAGGGGCATGCTGGCAAAGCAATGAAGGCAAAAATCATTGAAATACAATACAGATATGACCTAAACCTTAAGTCACTGACTTCTATGCAAGACATCTGGCATTGCCTGATGGAGCACAGTGCTGGTGTCAGAGCAGGCTGCAGCATCAAAAGAAGCAGTAATGCAGAGTTTGGGAAAATGAATCAGAAGAGTGATTTTCCCCAAGGCTGTAGATGGTAAAATGAATCAGAACTCATTTAGTTCAGAAGGGTGAAGTTCCTGTTTCTCAGTCCCAGAGATTTCTGCAGAAAGTGGTGTGATGTGTTTTCCTCCACCCACTGTCCTGTACTCAGGCAAGTCATCCACGAAGCCTCAGGGAGATGTTTCCTGTGGGTAGGAGCTAGTCACCATAGTTCAGTGGTGAAGTACTTGGAGGTTGATGTCATCTACCTGGCTGATCTTTAACAGCAGGAAGGAGGGGGCAGATGAGGGTCATTTTAAAAGCTCTGAGACAGCTATGGCATGACTAATTCCTGCTATGTGATTCACCTCCCTGATACCACTTGGACTGCCTGCCTGAAATTACACATTGTATGAACTTCTTATTACCATAAACAGGGATTTTCCAAAGTGTAGTTTCTTTTCAGCACTTCCCTGTGCTCAGCCAGTTGTTCAGACCTTGCATTTGGTAAAAAGGCCCTAATCCTAGATAAAGAATAAGTAGTCTGAGATATTGAACTAACTGTGCTTATTATCTTATCTACCTTCCTTACCTTTCAGGTCAGTTTGTCCTTCATATGTGCAGGCCTCAGCTAAGAAGTCCAAAGTCATAAAAACCTGAAATGAAATTGCACAGCAGAGAACATGGATTTTTTGTATTAGTTTTTGTGCCTATGAGGTCATATAGATTTCACTCTGATATAGATTTCACTTTGATATAGCTTTAATTTCTAGGGAAAAATCTTTGAAAATGAGAAACACTTCATAAAAATCATTGGAAAATGATGATTTGTTTAAAAAAAAATTCCTTTGTGGAAATTATTTTACTTCATGTCAGATTTATACAATTTGTTTCCATGCTATTACATGTCGTTAAGAGGGATGAGTTGTGTCACGTCACCTGGCAAACAATAGTGGAGAACAGAACGAGAAGGTCATGAGAGCTCCCCAAACATTTCTTTGCCTTCAAGGGGCATCAGCTGAACTATTCTCAAGCTGTTTGCCAAACTTTAAGACCTCCCATGATGACAGCCCTACATCCCATGCACAATTTACCTTCATTAGTGGAATGTTTTTCACGGTGTTTAACCCAGCCTCTCTCATCTTTGCAACGATCTTTAACATGTTTGAAGGTTGTTGCTGTGTTTGCCCTCAATCTGGTCTTCTTTAGACTAAAAAAAGCCCGACTCCTTCAGTCTTTGGCTTTGCTAGACCTCTGACCTTTCCCCTGCACTTCTGACCACAGCTGGTGGATCCCAGAGGATCCAGAGGGGTAGTACCTACAGCCTGCTGAGACATCCCAACGTGATATGGGACAGCGGGGGGTGTTCCTATAGAAGTGTGTTGTTGGCTTCAGTTCAGTATGTGACCCCTGAAACCACCACATCCTTCCCTGTGTTTTACTGTAAAACAGGATATGCTTTATTGCTGACTTCTCATAACATATGCAATATGTAATATATCATATACAGCAGTTTGCACATCAGGTAAGAAAGACGTGGATACTTGATGCTCTAATTAAAATGACAAATGTGAGCCTAGGATGATGATAATCTGGGTTATTCAGGGCATTTGCTTCTGAAATATTGACATTTTCCAGGAATGTGAATTTCATGTTTCAACAAGTCCTCCCTGTGACCTCTCCCAGTGTAGCCTACAGGGTAATATGTTATTACAAATTACTGGTGTGCGGTACCTTAGCTCTCTTACGGCCATTCTGAAGTGCTTAGCTGCTTGCTTTCTAGGTGGCTTCCTGCTTAATTGAGAGTGAGTTTGTTTGACTTACAAAGTGGGTTGAATATAGAACATTCAGGTTTGTGATCCATGCTGATCCAGCTGCTCCTTACAGAGCTTCATGATCTGTGGGCCATGGCACTTGTAAGATTTAACCACATTACCTTGTCATTACTGATGGGAAATGAGCATTGGAACTAAATTTAGAGGTCATGAAATTATTTTAATTAATACACATGGGCTATCTTCATTGGCTTCTAGCTGTGCATTGCATTCATCAGCCCACACTGTTTATATTAGCCTGCACAGGTCAAATTTCTCATCTTATGGTGATGTCCAATCTAGTGCTTTCCACAAGCATCAAATGCACTATGAGAAATAAAAGATTCATGATGCAAGTATTTTAATATGAACCTGCTACTCAAATCCACATGATCAATTCCTAATGACAAATTTACAAGTTGAGGGTATGAAACCCTCAACTACCCCACCACTGGGGGTCAGATGGCATCCAAAGTTTTAGCGATGAAATATTTAATGTAACTAGCTTGCTTTAGACTTCTGAGAAATTTGGTAAGCAGAAATGAAGAAGTTGGGACAAAGTCCTGGGATATAAAAGTTCAAGCAAATGGAGTGATTTACCCAATGCTGTGAATAATTGCATGTCTGTGTTAAGGAAAACTGGACATTGGTGACTAATTAGTCTTTTGTTTATGTGGGTTGTGGAAAAATGTTGCTGGCTTCCTTCTTTGACAATAGATTTATAAACGGAGTCATACAATAATAACAAAAGTAAAGCAATCTGTAATTTACAGAATACTTTTATGGTTTCCTCCCACTGAAACAGATACACACAGTAATAATTATTGTACACAGAGGTTCATGTTAGCAGGGTCCACCTGCAAGTTAACAAACACTGAATGGGATGTGTGTAGACCTAAATTAACTTTAGAAGGGAATTCAGTTTAATGAGGAATTGAGTTTTTGCCTTTTTATTTTATGTAAGACGGTTTCAGATGTTTAAAAAGATAGTCCTTTTTTTACTGTATGCCTCCAGTAAGACTCTCTTGCAAAGAGAAGCACATACAGAGTTTGTTCTTCTAATGCAAAAAAGCAGACAGGAAAAAAAATTGAAATTAAGTATACCAGGGAGGTAGCCTTTCTGCTTTACAAACAAAGCCAGCAGGAGACAGAAACAAAACTCCTTGCAGCCAACTGCTCTTCACACAGAGGTGTGACAAAAACAAAATCCCTGCACGCTTTCTGTTGTTAGTGACTTATAATTTACACTCTTAGAGACCATGCATCTGTCTTCAAAGTGGTATACATTTAACTCCAGATTGACTGAGAATGGTTTAGAAACTGATCCAATTAAAAACCACATGGTATGGTCGGTAGAGAAATTAATCCCAAGCCCTGAAAAGATATATTGATGGTGCACATAAAATGAGCTGCACTAAAAGGTAAGCATCAAGATCAAGTACACTGGGGTCAGGAATTAGAAATCTTAAGGTCTCTAGTGCAACCTAATTTTTAGCCCACTTGCATATTTAAACCAGGCTGTGATCTTTAATTAGTAGAATCGTTATTTCTACTGGACATTTATCTCAATATGAGCCATGCCAACTCTGTCTGAGCTCAACAAAACCAGTGCCCTGCTGAGATGCTTGAGCCAAATCTGAGCACCTTTCTTGTAGAAACATAATGCAGTAAACTGGAATTACTTTGGTTTTCTTGCTGCATCCTTTTTCTTTGATCTGCCAGGCCAAGTATCACACTGTGGAAGCTTTGTTGTTTCTGGTCCCTGAAATAACAGTCAGTGCTAGCTTGAATATATCTCCATGGCTTTGCATTGTGCCCCTAAGAGTAGCTGTGTAATACGTTGCCTTGTCCCAAGTAATGAACAAGGATAAAATATCTTATCAACTAGAATTTTTTCCACTTCTAACAAATGTGCCTATCATCCATTTGTTTATTTTATCTACAGCAGTCATTGGTAAGACATTTGAGTGCTTCACAAGCATTGTCAACTTACCTTCAGCAGACTTCTGTCTGTCAGGGAATATAATTTTGAACTTGTGAAGACAGAGAAATGGGGATTGTATAGTTTGGTTGCCCAGAATATTTGGACTTTTTCTAATTTGCTTGTATATCTCTTAGAGTACAAAATGTTCCAGAGACTTTACCAGTGGTGAGTAGAGAGGACACCTGACTTTGTGCCCTTTAAGTACTGCATCCCACTGTAATTCTTCTCTTCTCAGCAGTAACAGAGTGAACCTAAGTGCATTGTTATCTATCCTGCTGCATAGCCCGATATTCCCCATTGCATACTGACAATCTGATTTTTTTTCTTTCCAAGCACAGTAATTTTGTATTTGCCCTCCATGGATTTTGTTTTGTTTTCAGACCAAGATCATCTTAAATCCTGTTTGTGTTATATAGTCCTTCCCAAGTCAGTATCATTTGCTGATTTAGTAAGTGCATTTTCTATTCCATTCTGAATGGGATAGAAATTATGAATAGATTAAAATACTAGCTAGCATCCTGAAAAGGTCAGATTACTGCACACTCAACTCAGTCTATCATTCCAGATCAAGTGAACTACAGGTGGCTGCTTTTTGAATGTGGTCATGTAACACATCTGGCAGTACATGATGTCTTTACAGTTTCCCAGGTGTAAATGAAAATGTGCATTGGGATGTGACAAAAGTCTTCATAAAATCAAGACATATTACACTTGTTGCTTCCTGTCTAGCTCTTTGGCCCCATACCTCATGAAAGATGGAAATGAGATTGGTCTGACACTACTGTTTCTTGTTGAATCACGTGTCTCTTATTGCAGCATCATCTCTAAAGCATCCTTCCAAGCGCTGCTGCCCTTGCTACCTCTGTGTCTTCCCCTCCTGTTCCTTCCCTGGCTTTCATGAGCCCTGAAATGCAGCTACTGACTCTATTCCCCCTCAAGTCCTGCCTTCCCCCTGCACATCAACAGCCCTGGTGTGTGGGGGCTCTGTGTGAGAAAGGAATTGTTTGGGTATCACGGGAGCTGAAAGCTGTTGAGAAGGAGACTGTCACGTCTGATATCAGGCCAAGAGGACAGGGATGGCACTGAGCTGTGGCAGGTAATTTCTGGGAGCTGGGGTACTGACATGACTGGGATATTTGGGTGTGATGCCATGTAGGACAGGACTGACCATTGGCAGGGAGAGGGGGCAACAGGTTCATGGATTAATCCAGGGAGATGAGACCAGCTTCCACTACTGTGCTTTATCTCTTCCAACTGTCCTTTGCTTTCTGCTCACTGGAGCAGCAACAGGATCTGCAGCCTGGTAAGGCTGCACGTTGCTGTGAAAATAGGGTCTATCCATGCCTGCATTGGTCCTCCTACAGAAAGCAGGTAAGAGTGAGGCCAGAGCTTCTCCCATCTTTCCAAGACAGGATGTGAAGTAAGTGCAGCTGCCAACCCCAGCCCAATTTCATCTTCTGAAGTATGGCAGGACTCACTTGGCTTGAGTCTCCGCAGCTGTGAGTCACTTCTGTAAATGCACGGATATGTGTATTGATTGTCTGATGACTTGTTCCGCTTGAAGCTAGGCTTACTGGTGTATGATTCTCCAGCTACTCTTATTGCAAGACAGGTGTTATGCCTGTTTTACCCCAATCCACCTTCATTTCTGGAACATCATCAGCAATGGTTCACAAATTGCTTTAGCTAATTCCCTTGGAGTGCATATAGACTTTCAAAACATGTTAGCCTTTGCCTATGTATTTTTTCTGTGCTCCCATCCTACTGTTAAAAACAATTTTGTTAGACGCTGGGTCACAATTTTGGTTCTAAAGATTGAAATAAAAAATAACAGCAAATATTTCAGCTCTCTTTAGATCTATAATTTGTGCTTGTGCCTCATATGTACCTGTTTTTCTTTACCCTTCCTTTTCCTGTGTGTTAATAGAAACATTCTTCATTGCCTTTTATGGCTCTTTCTACTTGTGACACCTTTAGAATCACAGAATGGTTTGGATTGGAAGGGACCTTTAGAGGCCATCTAGTCCAACCCCCTGCAGAGAGCAGGGACATCTTCAAGTAGATCAGGTTGCTCAGAGCCCCGTCCAACCTGACCTTGAATGTTTCCAGGATGAGGCCTCCACAACCTCTCTGGGCAACCTGTGCCAGTGTTTCACCACCCTCACCATAAAAAATTTCTTCTTTGTATCTAGTCTGAATCTACCCTCTTTTAGTTTAAAACCATTAATCCTTGTCCTGTTGTTACGGGCCCTATTAAAAAGTTTGTCCCCATCTTTCATATTATCCCCCTTTAAGTATGGAAAGGCTGCAGTAAGGTCTCCCTGGAGCCTTCTCTTCTTCAGGCTCAACAACCCCAACTCTCTCAACCTTTCTTCACAGGAGAGGTGTTTCATCCCTCTGATCATTTTCGTGGCCCTCCCCTGGACCCGTTCTAACAGGTCTGTCTTCTACATCGTAATTCTTCTGACTGAATCCAAACATCATTGTGCCATTTCCTCATACTTCTACATTCTTCCACAATATTTTTTTTTCCAAACTTGCCCTAAGGATATTAGCCAGTTTCTGCCCATTTTATATTGTTTGACTGGTTCCTAGTTTCTTTTGCTGGTCATCGCTTCCCAGTCTCTTTACCTGACCTTAATCTTCCAGGCTTTGTGAACCAGGATCCAACCAAGCTGACAAACCCTGAAGTGCTGGGGGAAGCTTCATGTGTGAATTTAAGGGCTGGAGTTTGTGTGGGTAATGATCTGAACCAAATCATAAACTGAAACAACCTCAGGTTTCTGATTCTAAGATATGCAGCACAGTTCAAGTCCTGCTATGACAGCCAAGTGACTCAGGCCTGTCTGCAGTGTATGACAGGTGCAGGGACAGATTAAACAGCAAGAGAGCTACTGTCACATAAAGGCACACAACCACGTTACACTCCCTGTTCATGGAAATGAGTGCTTTGGGGATGAGACAAACTGTGTGCACAACTTTTGCAAATTCCTACAAGGAAGTCCTTTGGCATAGTCCCATTTGTCTGTGGTAAAAATATGTATGTCTAATTGCAGACAGATTTCTTATGAGGAAAATTGTAGCAATGTTCACTGAAACTGAAAAAACCCACCCAGGCTCCATGTTAGTACTTGGTCTGAGCTGAAGAGGCTGTTGTTGTAAGTGGCTCTGAGCTATTTCCTGTGCCGTCACCAACAACAGCGCTTAACATGTGAGCTGCTCCACGGTGCAGGGGGGAGTCATGTTTTTGTCAACAGTTAAGGCACAAAGGAATTGGGAAAGAAAAGAACCTGTTGTTGAACTCTCCAGTGAGTAATGAAAGTTGGCTTGCTTAAACCAAGAAAAAGTGAGGCGTTCTCAAACCCAGGGATCCTTGGCTTTGTTTTTAATCCAGGAACAAGAGAATTGCTTGGAGCTCATGTAGGTGGTGAGAGTATTCTAATTTGTTTCCAAGACTTGGGCTTAGATGGGTATCATCTAAAAGATGTAGGTATATATGAGAGAGAAATATTGCTTGGAAATGTGTGCAGACTCATGATACTGGAGGTGTTACGTAAACTATGCTCTAAAAAATCACACAGCTGCACTATTTCCATATTAAAGCTGTCTAAAAGGAATGCCTGTGTGTTCCTGTTTGTAACTGCTTTCAGGTTTATGATTATCTGCACTCCAGATGTTTTTCATACAGCAACTTTTTTCATTTTTCTCATCCCCCAATCCGGTCGAGGTCAGTAAGTAATGGGGGAGGTATTTGTCTTTCTCCCCCATACCCTGCATTACCTTTCCTTCAGTTTCCCCTTTCCCATTAGCTTGTAAGGTATTGTGTATTACGTTCTTAATAACAGGGTGGGCTCTTCTACACCCATCTGTTTAACACTGCCATTGCAGTACTTTGATACCAGGTTTGTTGAAAAATTATACAGTTTCACTCCCTGGCCGGTGCAGAGCCATGTTTAGTATACTTGGTGATGGGGGAAAGGTGAACTACCTTTATATTTCCCATTTGGTTACTAAGCCTGTCACTAGCCAGGCATGAGGGGTCAGAGGACACAAAGGTGTCCCAGAGCCCACGCGCTGAGGAGGCTGAAATGAGGGAAGGATTTCCTGGCTTACTGCTGCCGCCGACCAGAAGAGCAGTATAAGACAGCTGTTGCACAAGCAAGAATCCTGACCTTTGTTTTTCATCCCCATCTTTGAAACTGGGGAGGGCTTGTTAGCACAAGGCAAGGAGATTCTTAACAGCCAAGCTTCTCCTCCTGCCCCCTGAAACAGCCTACTCCAGCACTTCCTGCAGGAGCAGGAAATTTTGCTGTGATTATAAGTGTATATTATATTAGCATAATGTCATATCAGTAAGATTTTTGTTCTCTCTGTCACATTCTGCATTCTGGCAAGACTTTTAAGCTAAACAGAAATTATTTTTACAGTTATGTTCTCCATGACGTAAACATAATTTAATAAAAACATTTTGAGTTCTTAGAGGAAAAGAAACATTTTCAAAAAAACAGTGCAATTGTAGAGTACATCTGCTTTTTCTCATATTGTGATCCATGTTGACTCACTGGGTAACACTGAACGAAACTCAGTGCTGTTGAACTATGCTAGACATATGAAGACAGTTCTGACTTTTCAAACTTGTCGACAACATTTGAATTACTATTTGGCCTCATCAACAGGAGCTGGATGCTGACTGGACACTTTTAGTTGGTAGATTAGATGATAGATCCCAGATTTTTAGGCATTTTAGACTAGGTACTTAATGGCTAGGTGTGCCAATCATCCTGTGCAGGCAAACTCTTATACGTACAACTCATCAAATTATTATGCAGAAACAAAATGGTATCAAATACAAACTCAAATACAATTTTACTTGACCTGGAGCTCTGGATTGGAAAAGGTGGGGTGGGGTAAGTAGGTTATCAAACCTGCCTCAGCAAAGATTCTGTCCTTGCGCTGTCCTTGCAGGTGTGGAGCCAGGTATCCTGTAGACAGAAGAGCTGCATGATGGTTATGAAGCCATTGAGAAACTGGGTAGTGTTACAGGAGAGCTAATGGCCCATAAGTATCAGTCCTTTGGGAAGTTTGTACATAAATTTAGTGATTAATTTCTGCTGTACACATCTGTGCTGCTAACATTAGCATCATTATTCCATGGGAAGGTTATGGCAATCTCTTGGAGGAAACTTCAAACTGAACCATAGATATCTGTGACTGGGTCCCTTAAGCAGCATTTCTCCTGCTGTGCTTGATTTATCCGTTACAACTGTTGTGCCACCCACAGCAGAGGGGCAGAGTCTCTTAACCCCCAAAGGACCTGTGTGGGAGTGAGAGGAGGAGAGCAGAGCTTGCACTGTGTTAGACTTGACCAGTCTTTCACACAAGTTGCATTAGACAATGAAGTTAGAATTTTTGAGAGAGATGAGCTTATGTTGGCCTGTTGTTTCATGGCTGAAGGTATCTGAGATCCCCAAGAATACTTCCACCCAAAGTGGGGCTGATGTTCTGTCTGTTGGTAAGAAAAATAAAAAGAAAAGCAAAGGAACAAAAACCACATTCTAATTCTTAAATATTTACATGTGTCCTTACATTTGCTGTGATTTCTGTGGGACAGTGCGCTACACTGGTTGAAGCTAAATACTGAAAGTCTTTGCAGGTTTGGTCACTTATTTCAGACAGGCAATTCTTTTCGCACCCAAAGGAAGTGAATTTCTTTTCAATTTCTATGGGAGTAAAGCCCACAACTATTTAAAAAAAAAATTATTAAAAAAAAAGTTATTGGACAGTAACATCCTCAAATGCTGCAGCTGACAGTAATTTTAGTGTAGCATGGTCTTGTTTTCATAAGGGTTGCCTTGGAAAAAACTGTATGTTCCTAGACAGGACAGAAGATGATGACAAAAATATAAATTAGGATAGTAAACAGGAAAAAGCAACAAGGCCTTATCTTTGTCCCTGATAGTGCTGTCTCTTTTTGAATCCATGCTAACTGAAGCTGTAGGAATTAACAAATTGTTAACCTTACAAAAATATACACTACAACTGTGCATTTTCTGGGAAGAGATTGAAAGAAATACAGTCTCGCTTTTTGGCATCATCAGGTAAAACATATATCCCCTTCAGACTGGGCACAGTTTGCCCTGCTGTTTTCCAGTCCTGAGCATTTGTGCCAACGTGAATATATCACATGAGGTGATAAAATGCTGAATGTGATACTTCCTTTAGTTTAGGGTTTAATCATTGTGAGCTGGCTCAAGGCTGAACGCTCACCCCAGTTGAACCAAGTGCCATTGTTATCACTTATTTTTATAAGTGTCTTAAATACTAATAGTATAGTATAAGAATGGTTTGTATGGGTATGTGCTTGGATTACAGAAGATTCATCAGGTGAAAACAATTATATTCATATTCAATGAAGATGAAAAGTAAAGATACAAGTGTATAGATAGTTACAGTAAGTGAGTGGTTTTGAGAGTCAATGGCAAATATGGAATCTGTAATAGCACATCCTGTAGGATTGAGACCATGGGGGTACATTGTACCAGATCTTTACAGTGTCCTTCTGACAGAGAAAGGCAACTTGCTGTCAGGATTGTGCTTACAAGTAACTGTAAGAGAGACTGCTAAAAATTCAATTTTTTTTCATCCTGATGGGTTGAACTGCATATTCCATGGTATCTTGTATCTAAAGGGAATTTAAGAAATGGAAATTAAAAATCAACTATTTTGTGCACCCTGCATCCTCTGAGGAAGTCTGAGTGGACTGCTGGTTTGCCAGAGACATTTTTTCCATCTTGGACAAATCAGATTACTGTTTTTGTGCCTCATTTGTAAAGCAGAGACGATAGTTCTTCACCTTTGAGATACTCATAAAGCTGAAGAGACTAATGTTTGTAAATTGCTTTGGAATTCTTGGACACAAAATTTTCTGTACTAGGACTTACTCATATGAATCATGATTTCCCAGGCAGGCTTTATTGTCTGTCAAAGACTATAAGAAAATTTAAAGCTAGGGAAAAGGAGCTTACTGAAATCTGTACTATATATTTGACAATGATATCCCTTCTGAAGATTTTCATGTGTTTTACCTTCAGGTTATTAACATCCTGCAGCAAGTCATCGCTTCAGCCTAAAGGTTTTGTGGAAGAAATAAGCAATAAATGAAACTGGATGAAATTAAATTTTACTTTTATACATTCGGAACCCCGATGAATGTTATACAGGAAGAGGAGAAGATGGTGAATATCACAGAGAATGCAACTGAGAACTGTGCTATTAATCGTGATATCCACCAGACATTATCCCCTGTGGTATACATATGTGTATTTATATTAGGCTTGCCAGCTAACTGCCTGTCACTGTACTATGGGTATTTACAGATCAAGGCCAAAAATGAATTGGGTATCTACCTTTGCAACTTGACTGTAGCAGACCTGCTCTACATATTTTCTCTGCCTTTTTGGCTTCAGTATGTTTTACAGCATGACAATTGGACCTACAGTG
Organism: Morus bassanus; assembly: GCA_031468815.1. NCBI lineage: Eukaryota > Metazoa > Chordata > Aves > Suliformes > Sulidae > Morus > Morus bassanus. Next base: position 19,388,514 of record CM062572.1, read on the forward strand.
AGCTGCTGTGCAAAATTTGTGGCATCCTCCTGTACAAGAATATCTATATCAGTGTGGGCTTCCTCTGCTGCATCTCCATCAACCGCTATCTTGCAGTAGTACACCCTTTTCGGTTTCAACAGTTTCGGACAATGAAGGCTGCTGCAATTGTGAGCATCATTATCTGGACCAAAGAAATAATGACATGCTGCCTTGTCTTTACGCACAAGGAGATCAGTATGGATGCCGAGAGCCACAGGATGTGCTTTGAGCACTACCCCATCAAAGAATGGGAGCACAATGTCAATTACTACCGCTTCTCTGCTGGCTTCCTTTTCCCCTTCTTTCTGCTGGCCTTCTCTTACTGTGGGATTTTACGAGTTGTCCGCAAGAGTCACGGCACTCAAAAGAAGACAAAAATCCAAATTAAACGACTGGTTTCAAGCACTGTTTTAATTTTTTTAGTTTGCTTTGGACCATACCACATCCTACTTGTGGTTCGCAGCTTGTTGGAGAACAACTGCTCATTTGCTGAGAAAATATTTAATATTTACCATGTTTCTCTCCTGTTGACTACTTTTAACTGTGTTGCTGATCCAGTATTGTACTGTTTTTCCAGTGAAAGCACTTACCAGAACTTTGCCAAGATGCGAGACTCTTGTTTAACATGTTTAGGGTGTCTGAGGACTGAGACAAAGGAATCCTATCCACTGAACGCTCCCGAAACTTCCAGCAGGCCACAGCATGAGCAACAGCCAAGGTTATTACAAATATCACGTGATGGTACTGAAATGAAGGACTTCTCCACAACTAACATGGGCAGCCTGTAGCATTCATCAAAAAAGGACATTAAGCTAAAATCTGCAGCTATGGCCATGTTTGTGTATCCATCTGATTTATCCATGTATTACAACTGTGTTACCTCCCAAAGGCTTATTAGGAATGCAGTAGAGTGAGGTCATCCCTGGAGGTGGATGGACCTTGGCAATAGTGAGGAAAGCACACACTGAGTCAGTTCAGTTACAATTATATGTCTGTTATCATTGTGGTACCGCTCAAAACCTGTTGTCTTGATGACTGCATTGACTGGAATAAGCTAGTACTCATGGTGCGTAGTTCTGTTGTATTTGTCTTTAACTGCTTTCTGTTTGCCCCTGTAGCATCTAGAGAAAATAATTCTCTACCAGATGTCATCATCTGTTGAAAAGCTTAGAGACAGAACAAATTAAATGTCCCCATATGTACTTTTAAAAAGAAAAAGGGGAAAAAATTGCATTTCTGCAACACTTCTGTAACTTTCTGAAGTAACTTCTTCTTCAGCCAGTTTTGAGGCCTGCAGAGACTGTGCCAGAATCAACCTCCTAAAACAACCAATCCAATAACATGAGATGTTCTGGGAGAACATGCAAAAGGATGTCAGCGTTTTCTGAACCTTCAGACTGTTGAACTTCATCATAAGGCTCCTATTGACTTCCAGAGGTATGACATCTCTTGGCTCCGATGGGGATAGTTTGGTCTGTTGACTTGGAAAAGAACAGGAAGTTGTTAGTACGTGAGGTGCTTTGAACCCAAGTGCTTCTCTGAGTCACTGTGTTCAAAGACAAATTTAGTTACATTTAAATTCTACTAAACCTTCCTAAGGTTTGGATTACATCCTTCGCAAGTTGTGTATCTTGTGCAGGATACACCATGCAGGCAATTAAATAAAAATGCATTTTTCAGGGAAACTGTTACATGGATTCTGTTTAAACTGTTTTCTTCCACAGATACTATACCTTAGGGTTTGGTCATTGTTCAGTAAATACAATATTAGAAATATGATGTATGAATGATCTACGTTTCCTGGTTTAGACAGAAACAATATATAGGAATAAGTGGAGATAATGGCAGTTAAAGATGTGGGAGTTGTGCTCTATAGTATTGTTTCTACCACCATCTCTTCTCTAGTTTTTTTTTTTCTTTATTATACTAATGAATCCTGTATGATCCTTCTTTGTGATCTGCTCATCATACCTTCTTGTATCTGTAACTGTTAACACCTTGTCCTTTCACCTCTCTGGTTTCAAACCTTTCCTGAAACAGCGCTCTCTCTGCAACCTGGAGCTGGTAACTTCCAGCAGTATAATCAGTTTTCTTTTTTTTTTTTTTTTTAATGTCAAAAGATTCTCTAGACAGACAGTCTACTCCTGGTATCTGAAGTATGTCATTGTAACACAGCCTTGTTTGTTATCAGCTTCTAAAAGGCAACATGCAGTAAGTTTTCTGGAAACCACCTTGCAAGCGCAATATTAGAAATAATTAGGGGTTGTGTTTAATAAATAATGGTTTTTATTATTTTTTTCCTATAGTTGTTCATTCTGTGTTTGAAATAACTATCTTATGGCTTTGTCCCACAGTTTCTGTTTTTGAGACTACAGCTCCTCTCCTTCCTTCTCTTGTAGAAAGGATTCATGTCCCCACTCCCAGGAGGGGATTAGGTTTGCTTAGGTTAACATTTGGTTTGTTTAACTATTTTACATTTCTTTATATTTAGACCACTCACCAAGCCGGATTAATTACCTTATACATGCATTTTTTTCTTCTGACTGTTAGTGCTGTTTAGCTTTACTTTCTCTTAATCTTTCCTCTATTCTCATCTTTCCTCTAATCTCCTCTGTTTCTATCAGTGGGGTCGTAAGGCAGGGACTCCTGACTGCCATAATGCCATGCTTGTATGTTGTTATGCACCGAACTAACAACTTGGACTCCCGTGACCTGGCAGGCTGTAAGACACACATGTGTTTTGTTCTAGGATGAAATATTTGTTGTCCTGTTTAGGCTTTACATCTTTACAGTTAGCCATGTTGTTTAAATTAGGCAGCTGGAATGCATAACATGCCAGATTACATCAAATTGTCATCTGAGGGATTAAGGCTTATTTGAGTTGGTACTCTGATGTTGTCAGCTTTTGGTCAGCTGTTGCAGTTTAAAATCAGATGGAAACTTGTGTCACAGGGTCCAGCATTCTGCTACAGTTCTCAACATTTAACCTGCTAACCTGCAAGAGAAAGGGGGGAATTTTTCTTTTTTTCTTTTTTATTCCCTGAAGTCAATATTTTATCAATTCTTTCTATATTTTAACTGTTAGGCTTAGGCTGCAGAACTGTAACCGATATGGGAGGAAGGTCACTCTCACTCAGAGCTTTTCTTTCTGTCTCAGCCAGAACATAGTCAATCAAGGGTCCTACTATGGTTGCTAGAGAGATGCTACACATTGTTATTGGATTAAAGACAGTGCTTGGGACTGCATATGAGAAGGGATTTTAAAAACATACATTAGAGGAAAAGACAAATTAATACATTTTATATTTCTTAATGAAATCTGACTGTTAAAACTTGTATTTTGGGGAAAAAAGAGCAAAAGCTTACTAAATGTAGTTTTTTTTTTTTTGACAAAAGTTACTGTTTGGAAAGAATAATATACGTTGCCCTGTTAGTGTAATATGTCAGCAACCTACTGAGCATGTAGCACACAGGGAAGGAAATCAGCTGCCTCTTTTCCCAAACAGACATTTTTAAATGATGCCAATTTGATTTTGTGGGTTCTGTGCAGCAGTGAGTGTATGCCATCCTGTGGGGTTACTGGCTTTGGCAAAAAGCTCAAGCATTCATAGGAAATATTTTACTTAATACCTATAGTTTGGAGACTTCTCAAGGAGCTATTTTCTAATTGTGACACTTCAAAGATAGTTTCACTGTAATGTCCTTCAAGAAGGCTTTAAATAAAATGAATCTAAAAAAAAATGACTGATCCATAAAATAAACATTGGGAGCTTTGGTGAATCTGAATGTCTAGCAGCAAATCTGGCATTCAGATTTCTTTCTCTCACATGCGTTCAACTATTTTAAGTCTTTAAAGGCTGTGTATCCTCAAGGACTTCAGAAGACCAATGTTCAAAGTAGGCTGGTGTTTGTGGTATGAGCTGATTTTTCTCATTCTCAAAAAGTTATGTGTTTGTCTTATATAAGAGAACGAAAATAAAACTCACCTGCCAGAAAGAAAAGTAGATACGAGGTGTTGCTGGCTGCTGGAAGTTCACTGTCCTTTGGAAAAAGCAGTGGCTAAACACAACAGCCATTCTCATCCTGTTAAAGCTCAATGGTTTCGTGCTCGCCTTTTGTACCATTATGATCATTTTATGACAACTAAAGCGTTGGTGCCTGCGAGGTGCAGCGTCAAATACACCTGGCCCTCTCTGCTCCGAGGGCCGACAACTAGGAGAACTTCAGCCCTGACACTCATCTGGAGTTCAAGTAAAATTACAGCTTTAAATGACGAAAGTCAGGCACAATTCACAACTATTTGTCATGTACTGGTTTGGCATTAGTAGGCCTTTGAGATATAATTTAATTTTGCTTCACTTAGTCTCATGAGGAGCTGAATTTCTATAACTGGAATTCGTCTAAATGTTCATTTACATAATTTTATTTCATACTGAATGCAAATGTTTTTAATTTCTCATCATGCTTTAATTTCTAAGCATTAATTTTAATCACTATTTGTGTATTTAATTCATTTATTCTTAACAACAGGGTGCCCTGAAGTGTCTACAACCTTTCTGTATCACCCAGAAAGGGACAAAATACACAAATGGCAAACTACTAATACGAAGGAGGCAAACGGTATAGCCTACCCTTTACATGGAAGGTCTGCAACGCTGCCCTTATTTTCACCAGCTCAGTTAAAACTCTCCCCTTATCTCCTCACACTTCCACAAACTAGCCACCACCGTAAGAAGACAGTGTTAGAGGGGCTACAGGAAGTGTGCAAGGGAGCTGTATTTAACAACTTTCACTACTGCAACACTTACTGTTTTGGTTTTTTTTTTTGTTTTGAACCTCCCCTCTCCACTGCAGCTGTTTTCCCCACCACAAGGTATTTTTAAATCCAAGTTGCCACAAGAGTTACTTCCTGTTGCAGTTCTGGGGTTAGTAAAACAGGAACAGCAATGCAGTAATATTTCATTTTAATGACAAGCTTTCTTTGTAAAAGCCAGATCACCTCTTAGTATATAATACCATTTAATAGCCATTATCTATTATAAAATTACAGAAAAGAAAGGTAGACCAAATCATCATGATGATATCCCCTTCTCGCTTCACAGAGATGCTGTAAGGGTAACAATGAAAGGTTGAGCGTGGCCAAGACACAAGCGATGCAAAGTCATCTTTTTCTGATCTTTTATACTTTGTGAGAGCCTAGGGAATAAGGAAACAACATGGGAGCAATTCCTGATATAGAAATCGTTAGGGGCAGTCACTGCTGCACTTCTTGCAGCAGCTTTTCAATCATAAGCGAATGGGTGTTGTAGAAGGGCAGGCCATCCACTTCCATTTCTAAACTGGCAGTTTTTCCACTGCGGACCCTGTGCCGCACAAGTGTTTTCAGAAGCTTTTCTTCCTTAAAAAACAAATAAATACAATATAATTAAAATCCTGAATCAGTCAAGAGCATTCATGAAGATCTTTATTTTAATTCTAGGGGAGACTGACCACATCCTCCATATTTATTTTGACAGCAATTTGCTAACACCTTTTTTCCCTTGTCCCAAAGAGTATGTGCAGCATCTGGAACTTAGGGAGTGTCAGAAGGCTTATATTCTTCACTGGTCTTTAATTACTGAATGATATTATTGTTCTCCACACTCCTCAAACAGCACATCAGTGTCAATTCAGAAACATGAGTCCTTTTTTGCCTGGTTTCAAGTTTCGACATTGCACAAATCAGAATCAGAGGAACCACCACTGAAAGTATCTCAAAAACCAATCTGTCATTTCCCCAGCACAGCAGCTGGCTGCAGATGCATTTTTAAAGAAAAAGAACAGAAGAGAAAGAGGATACATCAGGAGAAAAGGTTACAGAGAGTACTGGAACAGGCTGCACAATCACCTTCCTTTCCTGTATCTTCTGAGATCTCTGCTGTGCTGGTTTTGGCTGGGATAGCATTAATTTTCTTCACAGTAGCTAGTATTGGGCTATGTTTTGGATTTGTGCTGAAGACAGTGTTGATAACAGAGGGATGTTTTCGTTATTGCTGAGCAGTGCTGACACACAGTCAAGGCCTTTTCTGCTTCTCACCCCACCCCAACAGCGAGTAGGCGGGGGGGTGCACAAGAAGTTGGGAGGGGACACAGCCAGGACAACTGACCCCAACTGACCCAAGGGTTATTCCATACCATATGATGTCATGCTCAGCATATAAATCTGGGGGAAGAAGAGGGAAGGGGGGGATGTTTAGAGTTATGGCGTTTTGTCTTCCCAGGTAACTGTTATGCGTGATGGAGCCCTGCTTTCCTGGAGATGGCTGAACACCTGCCTGCCGGTGGGAAGTAGTGAATGAATTCCTGGTTTGCTTTGCTTGCATGCATGGTTTTTGCTGTACATATTAAACTGTCTTCCTCAGCCCACAAGTTTTCTCATTTTTACTCTTCTGATTCTCTCCCAGTCCCACTGGGGGGGGGGGGGGGGGGGGGGGGGAGTGAGCAAGTGGCTGGATTTGTGCTTAGTTGCCGGCTGAGGTTAAACCATGACATCTGCATGCCTTTTGCTCTCTGTCCTCTTTCTTTTGATTTTATGAGAATTCTTATTGCTTAGGAAAGGGATGGGGAAAAAAGAAAACCCTGAAATTGTGCTTCCTTGGGATTCTCTGAAATAGCATATATTTTGTTTAGAACTGCAACTCAATTTCATGTTTATAACGGTTATTTTCTTGCTTAACAGCAATGTGAGCAGACAACAGAGCATGTTCCAAGTTGAACTGTTAAGTACATAGAGGGAACAAAATTCTCAGTTGTGAGCTATGGGCCAGTTAGCATTGCGAGATGAAAAGATAGGATAAAATCAGCTCTGAAAAAACACTAGTTCTATGAACAGTGAAATTAGAAGACCTGGTTTCAAATGCATGTATCTCTAGCATAAACTGTAAACTGCTTTGCTTTTCATTTGATATGAAATGTACACAGTAAAACTCTTTCTACTGTCTTAGCATTTACTATAAAAAGATTTCTCTAATTCTGTTAATAAAAATCTAAGAAAAATAAAAAGTCTAGTCATGTCTTAGCTTCCCACTGCCCCAACCCTGTGGTAATTTACATAAGACCTTGAAATAGTCATATATGTATCTTTTCTTCCCTTTCTTTGCTAGGAATGCCTTTTCTGGTCTTTGTTCTACTGTTCTGTTTTCATTTGCATGAGACCCTGCTTTGACGGAAATCACTACTGAAACAGCCCTACCAATGTCCTTGACAAACATTTCTGTAGGTTTAAATACTTCTTGTTTGATATTGCTATACAATAACCTCTAGCAAAGTCCTTTAACTCCTGGACACAAATTAATGATGAAAAAATTATAAAGTTAAAATGTCTAATATTCTCTTACTAAATGTTAGGTTTTTTCCTAGGAAGTCTTCTAAACCATAAAGAATATAATAGCTTTAGATCTGAACTTAGACATAATATGGTTGTATTTTATATAATTCGGTATATGGCCAAAATCTAAACATTTCTGAAAGAATTAAAGCATATCTTGTATGGTTAATTAGCAGAGAATTTAGTATAAGTTGGTAACCTGCTTTCTGAATACACTTTATAAAGCTTTGTCTTATATTTCCTGGTAATCCATCCTGGTTCTTAGCTGCAACAAAATTAAATGAGGCACTGGGTTTTCTACTAAAGAAAAAAATATGCCTAGTTACATAGTGTCAGTCTTGACATCATGTAACAATACAGGAATGAATCAGCTATTTAAGGAAATTATCTGGATACATCGATAGCATTAAAAGTGCTACTTTGTAGTTTATAAAATTAAAAAATATACATCAGCTTATATCATATGAACAATCATATATATGAATGCAAATATAAGCACCTGATCTTTCTGCATGAGAGAAGTTTCTCTTAGCACTGAGTATCTATATGCAAAGTGGCAATTTAGATCTTTTCTGTCACAGAAGAGACACCTGAATTGGATATGCAAAATGTAATTTCTAATTTGAGTTTTTTCTTTTACATATTTATGGTCTCTGATCTGCTTACACGGGGAAAAAAGGTTTGCTTGCTTAATACTATATAACTATGCCTGATAAACCATATTTTATCATTAAATGCTACTGTTTCTATTTGTAAGGAACATATACAATGTACAGTATGCTTCCTTAGATGTAAAGTGCTGCAGTTTGCTCACAGTTCTCTCTTTAGTAAGTAATTATGTTGGGAGTGGGCTAACAAGAAAAAGAATCAAATTAATAGAAAAAGAACTTGTTAATTTGCACTTTATTCAGGAAAAAGCCTCCCTTATTAATGACAAAGCTAATAAAGAATACTAAAACAAATATCACAGCTTTATATATCATATATATTCATATATATATATATATGTCACCAAGGGTGAGGTACTAAATGCCTTCTTTGCCTCAGTCTTTAACCATCAGACCAGTTATCCCCGGGGTATTCAGCCCCCTGAGCTGGAAACAGGGACAGGGAGCGGAATAAACCCCCCATAATCCAGGAGGAAGCAGTTTACGACCTGCTGAGCCACCTGGACACTCACAAGTCTATGGGGCTGGAGGGGATCCACCCAAGAGCACTGAGGGAGCTGGCGGAGGAGCTTGCCAAGCCACTCTCCATTATTTATCAGCAGTCCTGGTTAACAGGGGAGGTCCCAGGTGACTGGAGGCTTGCCAATGTGATGCCCATCTACAGGAAGGGCCAGAAGGAGGATCCAGGGAACTACAGGCCTGTCAGCCTGACCTTGGTACCGGGGAAGGTTATGGAGAGATACATCTGGAGTGAGCTCACCAGGCAAGTGCAGGACAACCAGGGGATCAGGCTCAGCCAGCACGGCTTCATGAAAGGCAGGTCCTGCCTGACCAACCCGATCTCCTTCTATGACCAGGTGACCCGCCTAGTGGATGAGGGAAAGGCTGTGGATACTGTCTACCTGGACTTTAGCAAAGCCTTTGACACAGTCTCCCACAGCACCCTCCTAGAGAAGCTGGCGGCTCAGGGCTTGGACGGGTGTACTCTTTGCTGGGTAAAAAACTGGCTGGATGGCCGAGCCCAGAGAGTTGTGGTGAACGGAGCTAAATCCAGTTGGCGGCTGGTCACAAGCAGTGTTCCCCAGGGCTCAGTGTTGGGGCCAGTCTTGTTTAATATCTTTATCAATGATCTGGATGAGGGGATCGAGTGCACCCTCAGTAAGTTTGCAGACAACACCAAGTTGGGCGGGAGTGTTGATCTGCTCGAGGGTAGGAAGGCTCTACAGAGGGACCTGGACAGGCCGGATCGATGGGCCGAGGTCAACTGTATGAGGTTTAACAAGGCCAAGTGCCAGGTCTTGTACTTTGGTCACAACAACCCCATGCAACGCTACAGGTTTGGGGAAGAGTGGCTGGAAAGCTGCCTGGCGGAGAAGGACGTGGGGGTGCTGGTCGACAGCCAGCTGAACATGAGCCAGCAGTGTGCCCAGGTGTCCAAGAAGGCCAATGGCATCCTGGCTTGTATCAGGAATAGTGTGGCCAGCAGGAGTAGGGAAGTGATCGTGCCCCTATACTCAGCACTGGTGAGGCCGCACCTCAAATATTGTGTTCAGTTTTGGGCCCCTCACTACAGGAGGGACATTGAGTTGCCGGAGCGTGTCCAGAGAAGGGCAACAAAGCTGGTGAAGGGTCTGGAGAGGAGGTCTTATGAGGAGAGGTTGAGGGAACTGGGGTCGTTTAGTCTGGAGAAGAGGAGGCTGAGGGGGAGACCTTCTCGTTCTCTACAACTACCTGAAAGGAGGTTGTAGTGAAGTGGGTGTTGGTATCTTCTCCCAAGTTACTAGTGCTAGGACACGAAGAAATGGCCTCAAGCTGCGTCAGGGGAGGTTTAGATTGGATATTAGGAAAAATTTCTTCACTGAAAGAGTGGTCAGGCACTGGAACAGGCTGCCCAGAGAGGTGGTGGAGTCACCATCCCTGGAGGTGTTCAAAAAACGCATAGACGAGGCACTTCAGGGCGTGGTTTAGGGGACATGGTAGTGTTGGGTTGACGGTTGGACTTGATGATCTTAGAGGTCTTCTCCAACCTTAATGATTCTATGATTCTATGATTCTATATTGCTCACTTATAAAATAATTCATATTCTTATAGGTCATAATTTCAAAATAAATACTATACAGTTAATTTCTTAGCATTAATAAAGAGTTCAATAAAAGAACAACTGCCTGATATATTAACCTGGCTGTGAGATGTAAGGAAATGCAGAGTTGACTGTAGGATGTTCAGCATTAGCTACATTTGGGTATGGATGAATTACTGTATTTCTCTACAGTCACTTCAGTAAAAAATACCACAAACATCTGAAAAAATCAAACCAATAATGTATTAACCAAGACAATTACGATTCAACTCCACAACTGAAAGGTAACGAAAGATTGATTAGATCAAATTGTTTCTTGCTCATCAATTTCTCAACAAGGAACAAATGCTTTGCAGTATCTCTTACTAAAATATATGTGAAGACTAATCCATGCACTTAGAACAATCTTGGCATTCTGTTCAGTGGGAATGGAGAGCTCCACAGTTCTGTGGTTTGCTGCAGTGAAATCCTGACACTGCTTGACCAGGAGGTTGCAGAGAAAAAACCTTTGTGTTTCAGGGGAAATATTCATTCAGTAATTATGATTGATAGTTTTCATGGATGGAGTGCCATTTTTGGAAGAAAAATAAAACGCAGTGTAAGAAAGCTGTTTGGTGCTTAGGCAGTCCTTCAGATGTCTTCTTTCCAATCAGAAACAGGCAAATATAAACACTGAGGTGGTTATGTGTGGTGGTGCTCTTTATCTTACTAGGGTAACTATTACAGCATTGAAAGGAGCTAGACTGGGCAGAAAGTAGCCATATAAACGTAAATGGTCTGGGTTGGTTTTTTTTAATACTAATGGAGTATGTGAACAGTAACATGTTCAATCTTCTGCACTCTTTACTGTTGCATGATTTATAATTAAAAATAGCATATTCTCGTCAGACATTTTGTAATTTTCTCTCCTTCACAAAACTGTTTCCATTAATGTTATCTCAATAGATTTTACTATTGCCCTTTCAATAGCCCATTATTGGACCATTATCAATGTTCCCAGCTGTATAGCTTAGTAAAACAAAACCAAGAAGGATTTCCTGTACACAATACACAATTAATTACAGTATCTCATTACCAGGAATTTCGATCGTAGTAGTTTTTATGATATATTAATTTAAAGGGCAAAAACAGTAGATGTAACTGGAAAAAACACATTGAAAAGTGAAAAGTACTTAATCTATTTTTTGGAAAAGATTGTACTGAAAGGTGCCATATGCTTTCTTAAGTCAAAAGATAAGTGGCTATATGGCTATGCTAAATGTTGGGATCAGTTTCAGTTTTATGACCTTTAGATGAAAAATCAAAATAGCAAGAATTAAAAGACAGTAAGACCTACTCTAAAATACTTAAAAGCTGCTTTGTTGGAATTTCATGCAGAATGTACCATCATCTCAAGAGAAATACTCCACTGTTGTGGGCAATATCTATGGTAGATGCATTACATTTTGCTTAGCATTCTTGGAGGTCACAAACTTACTGGTTTTGTCCAAGTCTCTATAGAGGTACTCTGCCAGTAAAACTGAAGTTTGAAGTTCCTAAGTTATTAGAAATATGGTGGAACAAACCTTACTTGATCGTTGAGTATATATATTTTTTTTTAAATGCTGCCAAGTTAAAACTAGAGCCACATGGTCAGTAGGATGAGCACAGATCACAGTAATTTCTCACCCTTCTCAGTTATTTTACTTTTTCTCAGTCTTCAACTTTTGCATTCCCAGAATATCACACTGTTCAGAGCTGCTTTAGTCAAAACACTTTTAAAAATATTCATCTGCAAGTCTTTCTCCAACTTCAATTTAGAAACATTCAAAACTAAATATAGAAAGGTTATAACATAGCTAGAAAAGGTGGAAAGATCAGAAGTGAGGTGCAAAGATCAGAAGGATGGAGTGGCTTCTGTATTAAAACTGTGACTTTTGGTTTTGGAAGTGAGACATCTAAAGGAGGATACAACAAAGGTTTATAAAATCATGAATGATGTTAAGGAAGTGAACAGGGAATTTTAATCACTGTATCACAATACAAGGATTTCTTGCACTGTCCATAGAATTGTAACACTGTCTTGTGCTTGAAGTGGCAGCACAGGAATACGTTCATTTTTGAGGATTTTTATGTTCAATCTGTCTTGAATCCTTTGCGGAATATTCTAAGTACAGTGTGGCTGCTCGTTCACCAGGGATTCCCAAAAGTCACCAAAAGACCTTTGAAAGTAAGCTATTGAACTGGACTAGGCAGGATTTAGCGGCTGGTAGCTGATTACATCAACATCACAAGCAAGTCACAACTCCTTGGCCCTACAGAAATTACCTTGGTAACTGATGGAAGTGCTGATAGCCAGAGCATCTTCTTTGATAACTGTGGAAACCCAACAGCTTTCCTCAGATAGCGGTCATGTGTTTCACAAGTGCTGAGAATATACAGACCGCAAGCAATGGCATAGCCTCCCCAGTTAGAGACCCCTGCAAAAGAATGTCACCATGAAACCAAATTGTAAAAAACCCCCCAACAATAGTTATTGCAAAGATACCTAACCTGCATAAGTCATTCGGTATGTACAACTGAGTCTTACACTGCGATGGTGAAATGGAACATGGATAGGAATTAAATATTTACATGAATTTGGAACATTTATTTCAGAATGACACAATTGTTTAACATATTAAAATGTTTTCAGTGGTATTTCAGACTGAATTTCTGCAAGTTTCCATCGAGCTTAGTTTATGGTTTGTCTTTCCAACAAAGCAAAAACTCAAATGGGCATGGTCTACAACACAATTCCACCTGCCGTAGTGTGAAGTCCATGAACTCTGAGGAGCTGTGTTCCAGCCTGGTGTCTTTTGCTTTTAACCACACAGAGGTAGAAGATTTTGATAAAGTATCCTAAACCAGGCAACTTTTCACTGGTGTCAGCTTTTATAACAGAATGCTGTACCATTGCAGAGAATCCCTTTTTGGTCACAGATGATGACTGATTAAAGAATTCAGCTATTTTATAAGGTATAAAGCCATGGTGAAACTAATTGTCTGTGTCTTGATGATGTGTCCTTGGTGTAAGTATCATATACAAAAAGACATTCTAACGTAGTTAATGTCCATAAATTTTCTGTACGCTGTTATCAAATCAGTCCACACAGTCCTGTGTGACAACTTCTTTGTCAAGACTGCATTGGAGATCGTTAGATTTCAAACTTGCTGTGAGGTTCTCTCTGCTGCTTGATACCTTTTCCAGAGACACAGAATAGTAAAATTTTCAAAAAGTGTGGAAGTTGCTTTAGTGCATGTAGTTTTCCACACTTAAACATGTCCAACCTCCACCTCACTTGCCTTTGCAGGGCCTGGGTGTGAAAGTTGCTTTCAAAGTAAAAGTCATCAGAATTGCAAAACAGCCACTGTAGATGCTGTATACATGTAGCCATAAGCAGTAGATGTAATTATCACCACACTGTCATTTCTCCCCAGAAGCTGCTGGTTTAGTATCAAGAGGGTTAGATAACTAGGTTAGAAACCTAGAAACCTGAGCCTAAGTACAATATGGACCATTCCGTTCATAAGTTGGTCCTTGCTGAACACATCTCTTTCACTGTGAATTTTATTTCATGCTGGTTAAGACATTAGGGTAGAAGAGAATTTTAATTATAGCATTCAACTTTTATTGTAAATTAAGAATGTACATCTGTCCTTGAGTGACTGTTGAAAGGACTTATCATCTGTTCATGGAAGAGCAATATAACTGATGACCCTGACAGCTCGCACCCACAGAAGCTCATGAATTATACTGAAAATTCATATGTGCATAGACATTTTAATTCCCACACAGATCACTTCTGCAGTCTTCCTTGCTATTTTATTTAAGGTGTGATTTTTCAAGAATGTTCAAGATTTGCCCAACTATTTCCAATTAAATGCACTTTCTTCATGGAATATCCTTAATTTTCAGTCATTCCTTGCTGGAACTGTAGTTGCTTAACTATTCAGAAAACGGACATAATACAGCGACAGATTTGTTTGCTAATGATGACTTGGTCATACAAAGAAAGGGCCAATACAAACTAGTTGGAAATATGCATGTTTTCTTGTAAATTCTATTCTCAGACATCAACAACTCTCCCACCCCCCAAAAAATCCTTTACCTGCTACAACAGTGAAATCAGCTTCAACATCACAAGCTATAACATCTCCATTTTTTATGTGCTTCTTTACAGCATCTTTTACTTTGCCCATTCCTAATTCATTTCCTCCATCTCCAACACCTTTATTAAAAGAGAAAAAGACCAAATGAGTATGAACTCAGCATATAACTAACAATCCATTTAGGAAGTCTCTGTGACAGTTCATAGCTCCATATGAGGTGATTTATCTTTTTTAATCAAGTGTCTAAAAACAGAAGGCTGTGAATGAAATAGCTGAAAGCATCACCTATCACATGCTAACCTGTAAGTGTATATACGTAATACATGCTGTACTGATGCAAGCAAAAGAAATAAAAAAATTATTAAGTGCTCATGAACTGCAAACAGAATTAAGATAGTAAACTTTGCTTACAGAAGGCCTTAAATGAGTGTTCCACATAATGCATTATCATAAGTACCTTAGCACAAATAGAGAAAGAAGATAAAAAACAAATCCAAAACAAACCTGAGAAATTAGCCTACAATTCTATAATAAAGCAAGCATAGAAAACTTTGGCTTGTTAAAAGCTTTAATTAAAAAAAGAGATTAAAAGTAGCAATTATTGCAGAAAGATAAGCAAAAATATGTGTAAGGACTTTGGCAGAAGTAGGACTCACTGCACTGACAATCTGTTTTATACAGATCACTATCATCCATTGTGCTTGTATACAAAGAGCCCAACCCTGTGTACTATTACTGTTTTCATTTTTTCCAGTAATTTATGAAAAAAAAATAGCTAGTCTTTTTTTTTTTTTTTTAATGTTCATATATTCAGGATGTGGGGGCCTTGATTTTTGTTGGTCAGGTAGAAACACTGTGTATTGTCTCAGTGATTTCAATAAAATCAATGGGACCTATGTAATTTCAGGAAAATTCTAGGCAACCCTATGTTTGGGACATAAAATTGTTAGCTGTCATTCAGAGATCTGGAGATGAGGATAACAAAAAAACTAGCAGCTTACACGAAAGCTGGATAGTACTTTTTGTCTCTTATCAATGTATAAAAAAACCCCAGAAAATTCCATCTATTTAAATGGAAATTAACATTTCTCTTTCACCTGTTAGTCTAAATGGCATTGTCTCAAGTTTGAAGATTTTATTGAAAAACCCGTTAATGTCTACGAAACAGTGAAGAGCTCCAAGTCCTCACTGCAATGTATCGTATTTGCATTTGAAATGTGACTGTGCTCTAATGCATAGCATGTCTTACAGGAGAGAAATTACAGTATTTATAATTTACACCTCAGGCCCTGAAAATTGCTAAATTTAACACTTTTAGTAACTGCATAAATATCTCACGTAAGTCTGTAGCAAATTTCTTCTTTAGGTGAAACTGAAAGCAGCAATTTTTTATTTAAGTCTAAATAGTCAAGGGAAGCATAGCTAAGTGACACATAACTTATGTAAAAGGATTTGCCATGAAACAGCTACTCTGTATTCTTAGCTGCTTTAATAATCTGTTCACATTCATTTCAGTGTTGGGATTTAATGGTGCTTTCTAAAATTTGCGTGTTGGTAGTACTTTTCAAATAGGTAATCACCTAATCGTAGTCTCTTTATCATCATATATAAATATGGTGGTTACTACTGTTTTGTAAGAATCCACACAATATTTTGATTTTTCTTATATTCAAAATCCAAATTTTTGCACTTAATATTCTTTAAAAAGGCTAACATGAATTCTTGTCCTTTGAAGATCATCAACAGTTTCTTTAACTGAAAGATACTAATCTGTTGCTCAGGTTTTTTTTTTTTTATTGGCCTTGCTTTGTTTTTTCCTGTCTCTGTGGAACTCCTGTCACCAGGATTGTTATGCAGGTAGTAGATCTACTGCTACAGATGGATCCCATTAGCATTGTACTGGGAGGAAAAGAACACCGCACTGGAAGTTTTCCTGTACCATCTGTTTTCGTCTTCCTCTACACAGCAGCAGGGGACTACATTTTACTGTTGATTTCCAGACTGAGAGTCACCTGACAAAATGCAGCCATCTACACATGAGCTAGTCAGCTAGACTTCTCTTAAAGTCAGCAAACAGACCCTTCAAACATTCAGTTCATCTCACCCCAAGGCAGACATCTCAAATATAGATGTCTGAAAATAGACAAGATGAATCTTCTTCTCCTAAAGGACTGAGTGCTTTCCAGGCAGAGGGAAAATAGTTCTGTTGGATCTTCCACGCAAGTTTTCACTGACTACATTGTTTTCTGAAAATACATTCAAGAAAAATGCATGAAATGTCAGTCTTCTGTGCTAAAAATCATTTGTATGAAACGGAAACAAGTGTGACTGCATTTTTTCATGCAGTACTTTGGAAAGCTTTTAATTAGCTCCTATATAAATAGCATATAGCTATGTCAATTGTATGACAGCTGAAAAAAAAATAGCATGTGGGTTCGGTAACATCTCTTAATCTTTTATTTCAGTCTTTTGTGGAAAATCAGTCCTTCCAACCTCAGTCTTTCATGTCTTCTTATTTTGCATATTCCTGAAGGTTGCTGCTTACTTCATGACTTTTTATGATATCAGTACCCATACAATTGTAAGCATTGTTCATGATTTGTCTGTGGTCAGACTCCTAGATCAGATGTTTTTTTAAACACAGATCTTGTTTTAAATACAAAACTTGACAGCAATTAATCAGTAACAAACGTTCTAATATTTCCCGTCTCCACCTACTTACACAGTACTCTTGCCACTGAGCACACTATATAAAGTCTTCCGTAAGGCTGAAAAACTTGACCTTTCTAGTATCTCTTTCTAGTCTATGAAGTTATCTGTGTAATCCATCCAAATGGGTGCTGTGTAATATTTGCATTTTATTTTGGATTTAGCCGTATGCCTCCAAACTCCTACTGACCATGAAGAAAGTCAAAGATAGCCCCACCAGAAAAACTGATCATAGTCAGTAGCAATACATTATCATCAGTAATAAGAGACAAGATGCAAAGGCCACAGCCCAGATTCTTGCCTTGTTAAGCTAGGCTTTACAGAAATACATTGAAAAAGCCAACAGCCATCCCAAGAAACTGAAATCAAATTAAAAAACAGACACAAAAAGTTAGTGTGATAAGCAAAATAAGAGGTGTTAACTGGGTAACAGATATTGTAAGAAAAAATTACATTGTTTTTATACAGATACTCAGTTCTCCAGCGCAGAATACCCATGGATTCAAATTCCATGGGAGACCAAAGCAGATACCTTCATTGTTTTTTGAAGCCTATGACTTGTTAAATCATTTTCTATGTGGACATCTCTTTAGAGAAAATTCACAGCAATGGGACACAGTGAATCTGGATAACTGCTTCTTTTCTTCTTATTCACAAGTTAATGGTATTTTTAATTAATGACATTTCATAGTATATTTGAATATTCAGAGAAAGTTTAAAACAAACTAAATTCTGCTGAACAGATTCAAATTCCCACTTTGCAGAACACTCCAAACTCTGCCAAATCAACAATATACTTTCAGCTGCTCTGGGAGATACTTTAAAAGATTAGGGTATTTTTATTAAAGGAATGAGGATGTGATGTTACATAAGTAGTGGGAGAGCCCAAGTCCTTGTACCAACAGTCTAAAATCAGGGACAAAATAATTGAAATTAGCTGCAGCAGATAAAGCTCTGAGGCATTTTGCTAAACATCTTTATGAAAGAGAGTTTTTCCTATCCTTATTCAGTCAATCTTCAGCTTCTCTGCTGTGATTGCCAACAGAGTGCCATCTAGAGTGCTTCTTTTTTGAATGTTAAAAATTACTCCTTAGGAACAGGACAAAAATTTGAATTAAATCTAAGGAAAATATAAAGAAATACCAGTAAGCTCTTCTGCTATACAGCTTTTAAATGATTCCAATACAGTGAAATCAGACGACACATTATCTCTGCAGGAGCTCTCCAAATTCTGCAGAAACATTTGAAAAACATCACTACTGAGAAGTCAAAGTTCAAGTGCTTGTGCTAATACTTAGGAGTGAGTCCACAGCACTACAAGAAGAAAAAAGCCAGATCAGCAGACATGTTCTGATGTGACTGAACATCAGCCTGGCATGGACACTTATTTCTAATTTTGTTTTTAATATTTATGTAGATTATATATCTCCTAACTCCATTTTGGGCTGCACAGTGTAGCATAAAGCATTTGATTGTACAATGATGTTGTACAACACTTTCTATAGATCTAGGAATCCTTGACCTATGGCATATTCTTTCAAAACCAGATACAAGTCAGTTTTCAGGAAAAAAGGTCTATCGGCAAAAGAGAGGAGCACTGTGTTGACAACAGCACTCTTACTAGACATATTAGTCATGCTAATGTAGTTTTAGCAGGAAGGACAATGTACTCCTTTAAAAATTATTATTGTGTACATGTATTTTGTTAGAGAAAGCACTATTATAATAGATGCAAATATGCAATCCCTGCTCAAGAGAAAGTACTGCTAAAAGGCAATATAAACTAAGATTCCATCCAGACTACTGTTTTAACACAGATGTAACAATCATAAAAATAACCAATATTTTAATATGTAATATTTCCATTCAGTAGTCATTTGCTTTCTGTGCTGCCTTTCACACATAAAATACAGAATAAAGTCAGTGTCAAAAACTACACTTAGAGAAGCATATGTATGCACACTTATGTATAGATAATACACACATCTGGGCTTGCTTTTTGTCCCTAAATAACTTTGAAATCAACTCCTTCATTTT
Organism: Morus bassanus; assembly: GCA_031468815.1. Taxonomy (NCBI): domain Eukaryota; kingdom Metazoa; phylum Chordata; class Aves; order Suliformes; family Sulidae; genus Morus; species Morus bassanus. Next base: position 19,407,527 of record CM062572.1, read on the forward strand.
TTTTTGGTTGTGAGAACCCTTCAATAGAAACCTCTAATTTCTTCTCCAGCAACGGTCTCTAAATTCAACCACGAGAAACAGCTGTAGCCCACAAGCAGTTATTCAGCACCTGCCTCCTGTTCCCCTTCACTTCCAGTAAGAGTTCCTGTTTTGTGCTTCTCTTGCTTCTGAGAATGTAACACAAACTCACACATACCTGTTGTTGTGACTCCTGGAATGGTTTGTGCAGCTAAAAATAGTTCATCTATGGGATCCACTAGATGTTTAATGTTAACTTTCCTGGCATTGTAATAATTGCCATCAGCAGCCATCCCTGCACGCTCTATTGCTATCAGGTGATCAAATCTGGTTGGAGAGGAGTGAAAAAAGAGAGGAGAGGAGTCAAAGCTGTGCTTCTCACATAACAAACTCTTCTGTTGGCTGCTTCTCCTGTTGCACTTGGTTCTACTTTTTGATTATTTGGGATTCAAGGTAAAACTTGGATGGTGTTTTGTTATTTCTGAATGTAGTTTTCTAGGGTTTATTTTCAAAGGTTGGTCTAGTTTCTCTATAGCTTGAGTGCAACTCCCTCAAATTGCATTTGCCACCAAGAAATGGAGAAGTTCCTGAAATCCTCCTAACCAGCAATCCTTTGGTCAGCCACCTGGCCTTGCTCTGTTTCATGTCAAAATACATAATATCTTGTGAGATATTAGGTTTTATAACTGTTTTCAAAGAAAACAGAGAAGTGGCAAATTAATGATTATCTAAATCCTTCTTAGAAGTATATTGCTTGGCAAAAGTCCATTTGTTTCTAGTTAGGGAGGTTTTTTTTTTGTTTGGGTCTTTAGATTTGAGGTACTTTTTTTTTAAGTCTATAGCTATTTTGCTAGTTATGAAGGTAGACAGATGTGCTGCAGATGTCCTATGTTTTAAGGAGAATTTTAGTACTCAGTTCTGCCACTGTATGTTAGAATTAAGTTATTTTGCTTCTGTTTCTCCAGTTTTACTGTCAAGAGGTTACTAATTCTGCTAAATTATACTTAATGTTTTTGTGGGTGGGTATCTATGGTGACTCCAGAGACCTTAAGCAGGTTAGTTGCCTACTTTCAAAAAGCATTTATTATAGCTTTTTGGGACTGTGGGATGAATTGAAATAGAAACTGGCTGTAACTATATTACGCATAGCTATAAAACAGATTTTTAAAACAATATATAAAAAATGAAGACAGTATCATGCATACTGTTACAGCATACAATTATAGTATACGCTAACCTGTAGAAAGAAATGGGAATTGAGTAAGTTGAAGAAGTAAATACAGGGTGAAAGATCTTTTAGTTAAAGAGAACAAACTGAAGGCAACTAAATTAAAATGCTTTACAAAGAAAGATCAATAAAAATGAGCAATGTGTGCCTATTAAAGGAAATGTAAGTTGCTTGCTAAGTAATGAAATGTGTGTACAGCTACTTAGCAAATTCTCCAGTGCATTAACCCTAATCACACACACTGTATAAATCTGAATTTTTGCCCAACATCGTAAACGCAATAATGCATATGCAAACAGTTCAAATCAATATTGAGAAGCGCATGCATACATCTATAATTTTGGCTTTAGCTGCCTAAAGACAATATGATGATCACTTTCACACTGTTACAAACACATGACATTTTATTAGATCAGATTCCCCAGTTGTCAGACTTGAGCCAAAGCTCCAGAAAGTGAACACGCTCCACAATGCTTTTCCATGCTCTTTCACTGACCCTGACATAATACTCCCCTTTTCTGATTTTCTCACTGATTTAAAAACTGGTAAAATACATTTTTTGTGTGTGTATATAGATCTATAATTATGGAATAACAGTTGAAAAGCCTTTAGAAATGTTTCAAAGGAAAAGAGCTATTGATATATGAAGTATAATTTCTTTTTTTGTACTCTGGAAATGTGTAATTGCAGAATAACATGGAATTCCATACTCTGTGTGCTCTAATACTAATGTTTGGCTTCAAAGTTTGTTCTGTTCATTCCAAGCCTTAAGGATTTACTTGTAACCATTACACCTTCTTAGATCATGGTCATTATTTTTATTATAACTTTACACAGTAGAGGTGTGACCCATTCTCAAAAACCGAATGTATGTACCTAGGTCTTCCAGGATTCCCATTCTCACACAAGAACATTGAAGCTGAATCAGCACTTTCCCTCTGATAACTCAATAGAGGGACAGGTCTCTTTAGGATTCCTACAGGAAAACAAAATACAATTCAGATACCACGTATCTTTTTTTTCCAACGTGTTAGAGTAACTCTACAAAAAAAAAGCAGAATAGTTAGAATAGTAAGGACTCAATGTCTTCACACAGTTCTTGATAAGCTCCCTGCATCCTTCCTTTAAATTAAACTCATTTGGTGTTAGTGCTAGTAAATGGGACCTTGAGATAGAAAACAGGTCTACAAGAATAAGAATAGACATCCAAAATTGATCACAAACAGCTAATCCAGAATCACTACCCAGCTATGTAAGCATTAACTTGATGCCAGCTAGGTTTAACAAAATGTTATCATAGCAATGCCAATCAGAGCTTAGAGGATGAACCCTGGTTCATTCTCTGGGGGGAAAAAAATAATCCTGTACTAAGCGACAGTGAGATTAACTTAAGCAAACCTGGGCTAAAACTGGCAAGATAAAGCCTGAGAGAATGTGTGTCTTACCTAGCTGAACAGCCTCTTCAATAATCTTTCTATTCAGATTCATGGCTCTCTGATCTGTTACTATGGCAACCTCTTTCTCCAAGGCCTGCAATATAGCTGCAACTGCAAGGGCTCCCGGGGGCCCATCGTTCTCTTCTGGCGGCTCGTAAGTGAAGTGGGTAGGAAATCCAGTTGTTATCAGCACTGACCGGGCATGGGAGATGGCCAGGCAAGCCTTCAGCAGCTCATCCTGGCGGTGTAGATGAATTATACCCCGGTCTCCTATAAAAGTGTTTTTAAAGAGAGCAATACACTTCAATATATCGTTTTCCTTTTGAAGATTCTGTGTGGGTGAACCTACATACTTTAATGATACAAAATGGGTTAAAAAAAAAAAGAGAAAGAAAAACCCCTGGTCAAGGCAGGAATTGGGGTCATTTCCTCAGGAAACCTAGGAAGGTGTAGGATATGAGTAATGAAGATAATGGGCTGTGCTTCCAGGTTAAGAATTTCAGTTAACTGGATTTTGATAATTACTATACCTAGATTTGTAGGTATTAGTGTAAACAGATTTTTCTTCTTCTGAGAGCTTATTGCATATTGTTCTTTTCCTTTGGCCCTCTGCTTTCTTCTGATCTGTGGTAGCGGTCATGCTACACCACGTCTAGCTGCTGAAGCTAGATAGCAACTCAAGCATCCCAGACCTCACAGAAGTTTTGATGCAGACTTCAGATGAGTAAGCTGGTCCTTTGTCTCAATTTAACTCTATCCCCTTAGGGAAGAGCTAATTCCGAAATAAATTTCACTTAGTGAAATGATTAACCACAGAACTGAGGTTTCAGAGACATTGTAAGTTACCAGGGGACTTTATAAACTCAGTTAATACAGTGGTATCCAGGTGACTGCTAAAAGATCTTGTAATGCTTCATGTAGTAGAGAACCATGCTATATGACCTTGAGAAATAGGTCAATATTAACAGATGTCTCTTCTCGTGGGTCAGTCCCTAAAGAGGCAACACTGTGTTGTTATCTGTGTATGTCTTTCATTGTTCAAACACTTCCTATCCCCTCTCCCTTCCCTGGCACTTGGAAACACAATTTCACAGCACATTCCTTTCGATTTGCTAGCACTCCTGAAAACCATGAATACCAGCATGATGTGCCGATATTTGTGGGCTGATAGCAAGAGCTAAGTCCTCACTATTGTTTTCTAGCCTCCTCACATCTTCATCTTTCTCACCTTTCCCATCCCCCCTGCACTTTCCTCTTTTTGTCCTCAATCTCTCATTTGCCATTTCTCCCTCTGCTCCTCCTACGTAACATACAGGCAATATATAGATAGTGGACAGAGAAAAAAGCTCGGAACAAAACTTAAGTAACAGAAGCAGGGACTATAAGTCTCTGAGAAGTGGAGTCTATAACTGAGATAAAGTACTGTATTCTCCTTTAGCAATAAATGAGCTAACTCTTAAGTTAGGTCCTGTATTTCTGCACAGGGTGCCAAGCTGAACTCCAAAAAGCGGGAAAAGAAGAGGCCTTGTGAATAAAAAAAACCCAGACCCAAACATATGCACACAGCCCAAACCCAGAGCTTGGGAGAGCTGGGCATAAGCTGTTTTCCACTACTGCCTACAGAGGATTTCAGAAAATTTATGGGAAACTGAGATCCGAATTTACAGCAGACAGAGGGGACTAATTCAGTTTGTATTTTAGGAACGGTTAGGCTATTCAGTTTGCCTTTATTTCCCTCTCATCTTCCTTGTGCACGCAAGCAAACCTGCCTCTCAACCTTCTGTGGTAATCAGGTCACTTTGGTCCATCACACAACACCTCAGTGATGAATATGTCAGCAGAGCTTGATGTAATTCCACCCATCAGAAAGGGATGTTTGAAAAGCACATGCAACTACTAGAATTTTCTGGTAGGAGCACAGTAGTCATGAATATATGTAAAAAAACGTGCTCTTTACTCAACAGTGAATACCTGTGTAGCTGTTACCAGCATGCTGAGGTGCCCTGTACTTCACGTACCAATTTCAATTTTATTCAGTAACAGTTCTTATTCCCTGTGGACTCTCCAGTCTGCTGTAAATGTTGATGCTTCTGTGTACTTTGAGAGTATACCATCATCAAGATCAGATATAATGGCCAGACTCTGATATTAAGTGTGGTAACAGAAAATATAAGGCCTAGTTATATTAACTTACTGTATTCCACAAAGAACTTTTAAAAATCTTAAAATTGCCTTTAGATTCTTACTGTGTTCTTGAACTTTATGAATATCTAAAAAAGCAGGATAGGTCATATCTACTTCATAACAAATCCACTAAAGAAAAATAGTTTTTGTTTTTACCTGGATCTATTCCAATTAGGGTTTCTAGAGTCTTTATCTTTTGGACTGCCTCTGCTGACACAATACTATAATGCAGAGGATCTTGAGAAATGCAGTGGACTTGTGGGATCTCTCTTGAGGATCTGACTGTGACATTGTCATTCTTTAGGTCGGTAATGAACATGCAGCCAGGAGAATGAGTGAAAGCTAATGGAGCTCCTAAAATGGATGAAAAAACTTCAATTAAACGCATTGTTATTGCGATATATTGAAATATCAGAATGATGAAATCGCAGAAGCTATTTAATTTAACAACACAGAGTCCATGCCTGATGACACATCATAAAAACAGGTGATATTTGAAGTTACACTGCAGCAATTAATACACTTCAAGAAAGAAATATATGCATATACATCTGAAAATGTTTTCACTTTTATAAAGCTCACATGGGTAGTTGAGATCAGGTTTTTCTACAATATGCTCTTTGGTATAAACTTGAGGCAACTTAGGGACTGAATACTGGTACCCTCCAAGGAAGTCTGTCAGGAACTGGCAAATCTGAAAATTGGGTTTGACATGCATGAAGAAACTAGTGCATTGACGTAAGAACAAGTTAATGCTTAAGTTTGCACAATGTGTTGGTGATACTGTTTCCATAAGAATAAATTAATTTTCTAGGTTCTAGAGTGCTGCTGGAAGCTCTAGTGTCTCTCTTGTACCTTTGAATATCCTTGTAATAGTGATATGACAAAACTATGTCAACTACTGCCTGCTGGCTAGGAGTAGTCCTTTATTGGATTACAAAAATGAGGAATAGGATCTCTGCACAGTGTCTTGCCAACCTAGCTAGGAGACCTATAAACTGGCAAGGAATAATGACAAAAGGTGACCAGTAAGCCTTGGCAAAGGGGATCTGAATAGCATCTACAACCCTGGTGAACAATAAGGTTATTTAGATCTGACAGCATAGTAGGTCCCTAAGCTGAAAATATTTGCTGTCTTTACACTAATTCCAGAAGTCTTGATCTAGATTATACTTGATTTGGCAAAATTGGTATGTTGTTGGATAAATCACAAGTGGTACAAGCAAAATCTTACTTTGTTAAGATGGTGAAAAGGAAGGAGGTATTTCTTTAACAAGCACATATGTGCTTGATCTGTGCTAGATCTGTTGGGAGTCTATGGCTAGTTAATTTAAAAGCAGCTGGGGAACATGGTTTTTGAGGCTTAATATACCAGACAATATTTTTTGCGAGAAGCTACCGGATTCATCTAAATTATGGATACTGGTGGAATGGCAGAATTTTAACTACCTAGATGAGAAAGCAGCACAGAAAGATACAAACTGCCAAAAAATTCCTGGAATGCATTAATGACAACTGTTTTTAATACAGAAAATGGAGAAATAAGCAAAAGTAAAATCCAGTTCCAGGCAAAGGCAGGATAGACAGCTGCTTTGGACAACAGATTGTATACAGGTTGGCAACTTTTTTCTCTCCTTTCCCTGCAACAAGGATGCATGAGGAAGATCAATAAAACTGCTGGAGAACACAGGAAAGAGCAGGATTTTCAGTTTGGATTTGGGACTGGAGAAAATGGGTTGTATGTAAGAAAGGAAAAGAAGTCTCTGCTCCTAGTTCTGAACATATTAACAGCTGGTGTTGAGAGCAGTGTAGATAAACATCTGTACGGAACCACAAGGACGTAGCAGATCCTGCAAGGAGAGAAGGACGAAGCAGATGACCTCCTGAGGCTCTTCCAGTTATACTGCCTATGATTATTCAGCTTCTTTTTCAGTAAGAACTACAGTATGAGATTTCATTACACACTAGTGATTTAGAGCAGTATATAATACTGTCACTATGGTTTAGTTGCATTTTGTTGCTCTTTGTGCTCATGCCTGTTTATAAATGACTGGATAAAGTGCAGACTTTGTGGAGGACAAAGCTTCATTTATGTAAGTGTGTCACATTTACTTCATTTTGGAACAAAACCTAAACGCTCAAAATTCTTTTCCAGATCAAACAATTTGCTAGCTCTTGACAACATTTTGGAAAGGTTTCTGGCTGCTTTTTTTTCTTCTTTCTTTTCCTTCTTTTTTCCTTGTATTATTGTTTTACTGCAGTGTAATACAAAATAATATTTTAAAAGGAAGAAGCTTAAAAAAGAATGCCTTTAAACTTCTAGTTTTTACTATGCTTAGAAAAGACGTTTTGATTCTGCCAGAGCTTTAGATTTCTGCCTTTAAAATACTCAAACAAAAGTGATGTAATTTCAGTGAGAACTTCCTTGGAAGTAGACCTGTATTTCACAATGGAAAATACTCCTGCCAAAGGATTTTTTGTTGTTTGGTTGAGGTGTTTTTTAGCTCACCCTAAAATCAAGCCAGCTAATCAGCCAACTCATTCAGTCCTTGTTAAAAAAGAAAAGAGAGAGAGAAAAAGAGATTGAAGGATAATTCTAAAAGTCTCCAAGTATAGTGCATACTACAGTTGATGACTGCTTCTACTCCTGTTACTCCACAGGCCCAAAACACGGGAATATCACCAGGGTGAAGGTGAACTGGATCTCCATAATCTGGTTTGGAAAGATCTTGTATTCCCAGCAGACCTGGAATTGATAAAAAATGAAATAATGAGAAATTCCTATTGAGCGGTACGACTGCAAAGCTCGGCGGGGGGGCAGACCCGAAACGTCATTCAATGACGTTAAGCTAGAATTGCAACAGTGTCAAGTCCCACTGAAATGGCCTACTTAGTTTGCCTTTGAGTGCATGTCCCCAGAACCTGAGCTCACTTGTTTTCCCTTTTTGTACTTGATGATATCAGTGAAAACATATTCTCTTTATTTCTGCAACACAACATAAGCTAGACATCTATGCTGAGTTTCCAAGATGTTATAAATCTTCTCTATCGACAGAAGAATTATATTCATAACACTGGCAAACAAGAATAAATGACTGCAATGCAAAATGGGTTCTTTCTAGAACATGTTTCCTCTGCTTTAGCTTCCTACGTTCTTTAGCTAGAGAAACGAGCAACCACTCTTTTACCTCTCTGGGTTAGATAACTACATCTCACTCTTACCCAGCTTTCACTAAATTGTCTTTTGCTTTATTCTAATACCTACTTGTAATATTCTGGGTCATTCTAAGCACTTGCTCTCTTCCCTTGATTTTAAATTTTTCAGATGCTTTAATATATCACTGTCTTTTCTGGAATTAATTTATATAATCTGTATATATAATTATTTACACTTTTCTGTTAAAAATAAATAAATAGTGGAGACCCTCACTTGCCCAGTCATCTTTTTGCTCTACTCAAAGAAGTGACTTATTACTAGTTCCTCAGATTTAAGCACTCAGACCAAATATATTACTGGGGTGTACTGTTACCAATGACATCTCCTTCCATGCTCTCCAATGTGATCCTTCCGTGTATGCAGCCCATGAGTCTACTGATTGACAAATTTCTGTCAGCAGAAGGGAATTTTTTTTTATTGTGATCTGTTGTTTTACAGGTGTTTGATTTTGTTGGGTTTTTTTTTTTTTTTCCCCAGACAGCCTCCTGTTTTATCATTTTTTTTGTTTCCCTTGCAACAAATAGGCCTATACTTGTTTGAGCTGGATTTAAAAAAAATATATTCTTGCCATATTTCTATTTATTCTGTCTTAAGTGTTGTGCACAATGTATCCTATTTCAGTATTTTTAAAAATAATGCAGCATTTACTTTCACAGTCATCCACTAAGACACAAAATGCATCCACACATACTTCTCCCCATGCTGTCAATCATTGCTACCCTGTCACTGGAATCTCTGACAGCAAGGAAGTATTCACATATAAATGAAACTGCATACATTTTAGAAAAATGTGATTATACTTTTTACCAAAACCACCCCTGCCCATATAACTTAATTTATCTACATCAGATAGCTATCTTTTATCCAAGAAAACTCTGTGTTCAGCTCATTCAAAACCTACTTCTTTCTTTGGGTCCCGTCCATGTCTCTCCCCCACCCCTCCCCAATTCAGGTTTGTGACCATTAGAAAGGACTAAAACTTAACAAATTTACTGGTGCAGGTATTTCAGTCCTACCCCTTCCCATGGTTCCCCCCTCCATATTTATACACAGTAAAGCGCACGCAGTGAAAAATGAAAAGCACTAACCAGGGTGACCAATGTGAATTGGTGTTCCATGGGCTTCTTTTAATTCAGATGTTGCTAGCACAGCTGCTTCCAACTTGCTTTCAGGAATAGGTCTCATTGTGACTACCAAGTTGCAGCAAAAAGTAGAAACGCTGTAGCAAGGTACAGCTGTCTGGCAGTTTAAAAGAATCCAAGGTGTTAGCAGGAATATTGAATAACACTTCTAAAGTATTAGAAGAAATAAGTCTAAAACTTTGTGCTATACTTGAGTTTAGAAAGGCTGCATGCTAACATGCATTTAAAATCCTTTAAAAAAAAATTCTTAGCATCCCATAATTTTTTTTTGTAAGATCTAGCAATGCAGGAGTGAAACATTCCATTGACCTTCTTCATATTGATCATTAAATTTTCAGTATTATGCATTTCTTGCTTTGGTAGATGCAGCATACAGTGTGGTGAGTTCAGTATATTCTGAATATTGTCGGAAAACAACTGTGTGCTCCCTATACAGAAAGGGAAAAAGCTAATAAAAAGTATCACACAGCGACAAATTGACCTGGTCTGCATCTATCTTCTGTATTTGAATTCAGGAGAGCTACAGTGTTCTGTAACATGCAAGGGCCAGGAACTCCTGCTGCTGGCAGTACCCACTTCTACAGAGGCAGCAAGCCAGTTCAACACATAAAATATCTTTTGTAGAAAGGTTCTACGGAATTCATCATCCTCATTGGCTGGGATGCTGAAGCACCTTTTCTATTCAGAAATAAAGCAGTCCAGCTTTTTGGAACAAAATGTCTGATATCTAAGTTGCATTTGAACATAAACAAGATATGTAAACAGCTAGAGCTGTATTGAAAATGTTCATTGACAATCTTTATAACAAAAATAATTATACCTGTCACTGAAGAAACACGGTACAGCTCTTCACAGTGTTGATGTGCTATAGACTATGAAATTTTCCTAATTCTGAAATGTTATAAGTAGATACATAGTTGTATATTTTTTTTAAGCTTGGTAGAAGGACTCGTGTATGAGATACGTTTGTGCCTTCATTTTGACCAGGAGTATAGCAAAAAGATTGTGAAATGATAACACTGAAAACTACAATAACCTTTGTCTAGTGGAACAGCAGATGAACTATATGCACACGGCATGCAGATGTGTACTTAAGTGTTCTTAATAATAAAGGTTCTACCTACGGGAGCCAGAATTATTCTAGGACTTCTGCCAACATTAAAATCTGCACTATAAAACTTTCTGAGCACAGTTATACTTTTCAGTGCTATGGTAGATGTTTTGGGAACATCTGTTCCAGAGGTCTGGGTCCATAGCAAATATGCAGTTTAAAAGCCCTACTGTCACAGGAAAAACCCAAAATGTGGCTGTCATACATGCAGAAGAAACTGCTACTGTCATGGCTCGTAAAAGGAATATTCCTACTGCAAGCCAGAGCAGGTATGGAGAGCAGGACGTGTATAAAATCATGGTCAGAACACTGCATGGGTCATCGGCTGAAACAGAGAAGGCAAACCAGAACAGAATCCAAATGAAATGGCTGCCGAGGCACACAGGGAAGAACTTTGTCATCATAAATGAATAAAAAAAGCAGATTGGCCTTGCAGGAAGTTGAGAAAAGCACTGAACTGAGGCTGGGCATATTTTACCCTGTATTTTTATGCACTCAGTATTAGCACATGCCTAAACTTGCTGTGCAGGTAGGAAAAAAAGATCTGATTTTGAGCAATAGGAATAGGCACATAATGGGAATATGGAGAAATACTCAAAGGCAAGGTTACGAAAAAGACTATGCGTGTGTGTGCATATGCTTACCTTATACATGCTTACATTACATTTTTGCTCAACATTTCTTATGGGAATGTCAGCATTTTGGACTGCTTTTTCAAAAGAGAAGCTGCAGCCTAAATAAAAAGTCACCATGTCCTTAAGTTGTTCAGAATACTCCTTTAGGCTTTTCAGTGATCCAGTACAAGCTCCATGTTCATATATTCTGTACTGCAGGCAGTCAGTTCTAGTGAAATAAGAAGTTATCACAGCTTTATCATATTTTTTGAAAAATGGTGAATTGTTTTTTTAACCCAGTATCAAACCACCTGTTTTATCCATTTCTTTTCTTTCTGAGTAACAATGAAACAAACACATGCAAAAACCCCAGAGCATCTTACTTTGCACAAAAACAAGCCAGTAAACAGAATATGTTGGAGTTTGGTATATTTTAGGTCTTATAGGTAAATGTCCCTTATATATGTATCTTGTGTCAGGGCTTCAAAAATTAGGGAGCTCTTTTAAGTCTTGCTTTTAGTGTTTACTACAGGAGTACATCTTCCAAATTTTGGAGACCCTACAAATATCACATGGTCACCATTCCTGCATTACTACTAAATAAAACAAAGGGAAAACTCTATTATTTAACTCTGCTGGCTCATACTGCAGAGTATTTAGAAATTACACAAAATTTCACTTTTGCATTAGAGAAATACTTGTAATGCTGACAACCTTCATAATGTTTCTCAAGAACAAGACAATCAGGCTGTTATACTCATGCACAGTTTTCATTCAAAGTTATAACTCCAAGAAAAGAAACTTGTTCAAAATGTACAACAGTGTGAGCAGGCTGTTCCCTGAAACCCTCCTAACCACCACCAGCATTCACTGAAGAACTTTGAGAAGCAGAGTTGGTCTGTAGTTACCTGATATCAGAATCACTACTCAGGGGGGGACATTTCCAATCACCTGGTTTACTTCTGTGCAGCAGCGGCAGGGGTCCATCATTTGCATGGCAAAACTTCTCAAAGTCGTCAGCCAGGGACTTGTGCAAAATTATGACATTGGCCTGTTTATAGCCTGAAATTGTGGAAGGTAGAAATGGTTGGTTGTTATTCAGCTTTTGGGTTGTGAAACAGTAACTTTTCTGTATAGATTTCTTTAGATGGTCTATAAAAAATTACCTCAAGGAAATTTTTTGATTCAGAAGTCCATAATTAAACAACTTTTTAAAATGTTTTTAAAATGATAGCTAGATGTATTCTGTATGTGAAGTTGTTCACAGCTAAAATGGTTGGCAGACGTGGGTAGTACTAGAATATGAAGACAGCATAATTACTTTAATAAACACTTTTATGAATTTATATATAAACATAATTTATTACCTAACCTGGGAAATTAGTATTCTGTAGGAAAATGCTTTACTTTGCTAATGTTAGCACAGGACCAAAGAAAGGCTATTGCGTACCACACTTTCACCATTTTTTTTCATTTAATACTAAGCTATAAATCATGGCCAATCCAACAGTAAACTCCTAGTATCTTGATGTTATGTAGACCATTCTTTAGAGTTGGTTATAGAATTTTACTGTGCGCTGCAGTTTCACAGACATAATTACAGCTTGGGAATAAACTCTTGTCTGTCACACTGAATCTCAGTCATTTCTATTATTTCTAATTTAAAAAACTAAAATGAACAGAACTGCAACAGTTTCTTCACTTGGAATCAACTTTGATTTAAAAGGTTGTTGACTACTACCATGCGATAGCTTCTAAAGACATTAACGTTTTTGCCATGAGTATCAATGAAGAAAGCTCACATTCATTTATTTAGCAAAAATTTTTTCCTAAACAATAGTAGTTAATACCAATGTCGTTTAAATTTTTCCTGCACGTAAATACCAGCTGTTCAAATACAGAGGAAATTTGTAATATGACTAGTCTGTGGTGTATAAAACTGCCAATTAACAGTCCCTAACTCCTGTGTTGATACTGTCTTGAAAAGTTATTACCATGCCTGATATCAGACAGGCAAGTGAGAGGCTGCATAGAAACTCTTTCTTAAATACTGCGGTAGTCTGTCATCCAAGAGGCAATCATTTAGTTGAAATCAATGATCTGCCTTAAAAGGCTGTAGAAAATCAGCCAAATCTTACTCTTTACCAAAGCTAACAAAGACATCAAAAGATAAAATTCTATTCCTGATGGAAAAATGCAAAGCAAAAGCTGAGGCAAGCATGCATTTGCACACTGAATGTGCCCACAAACTCCTCTCTTGGGAGTACTCAGCACAAAAATTCATTTTATTACTAGCAAAAGTTACTAAATACAGAAACAGTTTCTTGCTAAATACAGAAACACATTTTTGTTAAATAAACATACTAAATTTGCCACTGAATAAAATACTACATTCAGTTACCCCTCAACTTCATTCCCTGCCATCCATGTGAAATCCACAGGCAATTTCTACTTCGCTGATGATATTCACAAATTCTTGAAATTATGGTTTTAGTCAGTGCATTCAACTCAGACAACACTGAATTTAAAATACTAGTCACAGCTGCCAGACTGAATCTGTAGGTAACATTGAGGTACTCTATAAACTCAGGAAGCTTCCTTATAACTTTTTGACAACTTTATTGCTCCTCCTGATTAACTGTCCTTACTTTCTTGAAAGATTCAAAGATATTTTTGACTTCCCATATCAGCTTACATACATTCTTGCATTATGTATCCATCATTATGAATATATTCATAGGCAATGTTAGTACAGCTGGACATGCTGATCAACCTAAGCATTAATTCAACACACTCATGTCCCAGTTCAGAGAAGTTTAGAAAGAGTTTTTAACTTCTTTGGTGAATGACAATGAGGACAGTAAAAAATAATTATATTAGTAGTATATCACCCAACGCAAGACAATTTTAAGGATTCTGAGAAATTCCAATTACCCTAGCTTTTTAGTCTTTGTGTAACGGAGCTGTATGCTCATGGCTAGAAGTCTGAACTTGTTTTGTATGTAAACAATACTTTTTCAAATGTTAAAATTAACACATTTAAAACGACTGCAGCAATACATGAACTTAAAAATACAGTTGCGACAAACTGCAGATTATTAACATTATGACATGGTTTCCATTTTTATTTTTCAACTTCTGTACGGATAGAAAAGAAAACCATAATTTCAAGACTCACTATGATTCTATAAAATGATCCTTAATGTGCTTATGTTATAGTAATGCAACTACACAGAACTTTGTTGATCAGCTACTTGCCACAGTATTTTCAGTTGTTACATTTTAAAGTTGATCAGAACAATGACAGAGACTTCTCTGCTTCTGTAAAAGTCCAGCTATGAGAGGCAAGACAGAAATAAATTTTCCAAAATGCATTCAGTTATCTGACTATAAAACTATTTTTTCCCTCCCTGTTATAATTTCCAGTCTTGCTGAGTCAGTAATTTCCAACTTCTGCAACAAATGAAGCAGAAAAGCACTTTGCTAACTACACGTCTCTAATTCTTCCCCAAAGTGCATCCGATGCACTAAGTAAAGCAAGGTCTCTTGAAGAACATAGTATGTCATCCTACAAATGTGATAATAATGTATACAAGAAAAGCCAGATCTGGTTATTTCAAATATTTTCTACATCTGTAATTTCTCACTGACATAACTGTCATTATGTCCCAGACATAACTGGGAGCTGAGGGACACACTGCAAACTTTGAAAAAAAAGTCCATGTACTTTACACAGGTAGGCTAATATATTTTGTCTGACTTAGCTTTATGATTTAAGAGCACAGTGTCAGGTGCTTACAATGTGATTTCAAAAACACCCAAGTGACTTAAGAAAATAAGTCAATTTAACATTTTCTTCTGTTTTACTTGAGTGCTTTTGATATTCCTACATTCCTTCAAAAACAAACAAAAAACCCCCCCACATAGCTATGAATCTAAAATGGAGTCACTTTTGCACTTAGAGCTGTTAGGTTTACTTACCCTCCGCCATTCCAGAAGTATTACTAATACTGAGCCTGTTGCATCGAATTATTCTTCTTAGCACATGAGGAAGGAGAGATTTCCAGCCTCCTGTCAAAATCATCTCTTCAGCCTTAACAGAAAGATAATTATAAATTTAAACACAAAGCACTTTTTTTTTTGACATTTTAAATTCTGATTTGCTGGAGAACTTAGCTTAAGTTTCCTCCTCATGCTCCACCAAAGTAATTATCACTGGGAAATTCTAAGTTATACCCAAAAGGCAGATCAAAGTCAAAAGGTTATTTCACTGACATTTTAGGACTAAATGCAAACTGAATCTTTCAATAAATTAGCCAGAGACATACACTTTAACATTCAGGATAAAATGCAAAGTTTTTCTGGCCTGTAATGTAAGAAACAGATTTCTTTCCTCCCTGATAAATATTCGTTTTCTAGACTATTCACTTTTCCAAAATTCATTGTAACTTTAAAATTGCAAAAGCACAAATGGACTAACCTACCAAGCTATAATCTACATTACTTCTCTGTTTGAAATGCTTTTAGACAATTAGGAATGCAACCTTGCAGTAATGAGAGAACTATATTCACATGTCATTTTAATACATTCCACACATATTATACTCTTCAAATATTAATTATGTAGAAGTGAATATTGCTGTGGCTATTATTCCACTTGGAAAGCAGACATATAGATGTTTAAGTCACCTATCATACAATCTGGAGTAGAAACAGAGATAAGTACCCTAATTACAATCAATATCTGACTCTTTTTACATCTTTTGGAGATTTAAGATATCTTTTTTTCTGCAATCTAGTCAAAGTTCACACAAATTTTTTCCCTCAACCTAAACTACCTAATAACTAAAAAGGGTTTATTACGTCACTATTAGGAAAAAAGTAAAAGATAGCTCAGGGTACAATAATAACTTGGCTGCTTATGATTGTAACCTTGGTTACTTTTATTTAAAGAAACTGAACTATCCTCCAAGTAATCAAATTACCAACCTCCAAGTTTTCCTTTAAATCAGAAGAAGCCATGCTTGATGTCATTCATCAGAAGTAATAAACATGATAGAAGCTGAGCTGCTTTTTTTAAAAGATGCCAGTAAATTAATGTACAATGAGATGTTACAACCTTCTACCAAAAGTTAACTTTTCTGTTAAAGGTCCACAGTTTTTGTACTGTAACTATGATAGTATAGAGTTTCAGTCTCACAGTGGAGTGGAATATAAGTGAAACTTTATTGTGAAAATTTATACCTCTGAGCAACTCATTCCTTAATTAACTTGAAGTAACGTTTTGACTGGAATTACAGTCTCATCATAGGCTGTCTGTCCAAAATGTTTCCCAAAGCTTGCATAATTCTGAGAGGTTAAGCTGGGTGCACTGAAATTTAGAGTAAGCTTTGTATCTGTTCTTAATTCTGAAATCTTTATATAACATTGTCAGCCAAAAGAAATCAGCCTCGATTTTTTTTCTGAACTCTAATTTACTACTTTCTAACTCTTCTAATCTTTTCTGCTTTTACATTATCACTCCATATGCTGCATAGAAAATAGTGTTCATTATAAAATCATGAACAATTCTAAATACACACTTTAAAGATAACAAGAAATTGGATTTAGAAATGTAGCTGAGCTCTAATCCAGGCCTATAAATGTCAATTTAAGTGACATTATTCTGACTGCAAAGCGAATTTCTAACACCAGTCTGGAATTATTCATTCAAGAGGTTAAAGATTAAATACAGTTATCATAACAAAAAATTCTAGATGTGTTCATTAGATTCTTTTAGATTGTTTTTCTTTATTTCTGAGCATCTTTGAAACCCTCTAAATCATCTATAGGATTGATGGCCTTAAGTACTACTAGCTTACTTGGATTTGAAAGACAGTCTGAAGTTCAGGGAACTAGTTTGGGACAAAAGCTTTCTTCAGCTAGGTATTTTATCACAAATGCCCTGGTCTAATGTTGGGCAAGCCTGATCATCCCCTCATGAAGTGTGTGCCCAGTAGCAGAAATGGAAGTACCCATGGGATTTTGTCAGCAAACATTTAGGGCCCTAGAAGTTTTAGGTTCACATAACAGCAAGTGGCTAACAAGCTACAGGAGTGATACAGGACTGGGTAACCAGCATTTGAAAATCAGGTGATTTACTGGCTGCATAATGACAAACTTCATGCTTAAAGTACCCAGTCTGAAAAAAACCCCTTGTTCTAAGTCATGTTCCTCACATCAGACTTCCTTACTGACAATACCAACAAGCAATATTGTAAAGCTTTGTATCACTGAAGTGTCAAGATCACTCTTAAAGAACCTTTTCCTAAACATTTGGCTCCACATTAGAAGCACAATAATCACTTTTCTTTTTAGAGATTTACGTGAAGATTCAACATATTTCATGTGTATTTTGAGTTTTGCATACTGAACTTAAATGAATAAATATTAAAATATATTGCTGTCTGACACATTAAAATTACACTTACCCACTATGGATTTGTGGGCAGTACCATATCCTGAGCTGCACTTTCAGATCTTGACAGGGATGATGGAACTTCAAAGCTGGAAAGAGATGATAATATATAAGAATGATCTATAAGAATGATGTAAGGAGCTGTGTGATTGGACACTGATGGCAGTATGGCAGATGCCATATCAGTAGTTCAGAATAGTGAATCAACTTGTCAGACACAATATTGTATTGAAATGACATTATATTAAAAAGATATATATATATTCAGAAAAAAACTTTTCCTTGCATCAAAGTGCCGGTCAGGAAGTACAGGTATGTACCAGCTTTGGTAAAAGCTCTAAACTGATCTTGGATCTGGTTTTAATAAGTAATGTAAAATTGTTAGGTGACATCTTCATTTAGTATATATCTGTGTAGCACCACTCCAGTAGGGTTCAGCAGATACACACTACTTGATTAATTTGGCCCAGCTGATTTGCAAAATATCCCATTACCTAGACAACACCAATTTTCAGGAAGGCCAGATTTGGAGGGTCAATACTTTTTTTTATTCAGAAATTGTGATCAGTTGTTGCCATGTGAAGCTCTAAGTCATTAACCATTTCTACATGTTGCTCTCAGCGCACTAGTTGAGTACGGGTGACTGTGTGCAATGAGGTGCTGATCTTTGCTGAAGTGATTGGAACGGGACTGGTTCTAAGCCTCATCTTTATAACAGATTGTGAAGAATATGCTCTATTTTCCCTGAATCCCGCAACTCATGCTAGGAAAAAGGCATGTTGAGAGGAATGTTACTTTATCCTGTTAAAAACCCCTGCTTCTCTCAAGAGGCATAAGCTTGCCTGCCATATCACTTAAAGATTCACTAGTTTCTGTTTTTAAGCCTTGTCTGGTAACAAAGTTAGTTATTGTATATCAAGGTAAGAGTTAAATATTCAACAGTAATGCTTAGAAAAAGTGACCAATACCATCCACCTTTGCCAAATAATCTCCAACCCAACATGAAGCAAGAAAAATGCAGCTCCAGATAAGATTTAATAGAGATTGTCTTGTCTTTCAGATGACTTGTATGATGGATAGATAGAGTAGCCTCTTTACATCACCCTATAGTTTGCATGTCCTGCCTATTACTTGTTTCCTCCCTCTTTCTTTTGTCTACAGTATGCTTCTGTCTCTGCCTTTTTCCTCCCTGAGTTCAGACCTCTACCTCCACAACTCCAAGCTGGACTGACGTTCGTAGGGCTTGCTTCCTTCGTTTGTCTGACTGCATCTTCTGGCAATATAGGAGTTTGGATGCCTTCTCTCCTCTCACTAGCTCTTTTTAATTCATATACTTGCTGTATCTCTCAATTGTACCTCAAACTCTCCCTCAATTTTCAGCCTTAAATGAGCTTTTCCTGTTCTCAGTCTGAGACACAATACTAAACATCAGAAATCCTAAAACACAATAAATGCGCAAATGGTTTCCTAGACTTGTAGGATGCAGACTCCTCTGAACCTCAAGATCTACACCTACATGTAGATTATATATATATATATCTCTCTCCTTTTTGATATTAGAGATAGACTTGGATTAAGCATAGTTTTTCTAATTATTTCCTCCTTAATTTTTGACAGCGGAACCACCAACTAGCCTTGATTATGTATCTTTACATTAAATTGTTGATTGAGCTATAGTTTATAAAGCATTTTTACAAGCTGTAGAACATAATCTCTTCAGAGAAAAAGAAGGAAGTACAGTAAATGAAACATTTTGTATTACCTTAGAGATTTCAGAATGAAAAAGTGAATCTGTAAGTTTTGCAGATATTTAAATATGAGCATAGATTCTTTCCAGGCCCACATTGTAAATTATTCATTACCGAAGAAAATGGAAAAATGTAATTTAAGTGTCAGAAAGATTACACTTTGAGATGCAGTGGGTGTGTCCATACTGCTGTGCTAAACCACATCAGATAAAAATGAATCAAAAAATTATATAATAACACAAAAGGACTAAAACATCCTTCAGAAGTGTCAGTGTGACTGCTTTGCCTTCACACATGTCAAGTAAATTCATGAAATAAATTAATGAAATATAGTGTTTCTGTGGTTTTAAAAATGGATCACCTGAGAATAAACAGGCTGTAAAAAGTACTGCTGATAAGAGTAACAAACAAGTCAGCTTGAAGACTGCAAAGTAGTTAATACCAGTTTCTGATGTCACATATCTGTCTGTTTCTCCAGTGGTACTGATACACTAATAAGAATATGGCTTAATGCACTGAGTTTTCAAACTGTAATCTAGAGACTTGCTTGCAGGGAGCCCAAAGACACTTACAAAATACAGTCTTGCATTGTTTATATCACTTTTGTCCTATTTTCAGTTTAAAGTTTAATAATAAGAACGGGTAGTGGCATGTACAGGTTCACTGGCCAAAAAAGTGCATGGGTCACTACATAACACTGCTGGGCAGGTTTTTTTAGGTATTGTCACACAGATAGCTTACCCAAAGCTACTGCTGGTCTAACAGGAACAGCAGGGTAACTTGAAACATGAGCCAGCCCACGGGCTGCCTTTACTGATACACAATGGAAAG
Organism: Morus bassanus; assembly: GCA_031468815.1. Taxonomy (NCBI): domain Eukaryota; kingdom Metazoa; phylum Chordata; class Aves; order Suliformes; family Sulidae; genus Morus; species Morus bassanus. Next base: position 19,427,513 of record CM062572.1, read on the forward strand.
TAACCTAAACTAATTATAATCCAACAAACCCTTTGTGTACTCTGCCTTGCCCTAGTATGAATATGGTTACAGAGGTTTGTTAACGTAAACATGGATTAAAATGACCTGCTGCTTAATCATCAAGCTGATATGAAATTCTGCCAAGAGACTTCTGTGAAAAGCACAAACTTCTCTGAAAATTTACTCCATTTGATTTTCCAGCCAGCTCTCTCTGTTATACTTATGATGTTTTATTTGAAGAATCAATTAATGATCCTTTTTCTCCCCATCTGCTATGAATCATTTCAAAGCACAGAAGTGCTTTGTGTATCATTCCAAAGAGGAAGTGCTTTGTATATTTTCAGACAGTGGCTCATCCAGCAAATTAAGATTTAACTTTAAATTTGAAATACAGGGTATTTGTCTTTGAAGTTTATGCACCTTTAGATGAGGGCTGCAAATAGAAATTTAAATTAGTTTCCATTAGTGTTCCTTCTGCTGCTTTAAGCAGCTAGCCTATACTCAAGATCCTGCAGATTGTGTCAGGATGAGAAACTGATGATAGAATCAATGTATCTTTGATGCAATCTCATTTACTTGCAAAAAAAAGACACATAACATTTAGTTTCTCCCTGTATATTAAGAACAAATAAAAGAAAGCAATTACCAGTTCTAAAGCAGCCATTTCAGACAGCACTGCATGTTAGAGTGAAAAGTCAGGCTCCCTGAACTTCCACTGCGTTCGTATGATTTTACACTCAGCTTCTGCTCTGGGACAAAATAAATTGTTTCTTGGGTGGAGCAATATGACCCCTTGGGTCATATCCTAATACCTGCATATCCTGACCCATCATCTTATAAAAACACATGACCGGCAAACGTTAGAACAGCCACTTCATTTTTGTGCACCCTTGGCAAGATACAGTACACACATAACACGAGACAGGGATGTTTATCAAGATTTAAAAACACCACTTTCATGCCTTTGACTTTGCTGACAGGAATATTCACCAGCTGCAGTAAGAAGAGACAGCAAATCATCTACCAGAGGTTGTTTTCATATAAGATGACAAGAAGTGCTTATTCAACTTCAAGAAATTGAAAAAAACATGAAGGTGGCATTTAAATATAGTTTCCCAATCTACACTGAGCTATGGAAGATCTTTAGAATTGCTCTAAAATTCTCTGGGCTGGGTCTGGCCACCAGTTCTCTATCTTGGCTTCTTCTGGCACTGAGACAGCCCAAGGATGCAAGAGGACCTTGCTTGCAGGCCACCGATGTCAGCCTCTCCCCCCGCCCCGAAGCAGAACTGGCCACCTAGCAGAGTACTGCGCATTGGAGCCAAGGCATTGAGCATTGGCTGGATAAAAATTCCTGAAGTGAGAAAAATTTTTCTTCCCAGTCTTATGCAAAATGAAAGTGGAAGTCCATAGAACAAAGTACAGTGACTTGTACTGCTTTGTTTGCAAGGCAGCAGCCACAGGTGTTTATTTTGATAAGAAAGTATTTCACTGCCTAGGTTACACCCAGTCATGTCATGCATGGTCACACGGCTGATGGGGTGCCTATTCCTCCCAAGGAATTCCATCTGGAGGTAAGCAGGTGAGTGATGTTCTGCTCCCTACACACCATAAAAATAGTACCATGCTCCCAAAAAAATGTGCCATGCTCCTGCTGTCAGGTCATTCAGGCTACCCCGAGGATTATGCCATTTCTTTTGTGTTCACCTGTCTGCCAGCAGGTACTAAGTCACTGCATCTACTGCTCCTCACCAAGCAATTCTCCTCAGATATGGTCACTAACGGAATGACTGCAGCCTATGTATTTACACAAACATAGTGTCCTTGAAATGTGGGTGTCTCAGTAGGCCATGTCTGGGGAACCTCCAGTGAATTGTAACTCTGCAAACACTACCAAGCACAAACATCTTTGCCTCCACAAATACCTCTGATGGAAAGATACTGACCTTTGTTGTTCCACTGCTTCTTTCAGCTCTTAGACCAAGAAGTACTGTGAACAGCTCAAAAGGACTGAGCATGATTTCCCTGATGGAACTCTTGGCTTAAGCAGTCCTATTTGGATAACCAGATGAATCAGTGGCAGGCTCTGCAAGATACCTCACTGCAACTTCCAGGAGTAAGTACAGAAGAAGTACTGTTAGCAACTATGCTATGTGATGGCAAATGGTGTGCACTTGGGCTGCTATTTTATCTTGGAGCATCCATGCTGCCCACATATTAAGTGTTAATCTGCATCAAGGGTGCCTGGAGAGCTTTGTCCTGTAGCATCCATTCCAATTGGAAAGGCTCCATGAAGTTTCAGACAAGTTACAGCCGCATTACTATGTTTTCATTACTGCATACCAGACAACTGTGGTACTATGTGGCAACTGTAGTTGTCATGATGATCTGGAAACTGCCCTTGATGGTCTGTTTGGTGCAGCCAGGCACCTGCAGACACATTTGCAATCTACCTGCAAGAGCTCAGGGCCTGACTGACCAATGCTGAAAAGGAATAATGATAAGCAGTAATATCAATAATCAGACATTTACTCTAAGGCTGACAATGACCTTCTCCCTATGGAGAAGAGAGTGCTGCTTTGTTCCAAGATGCCCAAGCTCTAGAAATCACAGATATTACCTACTTATTTGGTAGACTGCATCACAGATCCCATAAATCATCAATGACAATGTTGACCATCCTTGAACTTGTGAACAAAAACTTGCAGAAGTAGTGAGTTATAACCCGGAACAGTTGAAGCCCCTTGTGGTGGGACCCAAATGAAGATCTGTATGTCATTCATAGCTCTTCTTCCCCTGCCTATACAGAGACAATATGAGACTCTATGCCACGTGAACCTTTGAGGACCTCAGCTTGGCAGTAACATGGGGGATCAAGACCTGGATGATGTGGCAGTTCAGCCAAGCAAATGAGAGTGTTGCTACACTGACCTGATTGTCCAGTCATTTGTAGGAGTCAGGAATGAACTAGTTTTATAGACAAACAGCAGTCACACTGACCATGGGAAGAGAGGTTCTGCAAGTGGTGTGTTGGTGCTGCAGAGTACCAACAGTGCCTTCAGTTGCCCTCTCCATTTCTGAACTCTTAACAGACATTCAAGACCAGCATATGATGTTATCCTACTGGGCAACCATCCTCATCCACCAGAATAACCCTTGACAAAGCAGAGAGTGAGTTTCCCTATAGCCATAGGCTGAAATGGTGCTTACTGTCTAGAAGAAAGATGGGCATGAACTGAAGCATTGTGTTCTGAAAAGGAAATCCCCAATTAACTTACACTTTTAAATTGAGGGAAAGGATGCAGGCCCTTATCAAACTGTCCTGGACAAACTGTCCAGGACCCCACAGCATGTGGATGGTTCTGATGCAGTCAGTCTATCATGGTATCCTGAGAGTGTCACCACTGGTGGCGGCAGCACCATGGCCGTGCAGCAAGTGCAAGGGACAAGTTCAGGAGCTCTGTTAGGCTTGGGTCCTAACACAGGTCATGCAAAGAACTTCTCATATAAGTTTCTGATTACAGACTAGATCAGGCATCAGATGACTAAATGCTGTCACTCTGTTAGCTATTCAGTGGCTCATACAATACCCTACTGTGTTCAATGCAGTTACAGCAGAGTGAATATTATCTCAAACTGCTGCCTTCATGTGCAGGCTTCAGCAGACAACTCAAGATTTTGAAAAAATATACAGTTCACCTTTCTAGCTCATAGAACTAATCCTGAACTTTATACTGCTTTTCCCTATGTTCCGTGGGTAAATAGAGTCAGACCTGCAGGTCTATCACCCTTATACCTTTTATCACCATTAAAATATTTTTTTTAAAAAGCAGCTTGGTGTTAAAGAGATGACTAATAATGCTGCAGCATCAGTTAGCTGACTTGAAAGAGATGTTAATGTCATCATTTTGATTTTCGTTACCAAACAATAAGAAGGTAAGGGCTGAAAATGTCTTACGCATCTATAACCTCATTTTATATTTTTAAAATATAAATAAGCTAGAGAGGTTGGTATGTCTTGGTGTGCTCTACTTCAAAAATTCCATTTTAATACAGATTTGAGCCCATATTTTGTATAGAAGCAACACAGAACAAAATTTAAGCTATCACCGGTTTTGTTTATTTATGTATTTAGGGTTTCGTTCCCAGATATGGTTGAGGTAATATGCATAACACCTTCTTTCAGACCTTACAATTTAAGGACTCAAACCTACAGTACTTCTATGAATATAAGTAAGAGAGATAAGTAGATAAGTAGTCCTACTGAGTTCAAGGACAGATGAAGTACTTAAATATTTGCTGTATTGTACTTCATCTGCATAAGTGTTTACATACAAGCCATATACTCTGTAAGTAAATGTGATCTGTATGAGTATACTATACTATTTATACTCATATTTATATATACTATATACTCATATTTATTTGTAAATTTATATTTATACTATATACTCATATATACTATACACTCATATTTACATATACTATATACTCATATTTACTCATATATTATATGAGTAAATCTGATCTGAGTAAAGAAAGATGTGACAAAGTTAGTTTAAAGTAAACAGAGAAAGATATAAGCAATACACATGCTTTATATAAACACGTGTGTGGAATGCTAACACCCTTGATATAAAATGTTATAATTAGTATTGATGAACCACACAGTTCAGAAATAAGGTTTAGTTCTTTTTTTGTCTGCTTAGCAACTATTGACCCTTTTTTCTATTTTTTCTATATATGCCAGATAGGCAATTGCAATAATGTACCTTAAAATTCCATAGCTTCTATTTAGGAGGTGCTTTAAGATATTAAGTTTTGAATAAACATTTTTGTTCTTGGATTTTTTTTTATCACATAACTTATTATATATCCGAAGTGTGGAGAGTGTGCTAGGATTTATTTTGTTTTCAAATGGGAAGAGACTCTTGGCTCATTTGAGTGTTAGGTTTTGATCTTACTGAATTTTCCTCCTTCTCTGAAATGGATTTTCACTTCCCATTACATCATAGTGCTTTAAGAGTTTCATGGTGTGGACTAATGCATGAATAAAGTACAAATAATTCAAAATATTATCACAAGAGTATTCTTCAGAAGATAGGATAAAAGCTACATCAAGCCCAGTATCCTGACTTTGATAGTGGCCAATAATGTATACCTAAGGAAGAGTTTAAAACCAGAGCAAGCATTGACAAAACTTAGCTAGTGTATCCTTCCAGTGTTCCATGACCGGTCGTTCAGGAACTTCGGAGGTAAGCATGGTTTCTTTGTTTGTAGAGGTTAATGTAAAAACTGATAACCAAGTGAACTTTATCCCATGTAACTGCAGTTTGCATCATATTATATGGATTCCAGCAGCTACCTCCTAAATGAATTTACTTGGGGAACTGTCTAGATGCAAAAGCCAAGAATTTTTGCATGGATTGTTTTATTAGGATTCCAGTTCCAAAGCTAATATATTTAAAAGTAACTAAACTATCTTTATATTAGAATGGAATCTACAAACACAGACATTCCTTTAATCCTAATTCCACAAATATATATCCTCTTGAGACAAGCATCTTAGAAGAGTGTTCCAAATACAATTAATTAGCTATTACCAGCAATATCTTCTCTCAGAGAAGGGTCAGACTACACAGTATATGCAGTGAAAAATGATAAGACAAATTTAAAAGCACTCAGCAGCTTGCATTAATGGGCTCCAAGTCTAAATGTACAATTAAAATAGAGCATTCACATTTGCAGAAACTGAACTGTGAAAATCTATGGTTTTGTTTCCAAAAGGCTGGTCAAATATGTGGGGTTTTGATTGTGGGGGAAAGGGAGCCGTGAGTTTGGTTCAAACCTAGGCCTATTTAGCTAGCTTCTCTTTTAATATAATTAGTATGAAGACACAGTTTTGGGACTACCCAGAATTCTGAAAATGGCGTGAGTATTTAGGGTCAGCATATCTGGACAGAAAAAGATAAATCTACAAAACAGGTAATTGCTCAGCTACTTGGAAATAAAAACAAAACTAAAATCATATAGAGCAGGGTATATTGTATGATATGTTGCTATATCATACCTATCAGGGAGTATTTTTAATAATATGCAAAGATGGAAGAACATTATCATTTGAATATAGGCTGAAGGTGTTTCTCACTATAGAAAGAAGAGAGATGTTTTTAATCAGCTAAAAGGAAGATGAACACACATCAGTTACTAGCACCTGCTATGATTTCCAGTCAGACTGATGGAGCAGTAGAAGACTGCTGTTAAAAAAATAGTTACTACTACTAAAACATTTGAAAAGATGATGGTAGCTAATGACTTTCAAACTCCATTCTCTACTGATAGATTTCCCTAATGGAAATCTCTTCTCTACTCTCATAATACTTATCTTTGTAAATCAACCATCTTTGACATACAAAGTTTGGTATACAAGGCTAATTTTGAATCTGTTAAGCACTTCAAACTGCAGATATATGAGATATATAATCATTGTGTCTATGAGAAAATTGTCAGAAATAATGCAAGTTTACCAGAGCACGAAAATACAAGACTGGAAAGAAGTGAGGCTTTCTTGCTTGACATTGAAAATACAGTATACCAGAAGGCATATAAAAGAATATGAAACCATATATAAAAATTAGCAAATCTGTGTCCTCCTGATCAAACAATAAACATGTTTTTTTTTTTTTCCTCATTTACTGGAAGGTTTAAAAAATAAGCATTCTGAGTAGATCCAGCTTCAGTTTGGAAAATATTACACAGTATTTTCCATTCCTTTTGAAGAATGAAACTTGCTATCAGTGCTGTGTTTCAAACTCTAGGCAAAAAAAAGTGTGTGCATATATATATAATATGTATGCACTCATTCCATGGTTGATCCCATAAAGCAAACTGTTCTCAATTAAAGAGAATTATTTCAAGACTGCATAAATTCAACAGAATAAAATACAGTCCAAAACGAGGATCTTACTGTTCAAAGAATAGAATGATCTGTATGTGACTTTTCCATGGTTACTAAGTACACAACAGAAAATATGCAAAGCAAAGTGTATTAAGCGGGCATTGTTTAGGATATAATCTATGTATATTAAAAATAGCTAAGAATTTTAACAGACATGCATCTGACTTCAGTGACCTTGGGTTCATGACCTCTGCAGAAGTCACACATCTCAAATGTCTTTCTTAAAAATAAACAGGAATAGAGAGGATACTATGCTTACATATGGCCCATTTTGTTCCTGATAGACAGGTATTTCTGATGGACAACCAATTTCTGACCTTTATAGTAATTATCAGCTTCAGTGAAAAAGTCAAAGTTTTCCCAGTTTTCAGTTGTGTTCTAAGGGCTTTCATCATAGCACATTAATGAGAAATTTTGGGGGGCACCTTTTTGTTCTGGGTCTAAATAACGCTCAGGACTCAGGAATGCCAATCTATCGCAAGGGCTCTTCAGCATTACTGCAGTGTGGTATAATCTCTTACCTGCACTCAACACTTGTCCTGTGACTAAAACCATAAGCATGTTTTCAATTAGAGATTGAAACTTCTGCTGAAAATAACCCCAATACCACCTATAAAATAACACTTAGAATTAATTCATTAGATCTTTTTTGTAATAAATCAGAATACATTTGTGGCTTCTTTGAAAAAGCTTATGAATACTGTAGGTAACTTGACTGCTGGGTTATTTACTGCATGAATATGTAGACTTAATAGGTAGACACAAGACAAGCAAATAACCAGGAAAGACAAGAGATAAGCCTCTCCGAAGTAAATAGCTAAAGATAAGCAATGAACATTCTATGAACAGGGGATACTAAGATTATTAATATGATGGATAGGCAGACTTTCTTTAAATGTTCTGGTTTTATTGTTATTCTAGGCAATACTCTGTTGTAATAAGACTATATGATTTCTATATTTGCACTTTTAAGAATCCCAATAGGAATAAAGTTTCCAAAACCAAACAGAACAACCAAATCAATAGGGCCAAAACAGATTGAATTGTAACCCAGAGCTTCAACTATACAAGAGGAAGCACTGTGAAGCTTCAACCCACAGAGGTAAAAGCATTAAGAGACGAGTGATGATGTGCAGATGTGCAGCATCACCTGCAACTATGACAATAACATCCTCGACTCTGTAACTGAAGACAAATGTATGCTGCTGTAGCAGAGGCAGGGAGTAGGGGGGAAGACTGCTCTCCTGGGGCGTGTGGGTGGAGTGAGAAGGCATTTACTTCTGCAGGGGAAGAGAGGCGCTGGGAAGATTAGGCAAGGCAACTGTTGCCTTAGAGGAGGAATGATTACTTTTTCATGGGATATCTGAAGTCAGAAAGGGTACATAAAAGACAACAGAAAGCATGGTCCTGATCTGGCTTGAAACACAAGATTAAATGAGGGATTAACACTCGCTCTGTGTTTGTCAAAAGCAAGGAGAGACTCATGATTTTTGCAGAAATCCCCTTCATCTCCTCCCTATATATCCATCAAAGGATAGCGCTCCAAGACTGCAGTGGGTTCATGGCCAACCCCAAATGATTTACAGTTCTGTTGCTTCTGTTATTTGTCTTATGTATAAACCAAACCAGTACCTCACACTTGTCCACTGCCTTCAATCACATAGCTTTCTAAAGAAAAATATTGTCACACTGTGGAACAGTTTAACCAATTTGTTATCTAAAGACTTAGGAAAATAATGGAAAGCATCTCACACCTCACTACCACCCAAACCCAAACACTCTGGTGGGAAGACATCATAAGGCCACGTTGCAGATATATGTTACTTAAAGAACGAGTGATTAAGTTGAAGTCATACCCTAATTTCTCTGCATAGTACAAGTATTTCTAAGAATCTGTGGGGTTCAGCTTATTTGAATTCCCATTTTGAAGGTGCATCTCACTGGAGTCGTAGGAAGGCTACGCGAGTCCACTGGGAAGCAAATCACTTACTACAGAGTTTCAGTAATGACATGGTGAATTTGGTGTAATAAAATCTGGTTGAATAGGAATGTGTTCTTTTGAAGCTGGAGAGAGATCTGTTATTAGTGTAAATCTTCATTAAATCCCAGAAAGTGCCGGGGGTGAGGGGGTTGAAGTAGCTCAGAGTTAATGGAGTTGTTTACAATGTCAATAATCTGCACTGCTGTAATGTTCTCCATCAATATGTTAACAAGCAGTCACAACACAAAAGTAACTTTGAAAGTAACATGTTGTAAGGAGGAGAATGCCAAACCTCACTTTTAGCCAGACTTCATAAATGACAGCCAAAGGAAAATTGCTTAATGGGACATTTCTTTGCATAGAAGTCTAACACTTCAGAGAAAATGCAAATCCTGAGGAATTTACAAAAGGAGTGTAAAATGCCTTCTGACCAACTGGGGTTTTGATACCCTCTTTAAAGATTGTCACAGCAAACACTTTACTTTAGAAGAGAAAAGAGGTGCATTGAAACTAAGGGTTCTAACATCTAAATAACCTGGGTTTCCCCTATAAGCCCTTTACTTAAGAAAAATGAAAGAAATGAGGCTGTGCATAGATTACTGAAAGCTCAGAGAACGGCTATTGCCTGGTGCACAACCTGTGCCTACAGCAAATATTTTACTGGACATTTTGAGGCAGGGGACCAGTGCTTCACACTCTGGGTTTGCCTATGAAATAGGGGCAGATCCAACAAAAGCATGGAGGAGATAAATGGTTAGAGTTCATCACTCTCTCTTTTTAAACTAAATCATTATGGGTCATCAGATGAAACCAGCAAATGACAAAGTCAAAGTAAACAAATGGAGGTCTCTATTCATAGGCTGCACAGTTAAACCTTAGGAGTTTCATAGCATGGCTTCTGGTGACGCTACACAGCTGCTATTGGCCAGTGCTGGAGACGGGATGCGGAGCTAGACATACCCTAGTTTGTATCCTGTATCTCAATAAATCAGTACGGGATGAAAAATTTAAGAAAAACAGTAATGAAATGATAGAATTGCTGAGTGCCAGTTACCGGTTAGCTCTAGTCCCAAGTCATACAGTTTACAGTGCTAGTGTCAATATGCAAGTTCAGTTAAAAATACCCCTTTTTTTTTTTTTGATGTATTGAAAATTTATAAGTTATTATTATAGATACTGGTTTTACTACCTGATTTTTCACAGTAGTATTTTATATCTTCTGTGTGCTCATGGAATCATGTTTATCTGCTGTTTTTATAATAAATTGTTTTCTTCATTCCTTAAAACTAAGGGCAATCTTTCAAATCTTTTGTGAAAACAGTTTCCTGGTCCTTTTAAAGACGTTTTAGTTGTAATACTGCTTATATTATATTATATTATATTATATTATATTATATTATATTATATTATATTATACTATGTTAAGAGGTTCCTTCCAGTTGCCTGATACAGTACTTGAAACTAATGGGAGTTTTGGTATTTTTTCTGAGCAGCTCCAAGTTCCTTCCAAACTCCAGGAGATATACCACCTGAATCTGGAATATATTTCTCGTAATTTATCCATCTGTTTCAGGATTTTCTCTTCTGTTATTTCAATTCATGGGAGCACCTTATCTTTTTAAATTTAAGAGTAGGTTCAAAATCAATAACCACACAACTTTTGTCAAGGTGAAGGGAAAAGGAAAAAAGGAACCTCTGCAATGTTGTTCACTTCATTAAATCTCTTTTTTTGCTCTATGGTAATTTAACAGATGCAATATCTTTAAATAGGTCAGTAGAAAAAAAAGTTGTGGCAATGAACTTCTTGGTTTTCATTTATGCTTTTCAAAAACTGCCTTTCCCCCTTCATTTTATGTGGCACTTCTTTTCACTTACCTCCTTTTCGGTAGGCTCTCTTTAAGAACTAAAATGCATACCTTTGAGCTCTGCTATTTAATCACTTATTTCTCATGTTTTTGCTTCCTTCTTTGGGGGTGGAAAGCAGATGCATGGCTTCTGCAGCTATCAGGATGCACTCATGGACTCCACGCTGAGTTAAAAGTTTTAATTTCCTCATCTCTAGCTTTCAGATCATCTTGATTAGCTTCTCCTTTCTAAAGTCCCCTCCTCCAAATTTTACAGTCAATTTTCAAAATAGTGAGAATTCACATGTGAGTCTTCTGAAAAGGATTTTGAGTTTAATCACACTGCCGTCAGTATTACTCAGAGGTTTAATGATACCACTACGTAGAACAGTCCTCTGTGTTTCTTCCAACAAATTTGAAAATAATTTCAAATTTTTGTGAGTGAGTGAGGATTAGGATCCCAAAGCCAATTCTTTGTATTAACTAAAAATTCCATCTTTGCCTAGCTTAAGCATTTAAGCAGATCAGAAATTGAAATAACCCCGTTTCTGTTTTAATAGATAGTGCTGCTTCCTTTCCCCTCTGGACAGTGTTCATTCGTTTTCCTTTTCCTCATCAGAAACCGAGTAACATAATAAATATTTTTATTGTTTCTCTTTTAGAGCCACGTAGATTTTTAACAATTAAACTTTTGAAAGTGTTGCCTGACATAGTAGTTGTAACTGTACTGTAACTGAAGAAAAAAATAAACAAACGAATTTTCAGTGAAGAAATGAATACTAACTGAAATAGGATTTAAGTTTAATCAAAGATGTAACCCTAGAGTCAGTAACACATCTTCACTTACATGCACTCTTTCAAGAAATGATCCATTTCCTGACAGAGTTGTACCACTTCCGTTAAGAGAATTATTAGGCTTGGATGCTTAGCATAACTTCTCCTTTCATGGTAAGACATTAAGTGGTTTTAGAGAGATAAAACTGTTGGCCGAGCCATTTCACACAAAAATGCTTTAAACGGCAAATTTACCTACCCAATCTACATTTCTGACAGTTATCAAGCACAAAATGTTCAACTGCAGATTTAAAAAATACCACAGAGGATATATGTAAACTAGAATCTAGAACTAATACTGTACTAAAATCTCACACAAAAGCTGTTTCACGTCACGACTGTCTTTCACAGGGAGTCCTTCCCTAAATTCATTTCTTGGTTTCCAAAAGTTGATCCTCTTTTTCCCTTGCTGTGCAAATGTTCTCCATGGAGCGATTACGGGGAATATTTTGTATCATTTGGCTTTCCAACATTTGTACTTTGAAAATAACACCTATTTCTGTAACAATTCCATGACCATAAGTGCCAGACGCCTCCAACTTAAGCTCCATACAAACTATGCAGCTATTCATATGCAGCTCCCCTTCAGAAAGAAAGTAAATCAAGTACCTCAAAACTGTAAAGCAGTGACACCCTGGAAGTATGTAGCTACAGCACTCATTTTCTTCTTTCTTTCTCTTTCTCTCTCTCTCATTTCCTCTCAGAAGTCTGTACACTGATCATTTCAGTTTCACCTCAGCCCTCAAACCAGGCTGGCACACCACCTCTTTTAGAACCAAAAAGGAAATGTTGTGACACTTTTTCTTAAATGAAGTTCAATAATATCTTTCCATGTGGGTATTTCCCACAACATTTTTTCCTCCCTCTCTTCACAATTAGGAATGCCAAGTAAATACACATATTTTTGAACAGTTGTGTTGTGGGGTAGAGAAGGGACATCTATCTTTAGAATTCTGTTACTCCATGTTCCCAAACTTGCAGCACATGTTCAGCCCAAAGATTGAACTGTTGGTTGATTGACCTGTCAGGTTGCTCTTATTGTACCCATAAATATGAAAATGCTACTTAAAAAAATACATTTACACTATGGAGGGAGAGTGGCTCTGCATCACCCCATAGTTTTTAATAGTTTTTACACCAAATATTTTTCCTTTTAACATTGGAGAGGTAATTTATTGAATGCACATCATCAAAATAGTATTTTTTTTTCAGTGTCACAGTACACACATAAATATTTAAAATGCAAATAACATTTTTAGTCAGTTACATTGCACTCAGAGCTGCACTTCTAAAAGCACAGTTTACATAGCAAGGGTGGTTTTACTTCTCCAAGCTATAAAGGAATCTCTTACAGACCATTCTGTGCTCCCTGTGGGTCTATAGTCCATCATTGTTTCTGTACTTTCACATGCCTGTTTTGGCTGCAGGCTCAAGCCAAATTTCCTCCCTCATCTGACCCTGTGACTGCCTGTGTTAGTGATTTAAATGGGACAAAGGCAGAATCTGAGCGCTGGCACATGACTATCCATACTTCTGACTGCTGGCATGCTTTCGGGGATGGTTGGGCCCCTGACTAGTACTCTCCCAGGCAATGTCCTTGTACAAGTTGGGGGCTAGCATAGCTCAGTAATGGTCTGCAATCTGTACAAATCCAGTAGGCAGTGTGGAAAAGGCCACTCTGTTTTGAAGGGGAAAGAATTTAGCTGTGTCCATCCAAGCTATGCCATGCTATGTCATGCCACTTGCCCTGACATCTAAAGAACAAGTCCTAATCTGCTTTATTTTCTGGTACAGATGTAGCCTGTATGTTTCCACCTACCTGTAAATCCTATCTACCCTTAAGGCTGAAAAAAACTGCATCCTTTTACAAGCAACCACAAAGCCATGCGATACTGCTTCAAAGACAAAGGTGAGGGAGGTAATGAAATGAGCCCACTACGCCTGGACCATTCCACTGAAGGTAGGTCCACTCTTAAATCAAGTCCATGACCAGATTTAATCCTCCACTGCTCCCAAAAGTTCAGCTGAAATGAAAACTTGAGTCTTGTACTCATGGACTACTGACAGGAGGTTTAGGATTTCAGTGCAAGTATAGCTCTTCTGTCTGTTAAGAGGTGGGATTCTTTCCAAGCATTCAGTAGGGCTGCTTTGCCGTTTCTGGATATGACACGAGAATCCCACTGCAAAAATATTTTAACACTGGAAAGATTGTTACGCAAAAAAAAAATCTTATTTTTTTTAATGGAATGACCATGTTGCTCAGTTACTTTTTCCAAGGTGCAAGCAAATCAGCGGGTCCCTCAGTGATAACAATGAACTTTCAGTGCATGCAATAGTACTTTCCATGCCCAGTCACAACTAAAACCTAAATATACAGGGCAGTCACTGTGTCTTGCTATATGCTGACTAGCAGCTACCCCAATGGATCATTAACCTTGGTTGGATGTTTAGGGCTATTGCCTCATTCTTTAAAGCTGTTTTAGCTGAAATTTAAAAGGAGAAAAGAGGTTTCGGCCTGAGGCAAACAAGCAGATAGTCTGTCAAGCTATGAACATCTGAAACCAAGCCTATTAGCAACTACTGGATTCATTGCCAGCTCCACTCACACCGAGTGCTAGTAAGGAACAGAGCGGAGTCAGATTTCAGTTTCTCTCTTCTGAGGCTGCCAGGGACAGTTAGTCCGAAGTGTAGGCTAGTAGAGCCACTGGATGAAATATAGTACTAGTCTCTTTAAAATGTAACATCTGGGACACAGAATAATCAGAAGTGGTTGTCACTCCTAGTAAAGAAGTAAAACTGACACTCCCCACTAGTTGTACAAAGGAGCCATTAGTTACAAAGATGCAAAAAATTAACAATGAACTTTATCAGCTTATTTTGTATTTTCATTATTTTCCCTTTTGTAGTTTACTATGATTCTGATGTAACATTTACTGTCTCTGTGATAGAGAGGCTTCTAAAATCAAGTGACAAAAGTTAGTGAATCAATTATTTTTCAGTTTGAAAACATCTTCTGCTAGCAGGCTTCCTATATTTATAGTCTTGACATAATACTGTCAAGAGGCAGTAACTGGATGGATATTTTCAGTGAAGTTATGTGCATACCATATGCTACAGGGAGATACCTCAACAAAACACCTGCAGTGCTTTGTGGAAAACACCTTCAAAAGTTTTACCAGGAATACTATGAAACCCTTAGATAGTATTTTTAATTTCTGGGAAGAAAACCAATCCCAAAAGCACCTAGAAACACAGTTTGGTATTTAAACAATTCTATAGTAGAAAGCTCTTACCAACTTCAAATAGTTCAGCTTTACAGGAAACTGTAGAAATGTGTGTATGTATATATGCACATGCATTTTTTTATATATCTGTGTACAAACACACACACACAAATATATAATACTGGAATGTGAATAAAGGATTAACAAAAGACATTTTATTTAATTGATGCTTGATGTACCAGCATCAGACTCTGCGTGAACACTGCTGTGGTGTGTGACATGGCATTGCAAATTAGTATCTTGTTATACAGTGTCAGAGGATAGGAAGCAACAGCATTCAAAAGCAAAAAGTCGGAAATTACTGTAAATAAGAAATGGAGAGAAAAGTGATTTGGGCGATCAGCCTCAATGAAACGTGGACTGCTTTAGACGTACCGGATTGCTTCCAAACATAGACTGAGAGGCGGGAGTGAGGTGAACGGGTCTGGTACGATTCAAAACACATCCTCTCTAAAAGCGACGCCAAAGCCCGCAGTCAGGACAGCGCGTCCCACGCCGCTAAGGGACCGAACGCAGCCGTCCCACGCGGAGCCCCGGGAGCGGGGTACGGGGAGGGCGGCCCCCACCCGCGCCCTCGCCCGCCTCACAACGCGCCAGGGCGGGCAGCCCCCTCACGACCCCGGCCGGAGCCGCAATAACCGACCAGGAAGGTTGTTTAATCTGCCGCTAAGCTCAGCCTCTGCAGCCTCCCGAGACGGCGGCTCGGCTCGCTGCCCCGCGGCTGAGGCCGGAGGCCCGGGCCGCCTCCCTCCCCGCGGCCCCCCCAGCGCAGCCCGCCGCCCCGCCACCCACGGCCCCGCTCTGCGGGGCCCGGGAGCCTGCGTGACCCGAGCGCGTACCGCACGGCCGCGGCGCTGCCACCCGGCGCCGAGCGCTGGCCTGGAGGCGGACGTACCGGCGTGCCACACTGCCGGGGGCACCTCTGCGGCTGCCCCAGCCCGAGGAGGCGGCCGGGCGCCGCCGTGGGCCCGCACACACCGCCCGCGCCGTGCGGGCAGGCGGAGGCTCAGCGGGCCGTCAGGGCTCTGCGGCAAACCTGCCCCCGGCCGCCCCTCGCTCCTCCCTGCCCCGCCGCGCCCCTCGGCGCGGGGGGTCCCCGCTCCCCCGCCCCGCTGCCGCTTCCCCCGGCGCGGGGCCGCGGCTCCGCTTGGCTCCCCCCTGCCGCCACGGCGAGTGGGGAAGCCCACGGCCGCTCCCCCCCCCTCCCCCCAAGTACGATGGAAGCGGCCCGCAACCCGAGGGAAAGGCGCCGCTGCCGCTCCCTGAGATGATTGCCAGCCCCAGTGGTCAATCAGCGCCTTCCTTTTTCTCTAGGCAACCCAGCGCCCGCCCCCAAGCGGAGGGGGAGCGGGAGAGGCGGGCGGGAATGTTTACAAACAAGATGAGGGAGTACCGGGATTGGGGGGAAGCCGGGAGGCGGGGCCGGCGATTGGCGCAGCCGCCGGCCCAATGAGGGAGCGCGGCGCTCGGCGGAAGGAGGCACGTAGGACGTTCTCGGCCCAACAGCTGCTGGGGTTCGCGGGCGCGCGCGCCCAATGAGCGCTCGGCGGGGGGGGGGAAGGGAGGGGGCGCGAGCGCCTGAGCAGGAGCCGCTCCTCCGGGCGCCCCCTCCTCCCGCCTCGCTCAGCCTATCCCGGCTGGGCCGCGCTGGGCTCGGCTCGGCTCGGCTCGGCTGGGCTCGGCTCCCGGCTGCTGGGCGGGGAGGGCGGCCGGAGCAAGGGGGA